>JAVSCE010021696.1:0-318299 GCA_032199065.1 Smutsia gigantea | reverse complement strand
CCCCTCCTCCTCCCCTCCCCCTCCCCCTCCCCCTCTCCCGCCCCCTCCCCCTCTCCCGCCCCCTCCCACTTCCCCTCTCCCTCACGCCAGCTTCTTTCCTGCCAACCTGAGAAGTGAGAGGGACTGACAGGGTGAACAGTGGGGGTGATGGAGAATCAACAGAATTCTCTCTGCACGCGTCCTGGACAGGGGACAGTGAGCGGGTGTCCTGGGATGTGTCGGTACAGCAGCGCCCTCGCGGACAGCTCGACACTAACCGGCACTAAAAGGAGGACGACATTCCTCCCAGTTTTAACCGTAAACGACTGGACAAGATTTCCCCTTGGTTTTAACGTAGTGTCACCACTTTCCGCTCACTCCCTGGCATTCCTGGAACAGCGGGCATCACTACTGACGCCAGGAGAGCCAGGCGGTGTCCAGGGCCCCTGACTGAACACTCGGAAGATAATGGAGCGAGTGGGACAAGCGCTGCGGGCGGCGCTACTCGGCTACCTGCGCACCGGCCACCTCGGCCCCGGGCTCCAGGTCCTCGGGCCCCCGCAGGAACCACCACTGGATCTCCAGGTACACTGAGGCGGAGCCGCTCTGGAAGGCGCAGGACATCTCCACATTCTGCCCTTCGGTCGCCGTCACGTTCCGCGGAAACTCGGTAAATTTTGCTGCAAAACAGAAACGAGTCCCGTTGGAATATCCACACTACTCTTTCAGTGTCTTCCCTTGAGAGCTGCCTACATTTTTCTTGGACTTAAAAAAACAAGAACAAAACCCCTCTGTGACATCCCCGAGTTTGCCTGGTTCTCACCCACTTTCTTTTGCCTCTTGCCTGCCTTCTTTTGGTCTCCGGCCTAAAGAACATTGTTTTTGATCAGGTCCAGGTAATGAAAAGGTTAACAAGCTTGCCAGCACCAACCCCTCTGTTAGCCAAGCTGCCCAGTTGGATCCCGATACCTTCTGTCAGACTGCAGTATTCCCCCAAACATACAAAGGGATTCAGTGAGGTACATTTTAGACAAATCTGTCAAACTGATACATGACGAGAGCCTGTCTCCAAGTTTCTAAACAATCTTTGGCTAAATGGATGTACCATGAAACAGAGAATGGATCATGATTACCTGTCAAAATGCACATTCCGGGTATATTAAAACAATTGTTAGCAATTGTGATTCTGAGGCTACAGCAGTGAAACAAGTTTTATACTTTCTAAGTTGCGAATCTTTCCTTCTCTTCAAATCTATCTTCATACACGTGCCCATCAAGCCATTGTATTGTAAATTATAAGGCATCAGGGTCTGTAAGAGCCACACATCTCGCTTTACTTCTCTCCAGTGAGGTTTTTTTCTGGCTTTTCACTGTCAGTCTTGATACTGCTAGTTTGCAAGACTCACGGAGTCAAGGAGAAACTCAAAAATAAAATGCTCCTTTTCTCTCAAACGCATTTCTTTAACATGGAATGTTTTGGATGAATGTTCTCATCCTGTCTAAGGGACACTGCAAAGAGCTGATGGGTCCCTAAAAGTAGTCTCAGATTTGTGGCTGACTCTAGTGCAAAGCTGCGACGGGCACTCACGGAGCAGAGGACAGCGGCCGCAGGACTGACTCAGGGTGGATGCACTCCCCCTTAAACCCCCACTGTTTAAACAGAGACACCAGTAGTGTCCCTTTTCAAAATTTTATGCAATCCCAAAATGATCTCTCTTGAAATGTAACTATATCTCTACTTAAAGAAAATGGGAGATGTTGGAAGACAGTACGATCTGAAAAGGACTCCTCTGTTCAAGCTGGAAGGACTATGGCATTTCTGCTTCTAGAAGGGATGCGGTCCTCTGGCAGCAGGGATGGGATCCTGCTGCCGGATCTGTTGAAACGATCATTGCAGCCTGCGAGGTCCTGAACAACTGGATTCAGCAGGCTGCTGCTGTTTGTAATGCAAGTACTGCCTTTGTATGGGTCCTCAGAGGATTCGGTCCTCTGAGAAACACACATGCAGACGAAGTCACACGGACCCAGAAAAGGGAAACCCAAACCCATTCTGCCCAAGTCCACAGGAGGACTAAGGACTGCAGGGGAGTCCCCCAGACCCAGGTCTGTTTGTTTGCAATGATTATGTATGCATGAGTGGCTACCCTGTGCTTGCACACAGATGGAAGGCGCGCGCGCGCGCACACACACACACACACACACACACGCCCCTGGTGTTGGTGCTCACCCAGGAACCCACCCCGTTGTCAGGCACCAACCAGATTTGGTCTCAAATCTAGCTTACCTACTATGTAATAAACTTTAAAGAAAAATGCCAAACAGAGCACGATTGCACTTACTTGCTAGGAATCTCACTACATCTGCCCGGCCTTTCTTTGAACGTAGACAACACACACACACACACACACACACGCACACACACGCACACCGTAAGCAAATGTGTATCTGCCAGTGAGCGCAGACTTACCTTGAGAAGAAAGCCCTTGCTGTACATACAAAACGGAAAAGAAAACAAATCCAACATACGCCAAAAAGATCCCCATCATTTCAAAAAGGGGGGGCGGGTCACATCAGTGTAGCCAACAGCCAAAAGCCCTAAAAGAACGCAAGGCAAATGTATCCGAGGCTGGGTCTCAGAGCCCCGGGCGCGGCACTGCCGCCATCCCGCCGCGCCGGGCGAGGACTGGCCGCGCGGTGGTGTGCAGCTCGCGCACGGAAAGCGGCGGAGGGGCCGGTCTGCGCGTCCGGGCTCTGGCAGGCGGCGCGGAGAGTGCCTCGGCTGCTGGCGGCGCGTCCTTTCCCGGCGCTCGGCCACGTCAGCCCGCCGCTCCGGCTGCGTGATCACTGCCCTGCCTGCGCGCCGAGCCGGCTCGCGAGTGGGGAGTGCGCAGTGGGCGGGCGCCAGGACTCCGCCGGCTCGCCGCACCGCAACTTTTCTCTCTAATGGCTGCGATGATGCCGTTAACCCCGTGCGCGCCGGCGGCTCCCGCCGCCGGGACTCCGCGGGCCGCCCGCTGCGGCGCGGACGCGGGGACGGGCGCGGGCTCGGCGGCGCGCTCCCCGGGGAACAGGGCATTTATCCCTTCCGATTTTCTGCTTCCCCGCGTCGGTTGCATCCTCCTTGCCTCTGCCGGTCGGGTCGCTAGCGGCCTCAGAGGGCGATGCCGCCGTAGGATCGCGGGTGGGACTGCCCGGGGCTGGGAGCCGGGCGCCGGAGGAGGAGGTCGGGGCGTCGTGGAACGGGAGGGGTGGCTCGGGGTGGGGTGAGACTGCTCTGGGGCGATGAAGACAGCCATTCGAGGGGAATGTCGCTTAACCAGTTTCTAACTGCTCTAACCAGAGTGATCACATGCTATTATTACACACGAATTTATTGCTGAACAGCCTCCAGTGGAAGGGAAGCAGCAGAGGCAGGCAGCCGCTCTGCTGGCAAGTGGAAAAGACAAAAAGTGCAGAAAGTCACGTATTGAGAGAATGTTCCAGAAAAAAAAGCCCACCATACCACGTTTACTTTATTTTTAAAATTCATATACTCTTCTGCCTTCCCTGTTTCTTCCTTCTCACACGTATTTAGGAGTGGAGGAGGGGTTTTAAATACTGATAAGGTTTCCCTGGCATATTTGTTTTGTTTATTTGCTTTTCTCTTGCATAGCACAGTAATCATTTAATGTTCCCTAGGACTATATGATTAAGGAATATTGTTTCAGGAATATAAAGCACAGTAAGTTTTAGAATTTGGAACAAATTTAGTTATCTGCCCTGGAGAAGGTTTGACATATCTATTCCATTTCTTATTAAGAATATAAAAACATTATTCATCATGTTAAAAACCCTTGTTTGTCCTCATGAAATCCAACCATTAGTGAATTTAAATTTTCAACAAAATTAAAATAACTTGTCATCTAAGCAAAGTAACAGCTATTTTATTCCCATTTTTACTTCCATGCAACTATACCACAAATCTTCAATTTTATTTGGAAGTATGACTTAGTCTTAAGAGCGCTGTCAGGAAACCAATGCAGTATATGCATTTTCATTTTACTGGTAAAGAATTGGTAGTTGACTAATTCTTTCACTGACCAGAAAAAAATTAACCTTAATAGTTGTGGATTTTTAAACCTCTTACCCTTCCTCAGCTGAATGAAGCAGTAACTCAAGCGATCAGAAAACAAAGACACAATAACTTCAAAATAATATCGTTTATTTTCTAAGGATGTATTTATTTTTCACTGTGGGTAGAGACAGAATATGATTTGGAGAAAGTTGTGGGGATATTTGACATTTGTTTATGTTTAGGCCAACAAGACTCCACATCCTTCTTGTATTGAGCAAAGGATTCTGAATAATGTTATTTGAAGAAAAGTGTATGTCCAAACACTCATTCATGGAGAATGTGTTCAGAGTATAGGAACAAATGTGAACTAATAGCCTGCCCCATACCTAACATTATTTGGAAAATAAACAAGGCTTTGCAGGTAATACATCCTCAGAGGTTAATCATCTCTAGCTTTCAATTTTATGCCTAAACGGGGTTGGTTCAACATTTATTACAGGGTTTTAGCTTTCTTTGAACACTTAACATAAACATTAAAATAATGTGCAATAAAAATGACCTGACTTAAAGGTTATCTGCTGTTAGAACAGTTGCCAATATAAAGAAAAGGGCTTCCATTTTAAGCAAGCAAGTTCTTAATTTAGCAAGCACTTCAACTTCTTTTAAGGGGAACTTGATCACTGGAATTGCAAAAGTACAATAAAAATAAGCTTAAAAGTGTTAAGGCATGAGAAGAGCTTTTATAGGGCAGACATACCATCAGCTACTTTAAATAGCAAGTTAAAATCATTCAAGTATAAAGAAAGAAAAAGAAAGGTAGGAAGGAAAGAAGGGAGGGAGGGAAGGAAGGAGGAAGGAAGGAAAGAAAAGAAAAACAGAGAAGGAAGGGAGGGAAGGCGGATAAAGTAAGAAATGAAGGAAGAAGGATGATAAAATTGAAATGGATTCATGTTCTTTCTCTTATGGAAGTTCCTGAAAGATGTTTTATCTTCAGGTTTGCTAGTGTAGTCCAAACCTTGTGTCTTGAATGTCTGTTATGTCATCTCAAAGCCTGTAAATACTGCTGGTAAACACATTTACATGATCTCCTTTAGAACATTTGCCTTATTAAAGGCAAATATCTCTATATTAACAGTTAGAAATGATAAGAAAGTTTAATTAAAAAGTATATATATCCAGTACATCAAATGACATAGTTCTGAGACTATGTCCTATTATTTTCAATAAGTCCTTGTAAAACACTATATTCTCCTGCAGGACTGGAGGTAACTTATCAGGAAAGACAAATTGTCTGCATTCAGATGTGCAGATGTGAGAGAGATGTTTCCTGTCCATTCCTCCTTCCCCAGTATGATCGCTGACGCCTTATCCTATAAAAATGACTGCAAATCTCACCTTTTAAAAAACCTATTTATGAATGAATGCACCTAAAATAAAATTTTACAATCTCAGTGTTTGTTTTCTTACCTTTTAAGTTAGCTTTAGGTGTTTTTTTTTTTAATTTTGATACCTGTATCATAGCCATTTTCCACCTAAAATTTATAATAGGAATGTTCATTTGAATATGCTCCCTCCTCAAGCTTAATTCAATTGGTTTGAATCTATTGCTTTGTCTTCTTCTGGTATGTAATTTAGATTGAATTTTATTCTCATATACAAAAACTTGTTTAAATTTGCCTTTCAAACACCGCTTCCTTATGATGTCCTCAGCCTTTTACATAAGTTCTCACAGTTGTTGATCTGTCCAAGAACTAAAAGGGACAGAGGATCTTAAGTTCTGTGATAATAGAATACATCATCCTTTTCTCCTAAGAGGGCTTTGGGGGCATTAGTGCATCTTGAACTTGATGGAGATCACCATGTTTTATGCCCATAGGCTCCTGATAGAATGACTTTCCATATTCCATTTTCATAATGTCCTAAATTGGGGATTAAGTGCCCAATGTAAACTTAAAAAATTTTCTGAACTGGAAGACACACAATTGGGTATTTTATTTAGAAATAACCTTTAATGTAATTCCATTCTGGGGACTGGAAGATAGTCCTTATGAGTCCAGAAGCATAAAGTTTAATCTCTTCACCTGTCTTGCAGGCATCTTACTGGGTTAGTTGAATGACCCGGGCTTTCCCTTCCATGCACCTAGAGGGGCCTCCTACTGTGTTCTTGAATATTCCTTGAAGAATATCAAAAGTGCGTAGGAGATAATATTTCAGGATACTGAGGGAAACCTTCACCTGTAACCTGAGGCCTACATTATTTTTCTCACTTGGGGAAATGAAATATAACAGTCTGTAAATATAGAAGCAATATATAAAATCCACAGAAAAACCCATTTCAACTAAAGAAAGTAAGTCCAAGGGGAAGCCACTAATGCATACCAACTAAAGAAGAGCTTACAAAATTTGTTTTCCACTGTTTTATAGTTGCCAGTGCCTTGGTAGGTTTACCTGTCTCCTCCATGTCACATTTTCAGAGAGAGAGAGTCAAGGAGAGATAATGACAGAAGAAACACTATAAATAATATCTCTTTCCATACACATACACAGGATGTCTTCATAAAATGAGTGAATTTCAGAACTGGAATTAATAATCCAAATTTCTCGTTTCACATATGATAGACCAGGAGCTGCTAGTGAGGGCCCATCACCTATGTCACAAAAGCAAGACCAGACTTCAATTCTTCAAGATTCCATGATCTACAATGGCTAAAATGAAGGTGAGAAGATTAAATTTTAAGACAAAAAATGAAACTTGCTTATGCTTTTCATTCTTTAAGCTCTACTGAAAAAGTAATCACTTTTAGTTTTTAACAAGATTGCACCCAAACTCTTTTCTGGACACTAGTACACAAGTCACGTGAAATTCCAGACCCTGAGAATACCCTTCTAATCTCTTTCACATAATTTCTGGTTGTCTCATCTCTTGTGTTATAAAGTAAACAATTCAGAGAGAAAGAATAGCTGGTGGTCACTGGAAATGATGGAGCATTTTAAGTAGCCAGGTGGCCCGTATGGACTCTAACTGCCCATTGTATGGCTACTGTTCATTTTAATCTTCCAGACAACATTTCTCCTTTTATCTTTTCCTTTTATCCATGACTGAAATGTAAATTATCTATATCTAGCTGATATCTTATGGAACTGTAACTTTGCAAATGAATTTCATGAAGTTAGCCCTCAAATTATTCATGAGGTCATTTTTTGTCATTTTAAAACTGTCATGTTCGACCTAGAGGTGCCTTCTGGAAACAGCAAAGGGAAGCTTCACATTTTCTGTGAAAGGTAATAGATGATCTGCTTAGATGCCCTGTATAAAGTGGACCCTTACATTTGATTTTCTTCTTTTAAGAGATTAAAATGGGCTGGTGTTCAAGTATAAACTATCTGTTAGTTCTTTCCTTTGCAAAAAAAGGTTAACATAGATATTATGTGTCCATCCCCTACTAAAAAAATCTATAGCAAGCAGCAACAAAGTAATAAAAGCTGAGGATGGTGTAGCTCAGGCTACTATCTCCAGAACTTTGTTCTGGCTTCAAAATTATGTTGCAGCTGAAACTTGGGATTTGTGATGTTTATTAATTTCAATATATGCTTTTTCATTAAAAATTCTGTGGGTTTGATTTGACACGAATAACTATATTCTACATCTATTTTTGTGCAACTGATAATTATTTCGGGAAAGAAAACCAAAATACAAGAGAAGCAGCAATTTTTGGTAGAGTCTATAATTTCTAATATTGTCCATGGTTCTTTGCTCACATTTACAATTTGAATGAAAGTAAACAATAACTTATAATAATGCTGTTGAACATCTTTCAAGAAGCAAAACAATTTATAAACATTTAACTAGCCTTACGTTTTTAAAAAGTATACATGTTTCCCAATTAATCGAGTACTCTAGACTGTGTTCAAGCTTCCCTTCAGTTCAAGCTTAGTTTCTCAATGTGCTTAACCAGGGGACTTATCTTCCCAAGATGTCTCCCAGTTTCCCTGTAAATAACAAGTTCTTGTTTCATATTTTGTGAGGGCAATGTCAGGTATATAGTAGGTGTTCAATAAAAGCTAAGAATTATTTTTATTGTCATTTATTCCTATTTTTGCCTGATGAAGCTGAGGTTTTATAAAATTCAGACTGAATGAAAAGAGCAGTCTCCTTAAACCATAGTGATGTTTTTCTTTTTTTACCAGGAATGTATGGAAGTATTCTCCAGAGGCAAATGGTGATAAGTTATAATCATTTGTATTGGAGGAATAAAGAACTAGCATTTGAGTGAAAAATTGGAGTTCAAAACAAGATTAAATAAAAATACAGTAGGATGTTGAGGCTGTATTCATGAGATGTTATGAAAAGGGGCCTAATGTAAGTGTCAGAGTTCTATAATTGATTTAGCAATGTTCTAGCACAGAGTTATCCTGGGGAAAGGGCTTTGGTCCCATTGCAGTATGCCTAGAGGTCCCAACCAACCCAAAGTAAACTAAACTAGGTTAATGCACAGCTTTTAAGTGATTGTGTGTATTAATAAACTTAACTGGAATTAGTCTGATGTAGTAGGAAGGGCTAAATGATTTAGATAAGGGATTCCTGCCATCATGAGAACTTGGTGCTTTCCCCAGCTCAGACTCCTAAGCCTTTTAAGGGAGCATCGCACAAGTCCTAGGTTGGTTAAAAATATATTGATCGAACTGGAATGGTGTTGGTTCATGTCAATTGTCTCACCCTAATTATTAACATGTACTTTTGCTTTCAAAGCATCCCTCTTTGGGTGACAAACGATATAACCACCCTTGTTGAAGAGGAATATGAAGCCCCCAAATTAGTATCAAGTTCAGGACCATGACTGGGTAACTTGCAAGGCACAATGCTAAAGACTATTTAAGAGTCCTAATGCTCAGGATTTACTTGTGAAGATATGTGAGGTCGTATGAAAGAAAAAGCTGATCCCAAGCCAGAATGTTCTAAATTCAGAGAGTAGGAGTCAGCTCACAGTCACTTTGGAGAGACCGGTAGGCTCTGTGGGAGTAGCTCCTGATGGCTGGGCTGAATCATCAATGAGTCTTGGTAATTGCAAAGAAGGAGCAGAAAGGCTTTAGGTTAAGTAAGCTTGAGTACAGGAAACTATGCTTTGGAAACATGCTTTGCAGCTTAATAAGAAGGAAAAGACAAGCAGGTCTTTAGAATTTCCTGAGATGTGCTGTGTATTTGGAAGGTTTGATTGGTAAGTATGAAAAGTGTGTTCACTATCCCATTTTGGGAGCAGAGGGGTGTGTGTGTGTGCATGCAGGTACAGAGTGCTTGAACAATGAAATTCAAGGGTAGAAAAAATATGGGGAAGGGGAATAAACACAGGATCAAAGGAAAATGTGTAGCTGGATTTGAACTAATTCTTTTGCAATCTTTCCACCTGAGGACTTTATTGGACCCAATTTTGTATCCACTTGTTCTCTATGGAAACTGTATGCGAGCCTTTTCTACTCTATGGAGCTCTCATTCCCATACTCTAACCGACATTCTCCATTGGTTCTCTCTACTGTGGCTTAGAGTTCTCTTTTCTAAGATGACAAACTTGTCTATATCTTCACCCTCTTCATGAATTTTTTTCTTTTGCACACATTCAGTACTTAATAAAAGCCTGATTCTCTCCAACTGACATCATACCACCAAGAAACATCTTTGCCTATGGAGACCACTTTTGCTATCACACTTCAGATAACTAAAGATCAGAAATTCCCAACATGATTTCTCCACCTTGAACTTACCTACATATCCTTGAAGCTCATGTTGTTCAACTCAGAGCATATCTCTTTTCTTATTTACAGATGATCTCCTTAATTTGTTGAGGGCTCAACACTTCATCTCTTAATCTCTAACCTATGACCTTCCATCATCCCTCACTTCAACCTTCAGTTGGATGATGCTTTCAAAATACTGATATTTCAAAGTGTAATTTCATATAAAATAAAAGTATGTTCACCCTACTTCAATCACACACTTCTATACTTCTATTTCCTCATTCCTAGAACTGTTTTACCTAATAATAATAAATCAAAATACCCTATCACTTATCAAAATCTTTTATTTTAAATTATTTTACTTCACTACTCTCACAACATTAGTTGGTCAACTATTTCACAAAATCCACCCCAGTTTCTTCTCTGACATTTCTACATATATCATCTTACTCCTGTCTTCACTTCCTTCCCTCCCAAATGTAGGTTCAATGTGCTATCACTTAAACCACTCAGCCTCATTTGCTAGGTCAAGGAGCCAATCTAAGGATTCTGCAAGTTTCTAAGTATGTCTATCCTACCATTCATTCAGAAGGAAGGGTAATAGCCCCAGGGCTGTCCATAGACTCGTCAGATCCAAGACGCCATGTATGATTTCCCTGTCTTCCATCTGGTGAACTGTGGTGACATTGGAGGTCCCCAGATACTAGTGAGTCAAAGGACTTATTGAAGAAGACCCAGAGACTCCATTAATAAAGGAGTGTTTTGCAGTCATTTATAATCTGGGGGAAAAAAGAACTGATACTTGTGAGAAAAAACTAGAGTTAGTTCAAAATGAGAAAAAAAAGAATAGCCTATGGCACTGAGACTGTTCATGAAATTTATGCAGGAAGGAGGCCAAGGTCTAGAGTTCTATATTTGATTTAGCCATCTTCTATCTAGAGTGAAGTTATGTCAGAGAAAAAGCTTTGATATAACTCCAATATGTATGAGATCACATTTTTAACTGTGTTTGGGAATTTGGTGAGAGGATTTTTTTTCTTTGTTTTTTCTGGTAATGACCTAAGTCATGTTTCTACTCATCAAATATAGTGTTTTTTTTCTTCCCCAGTTGTATAGATTAATATTTTGAAAAAGTAGTTATCTACTTAATATTTAGGGCCATCATAATTAATTGGCCACAATCAGCCATCCCTGGAGGTCAAGGCCCTCTGATCGCCAGGAATTTCTTTAGCATATTATTGCGCTTTTGTGGCTAAGAACTTCCACCAAGTAATCATTCCCATGTGAAAAGGAGTTCATTACAATGGTGCCGTAGGAAGAATGACCCCATAGAACCAGTCTAATGAGCACTGGTGATATTTTTCTAAGGTATTTGGCAATATCTTAATGAATGGGTTGTTTTCTGAGCCCTCTCAGGAGATAGGTTAAAGGTTATTGTGTTTCACATAACACATCCATAACATTCCTGTGTTCCTAAACCATTGGATATCTTCCTCACATTATATCATGGAAGGTGATCATTTGGATCTCACTGAATGTACGCCATCTTTAAATACAATTTTTAGTCAACTAGCCAAGTAAACTCTTAAAGTCATTTTCAGTGTTGAATGTTAGCATCTTAAATCCTGAATCTCATTTAGTGAAGCATTCTGATAAATTAATAAACATGTGATAAAATTAAGTATCCACTTATGATTATTGTAAAATTAATCCCATAGCACACAAGGAATATAAAAGAACTTCTCTAATCTTATGAAGGACATCTATTAAAGACCAATATTAAATATCATGTTTAATAGCAAAATGCTAATGTGTACCTCTCTCTGAGTTTGAGAGTTAGACAGATGCCCCAAATCTTCAATACTGTCCAACATTGTACTGGAGGTGCTAGCTAATGAATTAAGTCAAGAAAATGAAATAAAATATGTAAGGATAAAAGGTTACAATATTTGTAGTTGATATGATTGTATATTTTATATTTATATAGAAAATATAAAATCTAAAGATAAATTGTCAGAATTTATAAGTAATGTTTTAAAATTATTGAATGTGAAGGCAATATATAGAATCAATTGTATTTCTATATCCTAGCAATATAAGTTAGACTAAAAAACTATTTAAAAATACAGAATTTACAATTGAATAAAATTATCAAGTACCCAGGAATAAACCTAATGAAAAATGTGCAGAATCTCTCTACAGAAAACTATATACATGTTGGGAGAAATAAAAGAAGAGCTAAATAAAATGAGAATACTCTCTATTGATTAAGAAAAATTAATGTATGTATCTATGCAATTGTGATCAAGATGTCAAGATGTCATTTGTGGTAATTGATGAGCTGATTTGAGATTTGGAAATTTTTGAGCATAAAAAAAGAAGAGAAATGAAGACTTGATCTACTAAATGTATTAAGACAGCATAAAAATGTTTAAGGTCATCACATTAACATGATTACAAATGGACAAATGAAATTAAAATAGAGAATCTAGAAATCTTCCTGTGTATATATGGACTTATGCAAGAATATTCACAGTAGCATTACCTTTGCTAACTCACAATTGGAAATATACCAGATGTCTATCTACAGTAGAATTGATAAATAAATTGTGGTATATTCATATACCAAACATCAAAGAAAACTAACAAATACAGCATGTTTTTTAGTGTACATATTCACACAATTCTTGTTGTATATGTACATGGGAGTGGAATTTGAGTTCATAATGTAAGTACATCTTAAACATAATAGATATGTCAAACTGTGCTTCAAATTGGTGGTGCCGATTTGGTACTACTCACACCAAATCATATGAGCTTTTCTATATTGCGTCACCTCGAGGCCAACACTTAGGAATATCAATTTCTTTAATTTTAGCTATTCTAATGGGGTGTACTTCTATCTCATTGTGCTTTCCATTTGTATTTACATTACTATTAAAGAAATTTAACACCTCTTCATATTTTTACTGGCCTTTATTTTCTTTCATGAAGTGAAATGTAAAGTTTTTTGCCCATTTTAAAAAGCAGTATGCCTTTCTTATTATTTATGGTAATTCTTTATATATTCTGGATATGAACTTTTTGTTGGTTATATGTGTTCCAACTCTCTGTTCCATTCTGTCTTTCATTCATAAGTAATGGTGTGATTTGGTGAACAGAATTCCTCAATTTTAATGAAATCCAGTTTATCAATCTTCATGGTAATGCTTTTTGTGCTTGTTTAAGCAATCTTTCTCTGTATCAAAATTAGAAGGCTTTTATCCTATACTATCCTTTAGAAACTTTAATGTTTCAGTGCTCACATTTAGATCATAATCAATCTGGGTGTTCTTCTGTATTAAATTATGGACTATGTTTCCCTTTATTCCATGTAGATAGTCAATTGACCAACATTCATTGATAGAAAAGATCTTACTTTGACTATTTATCTGAAATCGAATCATTGATACATATAAAAGTCCATATATACACAGGAAGATTTCTAGATTCTCTATTTAAATTTCATTTGTCCATTTGTAATCATGTTAATGTGACCAACTTAAACTTTTTTATACTGTCCTAATATATTTAGTAGATCAAGTCTTCATTTCTCTTCTTTTTTAATCTTTGCTATTTTTATGCTCAAAAATTTCCAAAAGAAATCTCAAATCAGCTCATCAATTATCACAGATGACATCTTGACATCTTGATCACAATTGCATAGATACATACATTAATTTGTTTTCCAATCAATAGAAATGACAGTGTTCTCATTTTATTTAGATCTAGACATTGTTTACAGACAGATGAAATTCAATCTTGCCTAAGGAATTTTTATGTGGGGAGTTTCATCACTGAGCAAAATTTAATTCTTAACTGATAAACCTGCCCTCTCTAACTTCAGTCGTACAGGTATGTTTGTGTGCTTGGTGATAGAAACTTGTATGAGCTTTTCTTTTCTTTTTAAAATTATTTATTTATTTTATTAAGGTATTATTGATATACACTCTTATGAAGGTTTCACATGAAAAAACAATGTGGTTACTACATTTACCCATATTACCAAGTCCCAACTCATACCCCAATTCAGTCACTGTCCATCAGTGTAGTAAGATGACACAGCTTCACTGTTTGCCTTCTCTGTGCTACACTGTTTTCCCCGTGATCTCCCACACCATGTGTACTAAACAAAATATGCCACAATCCCCTTCTCCCACCCTCCCCACCCGCCCTCCCACACCCCTCCCCTTTGGTAACCACTAATTCCTTCTTGGAGTCTCTGAGTCTGCTACTATTTTGTTCCTTCACTTTTGCTTCGTTGTTACACTCCACAAATGAGGGAAATCATTTGGCATTTGTCTTTCTCCACCTGGCTTATGTCATTGAGCATAATATCTTCCAGCTCCATCCATGTTGCAAATGGCAGGTTTTGTTTCCTTCCTATGGCTGAATAGTATTCCATTGTGTATATGTACCACTTCTTCTTTATCCATTCATCTACTGATAGACACTTAGGTTGTTTCCATATCTTGGCTATTGTAAAAAGTGCTGCAATAAACATAGGGGTGCATATGTCTTTTTGAATTTGAGAAGTTGTATTCTTTGGGTAGGTTCCAAGGAGTGGGATTCCAGGGTCAAATGGTATTTGTACTTTTAGTTTTTTGAGGAACCTCCATATTGCTTTCCACAATGGTTGGACTAGCTTACGTTCCCACCAGCAGTGTAGGAGGGTTCCCTTTTCTCCGCATCCTCGCCAGCATTTGTTGTTCTCAGTCTTTTGGATGCTGGCCATCGTTACTGGTGTGTTGATAACTCATTGTGGTTTTAATTTGCATTTCCCTGATGATTAGTGATGTGGAGCATCTTTTCATGTGTTTGTTGGCCATCTGAATTTCTTCTTTGGAGAACTGTCCCTTCATATCCTCTGCCCATTTTTTAATCAGGTTATTTGAATTTTGGGTGTAGAGGTGTGTAAGTTCTTTATATATTTTGGCTGTAAACCCCTTGTAAGATATGTCATTTACAAATATATTCTTCCATACTGTAGGATGCCTTTTTGTTCTGTTGATGGTATCCTTTGCCGAACAGAAACTTTTTAGTTTGACGTAGTCCCATAAGTTCATTTTTGCTTTTGTTTCCCTTGCTTGAGGAGATGCGTTCAGGAAGAAGTCCCTCATGCTTATATTCAGGAGATTTTTGCCTATGTTGTCTTCTAAGAGTTTTACGGTTTCATGATTTACATTGAGGGCCTTGATCTATTTCGAGTTTACTTTTGTGTATGGGGTTAAACAATAATCCAGTTTCATTCTCTTGCATGTAGCTGTTCAGTTTTGCCAACACCAGCTGTTGAAGAGTCTGTCATTTCCCCATTGTATGTCCATGGCTTCTTTATCATATATTAATTGACCATATATGGTTGGGTTTATATCAGGGCTCTCTAGTCTGTTCCACTGGTGTATGGGTCTTTTCTTGTGCCAGTACCAAATTGTCTTGAGTACTGTGGCTTTGTAGTAAAGCTTGAAGTTAGGGAGCATAATCCCCCAAGCTTTATTCTTCCTTCTCAGGATTGCTTTGGATATTTGGGGTCTTTTGTGGTTCCATATGAATTTTAGAATGATTTTCTCTAGTTCGTTGAAAAATGCTCTTGGTATTTTGATAGGAATTGCACTGAATCTGTAGATTGCTTTAGGCAGGATGGCCATTTTGACAATACTAATTCTTCCTATCCATGAGCATGGGATGTGTGTCCATTTATTAGTATCTTCTTTAATTTCTCTCATGAGTGTCTTGTAGTTTTCAGAGTATAGGTCTTTCACTTCCTTGGTTAGGTTTATTCCTAGGTATTTTATTCTTTTTGATGCAACTTTGAATGGAATTGTTTTCCTGATTTATTTTTCTGCTAGTTCATTGTTAGTGTATAGGCCTGCCACAGATTTCTGTGTATTAATTTTGTATCCCACAACTTTGCTGAATTCAGATATTAGATCTAGTAGTTTTGGAATGGATTCTTTAGGGTGTTTTATGTACAATGTCATGTCATCTGCAAACAGGGACAGTTTAAATTCTTCCTTGCCAATCTGGATGCCTTTTATTTCTTTGTGTTGTCTGGTTGCCGTGGCTAGGACTTTCAATACTTTGTTGAATAGAAGTGGGAAGAGTGGGCATCCTTGTCTTGTTCCCAATCATAAAGGAAAAGCTTTCAGCTTCTCAGTGTTAAGTATAATGTTGACTGTGGGTTTGTAATATATGGCCTTTATTATGTTGAGGTACTTGCCCTCTCTACCCATTTTGTTGAGAGTTTTTATCATGAATGGATGTTGAATTTAGTCAAATGCTTTTTCAGCATCTATTGAGATAATGATGTGGTTTTTGTTCTTCTTTTTGTTGATGTGGTGGATGATGTTGATGGATTTTCGAATGTTGAACCATCCTTGCATCCCTGGAATAAATCCTACTTGATCATGATGAATAATCCTTTTGATGCATGTTTGAATTCAGTTTGCTAATATTTCGTTGAGTATTTTTGCATTTATGTTCATCAGGGATATTGGTCTGTAGTTTTCTTTTTTTGTGGGTCTTTGCCCAGCTTTGATATTAGAGTGATACTGGCCTCATAGAATGAGTTTGGAAATATTCCCTCTTCTTCTACTCATTGGAAAACTTTAATGAGGATGGGTATTAGGTCTTCACTAAATGCTTGATAAAATTCAGCGATGAAGCCATCTGGTCCAGGAGTTTTGTTCTTAGGTAGGTTTTTGATTACCAGTTCAATTTCTTTGCTGGTAATTGATCTGTTGAGATTTTCTGTTTCTTTCTAGGTCAGCCTTGGAATGTATTTTTCTAGAAAGTTTTCCATTTCTTCTAGGTTACCCAGTTTGTTAGCATATAATTTTTCATAGTATTCTCTAATAGTTATTTGTATTTCTGTGCTGTCCGTAGTGTTTTTTCCTTTCTCATTTCTGATTCTGTTCATGTGAGTAGACTCTCTTTTTTTCTTGATAAGTCTGGCTAGGGGTTTATCTATTTTGTTTATTTTCTTGAAGAACCAGCTCTTGCTTTCATTGATCCTTTCTATTGTTTTATTCTTTTCGATTTTATTTATTTATGTTCTAATCTTTATTATGTCCCTCCTTCTACTGACTTTGGGTCTCATTTGTTCTTCTTTTCTAGTTTTCTTAATTGTGAGTTTAGACTGCTCATATGGGATTGTTCTTCTTTCCTGAGGTAGGCCTGTATTGCAATATACTTTCCTCTTAGCATGGCCTTCACTGCATCCCACAGATTTTGCAGTGTTGAATTATTGTTGTCATTTGTCTCCATATATTGCATGATCTCTGTTTTTATTTGGTCATTGATACACTGGTTATTTACGAGCATGTTATTAAGTCTCCATGTGTTTGTGGGATTTTTCATTTTCTTTGCATAATTCTTTTCTAGTTTCATACCTTTCTGGTCAGAGAAGCTGGTTGGTACAATTTCAATCTTTTTGAATTTACTGAGGGTCTTTTTGTGGCCTAGCATATGATCTATTTTTGAAAATGATCCATGTGCACTTGAGAAGAATGTGTATTCTGCTGCTTTTGGATGTAGAGTTCTGTAGATGTCTGTTAGGTCCATCTGTTCTAATGTGTTGTTCAGTGCCTCTGTCTCCTTACTTATTTTCTGCCTGGTTGATCTGTCCTTCAGAGTGAGTCGTGTGTTGAAGTCTCCTAGAATGGATGCATTGCATTCTATTTCCCCCTTTAATTCTGTTGGTATTTGTTTCACATATGTCAGAGCTCCTGTGTTGGGTGCATAGACATTTATAATGGTTATATCTTGTTGTTGGTTTGACCCTTTTATCATTATGTAATGTCCTTCTTTGTCTCTTGTGACTGTCTTTGTTTTGAAGTCTATTTTGTCTGATATAAGCACTGAAACTCCTGCTTTTTTCTCCCTATTAGTTGCATGAAATGTCTTTTTCCATTCCTTCACTTTTAGTCTGTGTATGTCTTTGGGTTTAAAGTGAGTTTCTTGTAGGCAGCATATAGATGGGTCTTGTTTTTTTATCCATTAAGTGACTCTATGTCATCTGATTGGTGCATTCAGTCCATTTACATTTAGGGTGATTATGGATAGGTATGTGCTTGTTGGCATTGCAGGCTTCAGATCTGTGGTTACCAAAGGTTCAAGGTTGACTTCCTTAGTATCTAAGAGTCTAACTTAACTCACTTAATATGTTATTACAAACACAATCTAAAGGTTCTTTTTTTGTTGTTTGTTTTGGGTTTTTTTCCTCCTCCTTTTTCTTCCTCCTTTATTCTTTATATATTAAGTATCATATTCTGTACTCTTTGTCTATCCCTTGATTGACTTTAGGGAAAGTTAATTTAATTTTTCATTTTCCTAGTAATTAGCTGTTCTACTTTCTTTACTGTGGTTTTATTACCTCTGGTGACAGCTATTAAACCTTAGGAACACTTCCATCTATAGCAGTCCCTCCAAAATACACTGCAGAGATGGTTTGTGGGAGGTAAATTCTCTCATCTTTTGCTTACCTGGGAATTGTTTAATCCCTCCTTCAAATTTAAATGATAATCTTGCCAGATAAAGTAATCTTGGTTCAAGGCCCTTCTGCTTCATTGCATTAAATACATCATGCCACTCCCTTCTGGCCTGTAAGGTTTCTGCTGAGAAGTCTGATGGGCTTTCCTTTGTATGTGATCTTATTTCTCTCTCTGGCTGCTTTTAATAGTCTGTCCTTATCCTTGATCTTTCCCATTTTAATTACTATATATCTTGATGTTTTCTTCCTTGAGTCCCTTGTGTTGGGAGATCTGTGCATCTCCATGGCCTGAGAGGCTATCTCCTTCCACAGATTGGGGAAGTTTTCAGCAATCACCTCTTCAAAGACACTTTCTGTCCGTTTTTCTCTCTCTTCTTCTTCTGGTACCCCTATAATGCGAATATTGTTCTGTTTGGATTGGTCACACAGTTCTCTCAATATTCTTTCATTCTTAGAGATACTTTTTCTCTCTGTGCCTCAGCTTCTTTGTATTCCTCTTTTTTATTTTCTATTTCTTTTATTGTCTACTCCACTGTGTCCAATTTGCTTTTAATACTGTCCATTTTGCTCTTCAATGATTGGATTTCTGACTGTAATTCATTACTGAGTTCTTGAATATCTTTCTGTACCTCCATGAGCATGTTAATGATTTTTATTTTGAACTCCCCTTTAGGGAAAATCATGATGTCAATATCATTTAAATCTTTCTCAGGAGTTGTATTAATAATTTTACTCTGGACCAGGTTCCTTTGGCATTTCGTATTTGTGTATGGTGCCCTCTAGTGCCCAGAAGCTCTACTCTCTGGAGCTGCTCAGACCCTGAAGCAATGTCGGGGGTTGCAGGGGAGTAGTATTGGTGCCAGGGGGGAGGAAAGAGCAGTTTCCTGCTTCCCAGCTGCTATGCCTGTCTCCACTGCCTGAACCAGTTTGGTGAGCACACAGGTATAAGCCTCTGTGCTTTGCGTTTTTAGTTGCTGTAGACAGCTCTTCCCTTTGGCTGGCTAATGCCAGAGTAGAGTTTCCCGGTTTGCAAGCCCAGTTGGGCTGGCCAGGAGAAAGGCGCAGTGGTCTGCCTGTCACAGAAGGGGTTCTTGGAGCTGTGTAGGCTGCCAGGGAGCTGGAGAACCTGAAAATTGTGAAAGCTCCCAATCTGCTGGGCAGAGTGCACCTGGACAATTTTGTCTACCTATCCTTTCTCCTGAGCAATAAACTCTGTGCAATCCTTGCCCCTTTAGCAGCCCTCTTGTTAAGGGCTTCTTTGTTAGGAAGTCTCTCAGACTGCCTGCCTTTCTTTTGTTCCAGAGCAGCTGGATATGGATCCCTGCTTTCCACAAGCAGCTGGAATCTTAGTTTATCCAGGAATTCTGCCTGTCTTAGCTTTCCAACTCCCTAATTACGAGAGTATCATGCAATCACTATGAAATGTAGGTTTGTGCTCCCAGAGCAGATCTCCAGAGTTAGGTATTCAGTAGTCCCAGATCTTTACTCCCTCCCTGCTCCATTCCTCTTCCTCCCATTGGTGAGCTGGGGTGGGGGAATGGCGTGGATCCCACAGGCCCACAGCTTTAATACGTTACCCTTTTCTGTGAGGTCTGCTCTTGTCTCCACATGTACGCAGTTTATTGCAGTCCTCTTTCCTGTTGCTCTTTCAAGAGTAGTTGTATTATTTATATTTTCATATTATATGCAGTTTTAGGAGGAAGCCTCTGTCTCACCTCTCATGTCGCCATCTTTATTCCAATCTCAGACGAGCTTTTCTTTTGATAGTTTCTATTTAATATTCAAAATGAAAATAGAGGGTATTTGCACATCCTAAAAAGGGAACTCTTGAGTTGAAGATTTGACGAAGCTGATAAAATTTTGAAATAGTAAATGAGGAGACTGTGGACACTTCAACTTGGAAAGTAATAAATTTGTATTATTACTATGAAAATTACAGAGTTACAGGCATCATAAAGTGCCGTTTGAGGCTGGTGAAATGAATGTTTAAATTTAATGATATCAGTTCAATGATAATGGTTTTGAATTTCTTGTTCCTTAACTTTTTATTTAACTGCAGGAAACATGAATGTCAACACATACAGTTGATTTTACTGGCTATTATTACTTGAATTTCAAACCTTATCTTCAACACCCATCACTACAGTCCCTTGCCTATATTGCCATACCACTTCTGAATGTGATTGTCTCACTCCACTCTTAACTACTCCATTTCTTCCCCCTCTCTAGTAATAGGGAGTTTCAAAAACTACAATTCAGATATTGTCACTATTCAACATCATTACTGGAATAATTGCTATAATGGCTTAGAGCACCTTTCAAGAGATTTCTGCCCACATCTCATGCTTTGTCAGCACAGGATATTTTCTTTCTCTGAGCAATACCTCTTTTACCTCCCCCCTTTTTCTGTTTTTTCCCCAGATCACTCTAAATCAAAATAAAGATGATATGTTAACATCCCCTCAGGATACCCTTCCTGATCCTTTCATACCAGAATATGCTTGTTCTGTGATTCTCAATCATAACATATTTCTCTTATAAAAGCTGTCATACTACATGGTAACTGCTTATTTAATTTTCCATCTTCTGATAATTTTAATTACGTATCAGATAATTAACAGATAATTTTAAGCTGTCCTAATAGACTATTAGTTCTGTGTGTGCACGATTTGAGTTATTTTGTTCAGTATTTTTTCTTCAGTACCTAGCTCAGTCTGTGTTAATAAAAAGTTGTCCCTGGGAAAGGGTAGTAAATAAAATACAATTAAGAGATACATGCCTAGAAGCTAGACATATTTTTTTTTGGCTCAGTTTCTGGAACATTGCCAAGATAAATAATTGCTTGTTTAATAATGAAGTTGGTTTAAATCTATTATTCCTACTTCAAGAGATTTTCAAATATGTATCCACATCAGTGAAAAAAAATACATGAAGAGACAAAGTCACAAAGACAACTCAATGGAGAGAGGACATTATTTCAATAGGAAGTACTTTAATAACTGGACCTCTGTATGTAATATAGTGAATTTTGACTTCCACAAAACTTATCGAAAATCAAAAAGAATGATAAATATATAAATATAAATGTAAAAAGTGAAACCATAAAACTTCTAGAAGAAAACAGGAGGAAATCAATTCAACCTTGGGTTTTGTGATTATTTTTTAGATACAGTGCCAAAAAGCACAATCTATGAAAGAAAAAATAATTAAATTGGACTTCCTAAACATAAAAATGTCTGCCCTTATAAAGACATTGTTAAGAGAATGAACAGGCAAGCTGCAGATTTGGAGAAGATATTTGAAAAACACATATTTGATAAAGGAGTTGTATCTTTAACCTATAAAGAACTCTTAAATCTCAACAATAAGGAAACAACCAAATTGAAACATGGTGAAGGATTTAAAAAGGTACTTCTCCAAAGAGGTGAGGATCTCCAAAGAGGGTATCTGCAAAGAGGACATGCAGATTGTAAATAAGCATGTGAAAAGACAGTCAGAATCTTTGTCATTTGGTAAATGCAAACTAAAATTAAAATGAGATGTCTATTAAACCTATTTGCATCTATTAAAATGTCTAAAATCCAAAAACATTAACAATACCAATTGCTGAGAGCAGGCAGAACAAAAGGTCTCATAAATTGCTTGTGGGAATGCAATATGGTACAACTACTTTAAAAGACAACTTGGCAGCTTTTCACAGAGCTTAACATTGTTTTACTACATGACCTAGCGGTCATGTTCTAGGTATTTACCCAACTTATGTGAAACATGTTTCTACATAAAAATCAGCATACAAAATTGGTACCAGAAGTTTCATTCAAAATAGCTAGAAGCAACTAAGATATGTTGCAGTAAGTGAATAGATAAACAAATTGTGGTATACCTATATAATAGAATACTCTTCAGTAGGAGAAGGGAAATAACTTGTAATCCATACAACATAGATGACTCTTAAATCCTTATTATTAAATGAAAAATGTCAGCCTGAAGAGGCTGCATGAAGTATGATTTCAGTTATATGACATTCTGGAAACCAAACAGTGTCTGCCAGGGGATCAAAAAGGGTGTGGGGGGATGTTGAAGAGGAGAGCATAGTATTTTTTGGTTTTGTTTTAGTTTTGTTTTTTAGGGTGCTAAAAAATACTATGTATGATATTGTAATGATGGATACATAGTATGTATTTTTGAAAAGTCAGAACTTTACAGCACAAAGACTGAATTTTAATATGTGCATAATTAAAAAATCAATTAAGAGTTTGGGGATTCCAGGTTGGAATGCAGAATATAACAAAGAATCTAACTCTATTACAAATGCGTGAAGTACTCATTGACTGGAGTCAGGAAAATGGTGCTGACCTAGGGGAACTTGGAAATGATTTGGTCCGTGAGATTAAAGGAAAAAAAAAGTATGCACAAGCACAGTTTTCTAGTTGATGAGGTTGTTTTCAACGAGGCATGCATTCACAATCATCAAACACTGTACAGTTGAGGGAGTGGGTGGGAGATAGCTGGGAGCCAGGTTATTCACTGTCAAAGTGGAAAGTTACAGACAAGGAGAGAAAGCTGTAGTGGCCCATGCAGTAATGGGTTAGATTTGGAGACTTCCAATGAACTCATGTTTAGCTTAATATAGATACAATTGGCTACACATAGAAATAAATATATATGTCTGTACCTGCATGGGTTAGCACACACTTCTTTTCCTTGTTCTGTTAGTGGGGTAGGCCCAGATGCAAGAGTACTCCAGTAGTTATGAGCACATCTGTGCCTTAGAACGTGGTTTCTGATACCATTCTTCAATAAAAGTAACCACAGATCCTTGGAGGAATGGCTGATTTTAGGACTGGAAATATACAAGATGAACCTAAAGAAAGTTGTAATATCAGAAAAGAAAAAAAGTGTTCAAGACAACAGTAAATGATGGGGATATGTCAAAGGGACACGGTCAATGGGAAGAATTCTCAGTTGGGGCAATTTGAATAAAAATTAAGTAATATTGTATTATACACAAAGTATAAAATGAATATACAGGAATCTATACTTATATAGGCCCTCGATAAAGCATGATGAAAATGGCATTTTACCTCTGTGGTCTTCCTGCCTAAAACCTATAACCTAAGTCTAATCATGAAAAAATTATCAGATAAATTACAATTGAGGGACATTTTACATAACACCTGGCCAGTACTACTCAAAACTTTTCAGGCCATCAAAAACAGGGAAAGCCTGAGAAGCTGCCATAGCCCAGAGGAGCCTAAGGATGGGTGATGGCCAAGTGAGTTGCGGTGGCTTGAATGGAATCCTGGAACACAAACAGGAGAGTAGGTAAAAACTAAGGAAATCTGAATAAAATATCAACTCTAGGTAATAATGATTTATCAGCATTTGTTTATTAAGTATAAAAATGTTCTATACTAATCTGTTAATAACCAGGGAAATTGCATGTGGATATATAAAAATTCTTTGTACTATCTTTCAATTTTTTCTGTAAATCTAATCTGTTCTAAAATAAAAAGTTTACTTAAAAATAAATGCTACTTTGTGTTACTTTAAATGATTATATATACATTGTAGAAATGTAGGGAATCACCGACACATGCAAAATTGAATATAACCACTAGTAATCTTTTTTGCTGTTTTCTGTTTTGAATTTGATGGGCCATTCTGCTCCACATAGTCGCTTTTCTATGACTTGAGAGTTATTTTTATTTTCATTTACAACTTTGATTAATAATCCAGATCCATTTGATTAGTTCTCTTAATAGTTTGTCACTATTCTTTGTCTTCCATAGCTGTTATCATTTCTTTCATTATATTCCATTATGATGTTTGCTGCTGCATTTTCAAGTAGCTTCCTAAGATTTCCACTTATGATTACTAATTAAGTTCTCCAAAATGCCTAGTAGGTTGTCCTGTATCTAGCAAAATATTTAATTCTGCTTCGATATTACTATGTTATTATTTATCACAGCCTTCTTGCCTTTTCATCTCAGGCTATTATCTTATAATGTAGTGTTTTATATGTAATCCACATTTTATTTAATTTGTAATTTGAGTGCACCGAGTGTGACTATCTAAAGTTTGCTTTTCTATTATGTATCTTTCATGCTGTATGTTCTTTTATGAGCTACAATTTTGTGTTATCTGCATAGTTTTCTCCGTTTTTCTATATTTTTGCTAGTTTTCTGTTTATTCAATTTGTTTTCAGAGAAATCTATTCAGACATAGATGTCCCACAATGTGTGATTGCTCTCTGTGCAGAGCACCTGGGCTGATTTAAGTAAGTGACTCAGCAGCTTGATACCCCAGTTCATATCTCATTATAAGCACACTGTGCCCTATGTATTTTTAGATATATCACAATGACAGATATGTAATATTTAATTGGCTTAATGTTTTTCTTCATACTGGAATATAAAATTCAAGACCACACCTGTCTATTATTTACTTCTGTATTCAGAGCACCTAGCTCCATGGCTGAGGTAGACTCTTGATATTATTTGTCAAATGAATGGATGAGCTGCTAAGACCAAGGGAAATCCCACAATAGAATCACAGTGTTGGCAAAGCCAACAAACACATAAAAAGTAAACAATTTATGGGGTGTATTAGTTAGAAATATTTAAAGTGTTTATTCTTTTGTTAATACTTAAAAATACAGTATTGTATCATTGATGAATAAATTGATATTAATATAATTCACTTTGACTCTTCAAATTTTAGATTTATTTTCCTTTTATTGGAATGGAAATAGGTCATAAAGTTTGGTTATCTTTGTGTGAAATGAAGTTGGTAAATTTTCCTATTTTCTCTATGGTAGGGATGCATAGCACTATCAAATTCAGTATTGGGACTACACTAACAGTTGTAGGATGATTTAAACATGCAAGTAATGTAGATATCTTGAAAACAGTATTTCAATGGTCTTTAGAGAGAGTTAACAACAAACTGGAAGACACTACATAATTTTCTTTGTGTTCGTTTTACTTGGAAAAGTTTCTGTGCTCTTGCCAAGGTTAGTCTAAAAACTGTTGGAGAGGAAAACAATTTTCCTTCTACCCTTCTTTGGCTGGTCTAGTAATCAAATTAACATGAGACAGATTAACAGGAGAAAAGTAAATTTAATTATGTATGTATGGGGGTCCCATAAGAATGTGGGACCCAAGGACAAGATGGGCAATTGAGGCTTAAATGCCATCTTAAGCTAAGGAATGGGATGGGGGCTGGGAGCTTCAAAGGGGAGAAGGATGAGTCACAGAATGATAAGAGCAGATGCTTGGTGATTAGGTATTTGTCCTGCCATACAGATGCATCATTCAGATTGAAATATTACCTCTTGGTAATAGACTCTTTCTGGTAGAGGGCCCCTATCTAAATTCTTTTAGATAAATTCTTTTAGTTTAAGAGAGAGGTAAAAGGTTTCTTGAATCTTCTGGGTATTGATTTCCTTTAGCTCAAAATAGCCCACATGCCTAAGTGGCACATTCTAGAAACACTTGTTCTGAACCCCTCAAAACCCTTGTAATTGTATTGAAGAAAGTGTGGGATAATGAAAATTTGATAGTGTAATTAGGGGGAAATTTTTTTTAATAGCCAAAATTCCCATTTGTATTTTACAATTTTATGATTTTTTGAGTGAGTTTTTGGTCTGTTTCTGGGCTTTCACTGACTTTTGTGCTCTGATTGTTCTTTAATGTAGAAAATACTTTAAAATATACTGGGCATTACAATTATTGTACAAGCTGGATTTGAGAATTAGAGTTTTCCATGAACTTGCCACATTGTTTGGGCCAGATTTTGGATTTTGTAATTTTTTGATTTTTAAAAATATTTTTGAGTACCTCGGAGAGTACAGTGTAACTCCTAGGCAAAATATGCTCACAGCCTGGGGCAAATAACCTTTGAAGCTGAAATCAATCAAAGGGAGAAATAAAGTGGGATAAATCTGTTTATTGCGTACAAGCAGTTGTCCACTTCTGCTCGCCTGTGTCTCTCACTATCTGGCTTCAAAAAGGGACTTCACCCAACCTGTCCAGTCCAGATATGCCCTCACTCTCCCTTGTAATCACCTATTGATATGGAGATAGCCTACTTCTCTCTACCCCTTGGAAACACCTACTGATATGGGGGTGCACAAGGTCAGGTGAGAGATTCTGGAAATATTGCAATTTTACCCACAACTAAGTAAGACAAAACATCTGAATGTATAATAGAGGATGTGACAGATTGTGTGAGATTAGGAAACAATCAATGTTATTAATTAAATGATCCAAAAGATGTAAGGTATTTGTTTAAATATAAAATCATATAAAGGAGTTAATATGTACAAACCTATGCAAAAAAAGAGCATCCTAATAATACAGACAATTTTTTTACAAATTTATGAATTGCCAAATGGTCTCAAAGTAAAGAATAAAGTGAATAATAATGAACGAAATGCTTAAAAATTGGTAAACTAGTTATATGCTTCCCTCTCACTATATTCTTTGGTGATATCTCACCCTGGTAGTTTTAGATCTGTTATTAAAGTATTAAAGTCCAGAAAATTTCTGCTGCAGAAAATAGAAAAGTCCAAAAGCATCCAAATAATTTTTCAGAGTGAAATTAATCTCATATCAATATAATTGTACACCATAATTATATTACCAATTATTACAATTTAATTACAACTGCTCAGAACTAAGCAAACATTTTATAATTTATTTCTGCCATTAAGTTGTGGTTTAAGGGATATTTTTAAGCCTTGCACAAGCTTCTTTTGTGGGATTTATGTAATACTAACGTTTACCTCATCTCTGACATGTTGGAGTCAGAGAATAAGAACAGCATGTCTGTGTAGTGTCTCTTGAAGTAGGAGCTGCATAATACAGTATAAACATAATAAAATCCTCAGTTGATCCCTCTAAAACAGCTTTTCTGTAAATAGCCAGTCATTATTTGACATGGTGATGTCAGTAAACTGAATTGGGAAGAAAATGTAAATGATTTTGCATTGTTCAGTGGGGCTTGTATTATTGAAATGTCTCATGAAACTACTTTTGTGAACTGTTATAAGATTCTTGCATTGCTTGGAAAGTTTTTAAAGTACTCATTTTGGATAGACTGTAACAAGGAAATAACTAATATTGTACTCCAGAGGGTACTACTAACTAAAAGTTGGTAAAAAATAACTAAAAAGTACATAATATAAATGACAATTAATTTAAAAGAAGTCAAGAAAAACAAAATAAGGGAACACTGACAAAAGGGACAATTAAAAAGTGAATAGAAATACGGTAGACTCAAATCAATTATATCAGTAATTACATTAATTTTAAATGGACTAAAAATTCTAATTAGAAGACAATGATTAGGCATTGAAAAAGGAATATAACCTAGACAGTTCTGTTTAAAAGAGGCAAACTTCAGATATAAGGACACAGAAAGATTTAAACTGAAAGGAGAGAAAATAGATGTACCCTTAGTGATCATTATTCACAGATTCCAAATTTACCTACTTGGTTAAAGTTTTTGGAAGCCTGACACCAATACTCCCACCACTCTTGCAGTCACTGTGAGCTGGTGCAAAGCACAGAAAACTCTGAGTTTTCTAACACCCAGTTTTCCAGCTGAGGTTGGACAGGGCTGAACAGAAAAACAGTTTTCCACTCCATCTTCTTGTTTCAGCTCCCAAACTGTAAACAAGTGTCCTTTCATATTCTATTGAGTGCCACTTTTTTTTTTTTGCATTTTTGTGCTTCTTGTTTGTGATTTGTGTGTTTAAATGGTCCCCAAATATGATTAAATGATGTCCAATGTTCCTAACAGAAAGAAGGCTATGATATATCTTTTGGAGAAATAGTTGTAATTGATTAATTCAACCATGAATTATAGTTCTGTTGTTGAATTGTTAATGAATCAGTAATATATTAAATAAGGGATATTTAAATAGGAACACACATAAAACAAGGTTGTGTAGTGATTAGTTGATGAATATATTGTGACCAGAGGCTCACAGGAACCTAACTCTGTATTTCCTTTAGGAGCAATGATTTAGTATTTGCTCACTCACCATTCAGTGACTTACAGACTGTAACTATTGCAAATAACAAGAATCAGTTGTACCAAGAGACACTAACCAATAAAACCATGGTGTGGCTATATTACAATCAGAAAAATCAAAATTGATAAGTATTCCTAGAAATAAAGAGGGAGATTTTATAATTTAATAAGAAAAAATAAAATAACAAGTTTGTATTAGTTTAATAATATCCAAATATATGAAGCAAAAAAAAGGAGCAATAGGTAAATCCATAATCATAGAGATTTCAACACACTCCTTCAGTAACAGAACAAGTAATCTCAAAATCAGTAAAAAACACAGGAGTTTAGAACAGCATGAGTAAACAATTTGACTCACTTGACATATACAGAATGCCAATTGTAGCATTGGCATTCATTTCAAATACACACAGACACATTGATCCTTTACCAAAATAGACTGTCAGAAGGGCCATAAAGCAAACCCTAACTAATTTCAAAAGAATGGAATAACGTAGATTACAATTTCTGATTGTAGTGGAATTAAAATAGAAATCAACAATGGAAGGTAATTAGAAAATCCCTAGATTATTGAAAATTAAGCAAGAAACTTTTAATAACATATAGGATACCAAAGTAATATCAGTAAAAATTTGATGTATCTTTAAATGAAAGAAAAAAAACCCCAAATGCATACAAATCTGTGGGACACAGCTGAAGGAATGGTTGAAAGGAAATGTATGGCTTTAAATGCATAGATGAGAAAAGAAAAAAAATGCTGAAAACAAGTGATATAAACTTTAATCTTAAGAACATAAAAGATATAAAATATGAAGATAGAAAAATATAAAGATATCAAAAAATCAGTGAAATAGAAGACATACAATAGAGAAACTCAAACAAGAAGCTAAAGCTTTAGTTTTAGAAAAAATAAAATTAAATTAAATAAATCCAAATGAGACTAGTACATCTACCAAAACAGTAATAAGATATAAACACTTATGTGCAAATAAACTTGACAATACAGACAAAATGGAAAAATTCCTTGAAAGCCTACACAAGAATAGAAAATCTGAATATACTGTATCTATAAATAAATTGATTCTGAAGACATTTTCATGTCCACGTGTCTTCACCAGTGAATTTTTCCTAACATTTAAGGAAGAAATAATACCAATTTTAAACAAATTGCTCCAGAAAATAGAAAAAATGAGAACACTTTCACCTCATTTTCTGAAGTTAACATGATTTTTTAAATTGAAGTATAGTTGATATACAATCTTATATCTTATATTCATTTCAACACAGTGATTCAACAGTTACCCACATTATTAAATCCTCACCCCCACTAATGCAGTTATTATCTGTCAACATAGAAAGGTGTTACAGAATCACTGGGTATATTCTCCATGCTGCAGTTCCATCCCCATGACCAATTTATATTATAATTGAGATTTTCATGCCTCTTTATGCCCCCAGCCACCTCACCCATATACCCCAACCCCTCCCCCATGGTAACCACCAGTCACTTCTCAGTGTCTATGAGTCTGCTGCTGTTTTGTTTCTTCTATTGTGTTTTGTTTTCAGATTCCACATACAAGTAAAACCATATGGTATTTTTCTTTCTCTGCCTGGCTTATTTCACTTAGCATAATATCTTCTAGGTCCATCCATGTTGCAAATGATAGGATTTCTTTCTTTTTATGGCTGAATAATATCCCATTGAATATATGTACCACTTCTTCTTTAACTATTCATCTATTGATAGACATTTTGGTTGCTTCCGTATCTTGGCTATTGTAAATATTGTGGCAATAAACATAGGGATGCATATATTTTTTTAATCAGAGATTTTGTTTTCTTCAGGTAAATTCCTAGGAGTGGAGTTACTGGGTTATATGATATTTCTATTTTTAGTTTTTGAGGAACCTCCATATTGCTTTCCATAGTGGTTGGACCAATTTACATTCCCGCCAACAGTATAGGAGGGTTCCATTTTCTCCATATCCTCTCCAACACTTGTTATTTATTCTCCTTTGAATGGTGGCCATTCAGACTGGTGTGAGGTGATATCTCATTGTGGTTTTGGTTTGTATTTCCCTGGTGCTTAGCAATGTGGAGCATCTGTTCATTTGCCTTTGGCCATCTGTATTTCTTCTTTGGAAAAATGTCTATTCAGGTCCTCTGCCCATTTTTTAATCAGGTTATTTGTTTCTCTGTTATTGACACATATGAATTCTTTATATATTTTGGATGTTAACACCTTATCAGATATGTAATTTACCAGTGTATTCTCCCACATTGTAGGATGCCTTTTTGTTCTGCTGATGGTGTCCTTTGTTGCACAGAAGCTTTTTAGTTTGATGTAGTTCCACTTGTTCATTGTTGCTTTTATTTCCCTTGCCTGGGGAGATGTACTGAGAAAAAAATTGCTCATGCTTATGTTCAAGAGATTTTTGCCTGTTTTCTTCTAAGAGTTTTAAAGTTTTATGTTTTATTCAGGTCTTTCATCCATTTTGAGTGTTCTTGTGTGTATGGGGTTAGACAATAATCCAGTTTCATTCTCTTGCATGTAGCTGTCCAGTTTTGCCAACACCAGTTATTGAAGAGGCTGGTCATTTCCCTGTTGTATATCCATGGCTCCTTTATTGTATATTAATTGACTATATATGTGTGGGTTTATTTCTGGGCACTCTATTCTGTTCCATTGTTCTATGGGTCTGTTCCTGTGCCAGTACCACACTGTTTGAGGTTAGCATAATTTTGATAACAATACTTGACAAGAAAGGAAAATTACAGGTAGTCACTTTCAGAAACATAGGGAGAAAAGTTCTATACAAATTTTGCAAAATGAATTATATATGAATAGGCTGGCTATTCACAACATTGGATTTATTAATGGAGAGTAAGTTTGGTTTAAAATTTTAATATCAACTAATAGTCAAGAAAGAAAAAAAGAACATGATCATCATAATAGATGCACAAAAACTAAGAATAGAAGGAAATTGATCTATTATCAGGCTTTTTACCAAAGACCTATAGCTAACCTTATGCTAAATGGCAACATGTAAAGGCTTTCCTTTATCCTCATCAGCACAGCACATATTTGCTTAAAATTTTGATATTTTGGTGCTCATGTTTTTTTGCATTAATTTTTATTTTTTAAGTCATTGCATATACTGCTTGTAGAAGCATAAAATGGTACAACCAAGTGGAAAATTGTTTTCAGGATCACTAAAACTAAATATGCACCTACCCTATAACTCAGCAATCTTATATCTTGGTATATATACCCAATATCCAAATGTCCATTAATGTAGAGTTGGGGGTAAATAAATTGTGATATATTCATATAACAGAATACTGTACAACAAAAAAGAGCAAACTGCTGATGTTCCAAAACAGCATGGATTAACTACATTGCTGTAATAATCTGCAAAAAAGATTAAATATGATAGTGTAATAATGAATGATTCTGTTTTTAGGAAGTACAGGTACAAGTTAAAGTAGCTTATGGTGATAGAGGACAGTGTGAAGGGGAGGATTGACAGGGAAGAGAATGAGGAAATTTTCTGGGTGATGGAAACATACTATATCCTGATTGGGTGTTAGTTTAATATGTATATCTTTCTCAAAATTCATAATTTAAGATTGTATATTTTCCTGTAGGTAGGTAAGCTATACATCATATATTTATTTTAAAAAGCAACACATATTTTATACTTCAGGAAGTTAGAAATTTATTTCTTGGATTGGGTCATTCTTCAATTTTGTTAAGTTAAATTGTCTAACTTAAAGAATATGGTATGGATTGCCAGCCTCTTTGTTTCCAATCTTTGTCTCCAGGGTGATTCTGGCAGCTCCTAATAGTGGAAACCACCATGCACGTTTACAAGATTTTGTCTTCCTAACAGCTGGCTCCACCCTGTAATTACATACACTCTGGACTTGAGAGTTGTAAATTTAATTTAGAAAAATAGTGATCTAAAGAAGTAGCTTTTACACCTATTTGTGCTGACATTCTAAAGCATATTGTAGCAAATGGAAATTGTAAGAAATCTGTTTAAGCTCTATTAAAGAAAAGAAAAAGAAAACAAAGCCACATTCTTTGGAAAATGTGAGGTACTTAAGGAACCACGGCCAAAAGAAAAGAACTGAGAATACATCATAGGTAAGTCCAGAGCAAACAAGCCCCCTAAAACTCATTTAAAATGTGTAGATTCACCATTAATGTTCTGTGAGAATTATTTTGAAACAATAGATGAAATACTCCTGTCTTTAGCCACTTACATATAGTGTCAGCTGTTCTAAAACATAAATCACCCGTCTTTACCTTCCCAATTACTTCACAGACCAGAAAAGTACCCAGTTGGTGTTCTGTGTTCTCTCTAATGAAGGCAAAACAATGGCAGATAATGACCCAGGCTGTTCCATCAAACATATTCCTTGTCAATTTAAGCATAGAATATAAATTAATTTGATACTCCACATCGTTATAAAGATTTCCACATATTCCTACAATCGTAAAATATTCTTAAATTTTGATAACAGGTGAGACATATTTATTTTTAAATGGATCAAAATAGGCATTATCAAATGAGTCTGTTTTGTTTCTTTCTTTAGCAACCATTAAGCAATGACAGACTCCTCTAAGTAAGACAAATCCATTCCTAGTAGGGACAGATAATGAAGGACTGTAAAATGGCTGAGTAGATTCCTATTAGACTGTATAAGGCTTTTGAAATTTACAGACTATGCTTTTAAGTCTACTCATTTTATGATTTCTCAATCCCTTCTTTATATATTTGACTAAAATATGCATTTCAAAAAGGGGCTTGATTCTCCTTTATTCCACTGTCTTCCTGAATTATGCTCCTAAGAATCACCATCTTGACTATTTTGTTTCTCATACTGTTCCAAAAATGTTTTCATTCTTATCTTTCCACATCCTCTCTGACACCAATAAATCTCCAGGTCTAAGATAATTGAATAAGTGTTTCTGATTTTTCATGAAACGTAGCCAAACAGGATGAGTATCTTATTTTTAAGCTTCCCACTCTGAATATTATTGCTGAATTCCCTGCTTCTGTTCCCCAGCACATCCTCTCTGATACTTTAACTCATCAAAACCTCCAACCCATTAACCCAATCACCTTTTCATGGCCCACCACCCTAATTCTCCAAATTTTTCTTCCTATCTAACTTACATTCCATTGTGCATATAATAATCAACTTCCTTTGTCCTTTCTCCCTTGCCTGACGTGTTGATATGTAACCGACAAAACTGGACAAAGAACCTCCTTGTGCTCCTGTAACTGAGTCAACAAACTTAATTGCCTCTAGACTGGTAGATTTTGTCTTCTCTTTCTTTCAAGTGGATTTATCCTCTATGCTCTTAAGTAATGACAACTATTCTCATGCCTGAATCCCATCCTTCTCATCTATTCACGTTGGACTTCACTTTTGCAGCTTCTCTACTTTTACCCTTCTTTACAGCATGCCTCCCAATAGCTTACAAACACATTGGATATACCCAGTACCCACCTTAAAAGAATTTTCCTCTGATTTCACATTTCCTTCCAGCTCTAGTATTCTTTTTTCTTTTGGAAGCATACGTAGTTTGTAGTTGCTGCCACTATTTCCTCTCATTCCTCTCTCTTTTCCTTTTAAAATGTGTTTACTTTGAAACAATTTCAAATTTGTCAGAAAGGTTCAAGTACAGGACAAGTAACATTTTTTTTTCCTGAATTATTTGAGAGACCATTGCTGACCTGCAGTTCATGAGTCCTGAACACTGTAGTGTGTATTTCCTACAAGCAAAGATATTCTCCTGGGTAAACACAACCAACCACCTAAATTAATGATACATTATGTCCATTTGATCCTCAGATCCCAAACGGGTTTCACCAACTGTCCAAATATGTCAGTTACAACAAAAGGACCAAATCCTGAATCATATATTGCATTAAATTGAAATGTCTCTTTAGTCTACTTCAATCTGGAATGGTTTGTCATTCTTTTCTGGACTTCATGACTTTGATAAAATTGATAAATCGTATAAGGACACCAATCCTATTGGATCAGGGCCCTACCCTTATGACTGGAGGTTCCAACTACAAATGCAACACGCTGGGAGTTAGGGCTTCCGCATATGGGTTTAGGGAAGGACACAAAGATTCCACCCATCACACTCTCTGGGGATACGCCCACCTTATGGTCCTCCACATCCCCTTCTGGGCTGCTGTAGCACCTCATCACCCCACTCCTTTGAGGACACTTATGTTAATTAACCCCACTCTATAGGATTTAGGGATGAATTTTTTCAGGAAGAAAAGGAAGAAGCTTTTCTTTCCTGTAGTTTCTTCTTCTTTCTCTCCCTTATTTAGCACCCAGAAATTACTGCCTATCATATAAATAGACTATTGACAATAACTTACATCTAAATGTGTGGTTCTTCTCCAACCCATTCCTCTGCAACTCCTCCAGCAGAGGTAACAGGCATACTGAATCTTGTGTTCATTGTGCAATAAAATCATGTATGTTAAATTAACTTCACATTATGTATTCTTTTGGGACTTAACTCACCCAGTCACTTTTATATTGTGAAATTTTTCTTTATGTTATTGTGGGTAGCTCCACTTTTATTTATATTTATTTATTGAACATACCACAATTTATTTATCCATTTTCTGGTTAATGGGTATTTGGGATTTTTCTGTGTGTTTCTATTGAACTTTTATGCCCATTACTCCATGAAAATCATTTTTGTTAAGTAACCAATAGATTAAAATTGACAAATTCTGTGATCAGTCCTCAGGATGGATCTTACACAACTTCTCAGAACCCACTCTTGGTCACCATGTCATTGTAGAAATACTTCCTTCATTTGGCTTCTCTGACTCCCCACCATAGTCCAGTTTATACATGTGACTCCTACAGCCTATCTGGCTTAACACTTTTCCATGATTTTTCATTTTTAAAACATTATTATTAATAGTCACATTAAAAATGTTGAATAGGTTTGATATAACTCACCATGAACTTCTACCTTATGCCATGGTCTTGCCTAGCTGTATATGAGAATTGTGTTCAGGCACAGTGAGCAGATTTCACTTAATCATATAATTAAAACTAAAAGATGATCAGTAATAACCCAGCTATCTCCTCTTGGTTCTTTGCTTATACAGCATAACTAGTATCTCCTTTTTAAGAATGACATGGTTGGTGCTTACGGATGAAACCAAATGCATTCAGACCCAAGTGGCCAGAGACGGCTGCTTCCTCTGTCCCATGGCATAGTACAGCCTTTCCCTGCTGGCCACTTGTACCACTCAAGATCCATGCTTGTATGCTTCCAGGTCACCAGAAGTCAGCTTCCTTCTGGGGAATGATTGGTTTTGAAATTTGTGTGGGAGAAATATAAGCCAGGCAGTCTTTCTGCAGAGCTATAGAGAGCAGGGTAAATACTTCTGCTCAGTGATTTGGGCATTAATTGCATGGTCTGAATCTACAGTTATTACTTTTATTGTCTTATGACTTTTTAATCCTTTGCAACAGTCCCCTGTAGCAATAAAAGACTTTTACAAAGTATGTGTTCAAAGAAAAACAAATACTGAAATCTACATGTCTCAGGAAAGTTGATTTTGAACATGTAACTTGCTTAAAATGTATGCTGATATTTACTAATCCTAGGTGCTATAGCGATATTGATTATATGAAACCAGTAGATACAGATCTTTGGAGTTATTTTATTAGAAGTTACTTTCAGAAGACTGTGGCCAAAGATAATGAATTATCACATGCAGTTGCAGAAGATGAAGGTTTTTTTTAGAAATATTTCATGGCTGCAGGCTAAGAAGTTTATTCAAATACATGAAAATTACCAGGAATAATTTTTCTGCCTTTTATTTTTAATTTTCTGATGATCAATGTATAGAAAACTTTTAAAATTTTGCTTTTATGTACTTAAATATCTTCTTAATTTTTTAGAAATAATTTTATTTTGAAAATAATTTTGAATAGAATTATTTTTACAGAACTACCAATAAAATGAATTTGTCAGTTAAGAAATAAGTATTTTAAAAACATGTTTGGAATTATTTCCAGTGCCTTCTTTCACTATCAAAAACTATACCAGTCAGGACAATGAAGTATATTGTCACTTTTCCCATGTTTCAGTTCTTAGAAGTCTTTTTTTTCATTTTTTACCTCTTTTTTGCTCTGTGTACATTCACTAAATGATTTTATCCAGCCCCACCAGTTCGGATACCATCTATGTGGTGTTAACTCCCATACCTATTACTCTATCCTTAATCTCTCCTTTGAACTTCAGATTGCATACTTGTCTCCATCTGAATGTTCACCTGGCATCCCAAACTCAGCAAAACCCACACTGAATTCTTGCTTTTCCCCCAAACCTGCTCCTCTCTCAGCTTTCCCGCTCTCAGTAAATGCCACTAATATGCACATGGTTTTTCATGATAAAGTCTTGACATCATCCTGACTTCTCCCTTTCATCCTCAACATTCGCTCCATGAAGAAAACACATTGACTCTACTTCAAATATATCCAAATCTGACCTCTTACCTTCTCCTTTGTTACCATCTTAGTTCAAGCTACCACCATCTCTCTCCAGGGCTCTTATCATAACCTCTTTGCTGGAATTTCTATTTCTACTTTGCATTCCCACTCCCATCTGAACACTCCCCAAAAGAAGCATTTCAATTCCTTCAAAATTTAAGTTACATCAGGCCATTGCTAATCTTACCCTGGCCTTTCTGGTGCCACTCCATAATCTCGACCTATCTCTGACCCACCAGTTCTCAAAGTGCAGTACATGAACCTGAAGACTCTTTCAGGGGATCAAGTGAGGTCAAACTATTTCATAGTGACACCAATACATTATTTGGATTTTCCATTGTACTGGCATTTTCAAAGATGGTTGAAAAATAAGAGTGGGTAAAACTCCAGGCACGTTTGCACACATCAGGGCCATAGCTCACACTGTACTAGTGGTCACCATATTCTTCAATTCCATGCAACTAATACTTACAATACTACCACTTGTTGAGTTCTGTTATACTCATAAAAAGGAATGTCCACAATTACCTGAAGATTTATAAAATACTCCCCTATTTTCCAACCATATATCTGTGGGAGATCAGACTTTCTTCATCTACTTCAACTAAAACAATGTATTACGAGAGCTGAAATGCTGAAAGAAATGAGCATGAGAATCTAGCTGTCTTTTCTTTAAGCCAAACATTATAGAGATTTGCAAAATGATAATACTACTTTTCTTGCTAGTAATTTTTTATTTTGGAGAATATGGCTATTTTTCATAAGAAAGTTTATTTACCATGTAATACAATATTATCTTTAATGGTTTAAAAAATATTTCCTGTTTTAATTTTTACATACACTCTATCAACACATATACCACATATAAATATAAGCTATTTGAGGTTATCAATTATATTTAAGAATATAAAAGAGTTCTGACATCAAAATGTTTGAGAACTTCTCTGTTTAGTTTTTTCCTACGTTTCCCCTTTATCTTCTCTAACTAAACACACAGCCATCTTGCTGTTCCTCAACCACACCAAGAAAGCTCTCCCAATACATTCTTTAAACTTGAAATTTCCTCTGTCTGCTGTTCCCCCGTGGATCCACTTGGCTCACCTCTCGTTTCCTGTGGGCCTCTTCCCAAAGCCTGCACACATAGGCCTCTGAGGACTATCCGAAATCACAGACCCTATTAGCCTCTAATTAGTTACATGGACTTATTTGAGCATTGCATTCCTAACTACCTAATATGCATATAATAGATGAATAAATATAGATATAATCCCATATGAGATATATACATGTGTGCGTATTTGTTCCTTGTCTCTTTATTTAGTGCTAAGAACCATATCTGGCACAAAATAGGTACTTAATAAAAATGTTTTGAATGAAAACTGCTTTGTGATAGCGTGATGGAAGTGAAGACAACAAAGAAGAGCCTTCCTGCATTGGCAGCACCTGGGGAGCTCGTGGGCTGAGTCACCAGGTTGGGATCGCTGTGAGCACATGTCTCAGGGTTCAGGGACTTAGCGCTGGTTGGGGTATAAGCTACATGGGGCGAAATCAACATCACATAAGAATTAAAGGAACTGATGGCCAAAAAGGGTAGAGCAAAAAGAGACAGAGCCATGCATAGCTCTGGATGGAAACTGAGAGACTGAGCAGTAGGTAACATGAAACCAAAGAAGACAGCTAGGGGCCAGAGCTCCCTGGAGCTGATCCAGGGTCTGGGAGGAGGGAGGTGCAGGAAGCCTGTTCTGGAGTGTCAGGAACAGGGTAAACTGTAATCAGTTCCTGCTGACAGAACAGTCAGTGCCTCAGGGAAGGAGCTCATTGGAGAAACTCTCTGGGAAAATGAGGCAAAGTGGGAACAGACAGCAAACAGGACAGAGCAAGTCCTTGCCGCTTCTTACCCTTCCAGAATCCCTCTAATGCCTCTTGGCTTAGCCTCCCCTCATGACAGACAGAAATGTGGTTCGCAGGGTTTCCGCCTCAGGCAGGCAGAGCAGAGTGGGGAAGAGGGGGTTTGAAGCTGAGAGATAAGCTGGCAGCTGCACTAAGCTCGCCTCGAGGAACTGAACTAATGGAATCACCCCTGTCACAGAAAGTCGAAAAGTAGTTACACGATCATTGTGGAAACATTATGCAATCATTAAATATCATACTTACAATAATTTCTAATATTTTATTAAAAAAGGGCACGATAAAGAGCATGATTCCTAAGAGCGTTTTAGCAGAATGGTGATGATAATAATGGTTCCTATTGCTTTTAAGTGGCAAAAGGAAATACAGTGATAAAGGGGCAATGACAATATAATAATGTAAAGCCGTAACTAGAGTAATAATAATAGTAAAATTAATACAAATTATAATGACGGAACTCACACTTTTTCACTAATACTAAGATACAGCTCATTTTTTGCCAGGCATTTTGCCTTTTATTCATTCTCTCAATACTTAGCACGAAACTTACTGTAAGGCAGCTGCTGTTCTTAACTGAGTGTCACAGGGAAAAAGTAATTCTCAAAGTGGCAGGTGAGACATGGCCTCAGGTGTCTGAACCCTTGCACTTCATATCTAATGGGTTTCAATATCATAATAGGATATATACATCAAATATGTGTGTATTAATTAATATATAATACAAATAATGGTTTATTTCCAAATATCATAGATCTCTCTCTATGCAGATGGAAAGAAAGATTGCTGGCAATCTTCATGTCTGGTTTTAAAAGTATCAGATATAATTTATTTTTCCTGGGAAATTTTTTTATTTCCACATTTCTAGAAGGATCTGTTGTATTATATGTAGCATTGCTATATTCTCCCATGTCATTAAAATGTGATTTTCAAAGCTTACCTAATATCACTTGGCTTTAGCATGGTTTATTTAACTTCTTTCCTATATTGCACATTTTGGTTGTTTCAATAAATTCACTATTATAAATAACACTGTAATGAAATTCTTTTATAGAGCAAGTATCTGACTTCGTGGGATAAATTTCTATAAGTGAATTTTCAGGATCAATGATATGATCATTTTAAGGGCTTATGGGTGAAAAAAAGGGCCAAATTATCTCTAAAAGTCTGTCAGTTGTCATCATCACCAGCAGTGCATGATATAGGAAGACTTTCTTGATTTTTTTGTGTGTATTTTCTTGAATTTTTGATTTTATTGTGATGTTGGCTGTTTATTGAAGTTAATAGTCTTAGTATTTTATTCCTTTATTTCCTATAGTTAGGTTTTATTTTACACAGAAATACTCTTAAATTTTAACAAACATGTTTAAGACATCTATTAAATGGTGATATAGTTCTTATAAGATTAGTCCCCCAGTGATTTATTAGAATTCATACTACTTTGCATTAAATAATGAACTTATAACTGCAGATAAGAAGAAGTTTTTAAAAATGAATGTTGGAGAAAACAAATAACCCAGTTATAAATATGTGGGCATATTCCTGAACAGACATTTCAAAAAAGAGGAAACCATATCTAGTATGCATATTAAATGGTGCTTATTATAATTAGACATTAAACAATGTGAGTAAAATCCACAATGAGATGCTACTAAAACAGCTAAAGTTGATAAGACTGACAATGCCAAGTGTTAGAAATGGCTTGTAGTTTGTGACTGCAGGTGATCCAGAAAACGAGCAGAGACCATTGAGTTTTTACTCCCAACTGCAGAGACGAGAGCTTCCCGCAAAGGTGGTAAAGGAGCAGCTTGCATCTGAGGAGTTGACTCAGGAACTCTGGGACTGCCTGGGCCAAAGAAGGCAGTCTGGGTGGAATCTGTGTAGGCTTGGGCTGGTTATCTGGGGAAATATGGGCAGATCTCCATGTTCGGGAACTACGTGAGAGAAAGCTTTCTATTACCCCACATGTGCTTAGGGACTCAAGATTTGGTCACATATGAATTGTGTTAACTGGGGTGAAGTTCTGGGCAGTGCTAATAAACTGCTGGGTAAGGAGTAAACAAAGCCAGCCAGATCCAGGGATTCCCCTTGTATTTCCTCACCTGGTGACTGGAAAAGGAAATTGTCACTTCCCAGAGCTGCTTTCTCTAGGGCATAAAGTGAGTATGCATAAGGCTTGTGGCTGTAGCCGAGTGGTGCTATGATTAACACAGCTGTGTCCCTGCCTTTAGGCTTCGGTGTACATCCCTTATCCATTCCTTTTTCTTATTTTAATTTTTTAAAAGTATGTACATATGTATATATATATTTAATTTTTTCTTTATCCATGTTCTAAGTTTTTGGTTTGGGGCATTTTGTCCATTTACATTTAAAGTAATTATTGATAGCTATGTACATACTACTATTGTGTTAATTGTTCTCTGGTTGTTTCTGTAGTTCTTGTATTCCTTTCTTCCTCTTTTGCTCTCTTCCCTTGTGATTTGATGGCTCTCTTTAGTGTTATGCTTGGGTTCCTTTTTTTTATTTCAGTGTTTTTATTATCGGCTTTTGGTTTGTAATTACCATGTCCATGTATAGTTTCATATACATATATATAAAACAGTCTACAGTAAGTTGATGCTTACTTAGTTTCAAACACATTCTAAAAGTACTACCTCTTTATTATTTTATGTATGTGATGTCATAATTTACATCTTTTCATTTTGTGTATCCCTTCACTTATATTGTGTATAATTGATTTTACTACTTTAGTTTTTTGAACATCATACTCAATTTGTATTGGTCTAGTACATTTACTGTAGGTTTGTTTTTGCTGATGAAAACCATTTATGTTTAGAAACATTTCCATCTAAAGAAGTCCCTTTAACATATCCTATAAGGCTGGTTTGTGGTGATGAATTCTTTTAACCCTCATTTGTCTGGAAAACTTTAAATCTCTCCTTCAATTCTGAATGATAACTTTGCTAGGTAGAGTATTCTTGGATGTAGATTTTTCTCTTGCAGCACTTTGCATATTTCATGCCACTCCCTTCTAGCCTATAAAGGTTCTGCTGAGAAATATGCTGATAACCTTATAGGGTTTCCCTTGTAAGTTACAGTCTTCCTTTCTTTTACTGCCTTTAAGATCCTATATTAATATCTTTACAGTATTAATTGCTATGTGCCTTGTTGTGGACCTCCTTGGGTTCTTGTTAGGATCTCTGTGTGCTTCCAGTACCTGGGTATCTGTCTCCTTCCCGAGACTGGGGAAGTTTACAGCTATTATTTCTTCAAATAGATTTTCTACCCTAGAACCTCACTCTTCTCCTTCTGGGACTTCTATAATGTGGATATTGTTTCATTTAGTGTTATTCCTGAGCTCTCTTAGAATCTTCTCATTATTTGAAATTATTTTTCCTCTCTGTTCCTCAGCTTGTTACTTTCCACTATCATGTCTTCCCACTCATTGATTTGTTCTGCTGCATCCTCTAGGCTACTGTTTATTCAGGTAGGTTATTGTATTCTTCACCTCTCACTGGTTCTTTTTATATTTTCTATCTCTTCGTTGAAGTTCTCCCTGAGATCATCTGTTTTTTCCCAGTTATCATCTTTATGACCACTACTTTGAATTTTTTATCAGACAGATTGCTTATCTCTATTGCATTCACTTGTTCTGATGTTTTGTCTTGTTATTTCGTTTGGAACATATTCCTTTGCCTCCTCATTTTTTTTGGCTCTCTGTGCTCATTCCTTTGTTAAATAGATCTACCATGCCTCCTGGTTTTGAAAGTAGTGACTATGTGTAGTAGAAATCCTGTTATGTCCGGAAGTGCAAAGGTTTTTCCTCTGCTCATCAGAACCAGGTGCTCCAGGGGTGTTCTCTATTATGGCTGAGCCATGTCTGTTGTTAGTCCACTGTGGGTAGGGCCTTCCCTCAGCCTGGCTGCCAGCAATTATAGATTACTGCTGGGCTGGGCATCTTGGGAGGGGAAGATCTGCAGGTGAATGCTGGGGTTGAGAAAGTGGGATAGGTGGAGAGTTTCAGAGCTGTCTCCCACAAATGTCTGGCCAGATGGGCTGGGAGAGGGCTGGAAAAATGGTGTCCACCATCCCTTTCACCCCTTCAGAGACCTCCCTCAGACCCCGACCCCTCCAGCACATTTCCCAAGGCTAACAAATCTTCTTTCAAACTGCTGCCTCTGTGTTGGGTCTCAGAGGAATTAACAGATCATACTACTCCTCCATAAATGAGACTCAGCCCCCAACAGCTCCCCAGCTCCCTGGTGCTCAGCCCCATTAATCTTAAAATCCAGTGCAATGTTGAGTTGTCTTCCCAGAGCAGATCCCCAAGGCCACATATGCTGGGTTCCTGAGATTTTTGTTCTCTCTCCTCCTTTCTTTTCTCTCTCCTGTTTGTGGGCTGGGATGGGGGTATGGCTTGGATCCCAGTGAATCATGGCTCTTCCCCTTCGTCCTTCTCAGTGTGGTCTTCTCTTTTTCATCTGTCTGTTCTGTGGTCTTCAGGTCATTTTCAAAGTTAATTGTATTATATGTGGCTGCTTCCTCAGTGTGTATGTGGAAGGGTGTTATCACAGTGATCTCTTAATCTATCTTCCTCCACCTCCCACTTACCCCTTCTTGAAACTCATTTCTTCCTCATACACATTTACTAAACTTTTCAGAAACAAGTGTTCATACAATGAGTGTAAGAACCATAAGAGCAAAAAAAAAAAAATACATTGAATAGCCAATGTCACATGAGGAAGAATAAATGAAAGAAAAAAGAGGATTAGGAATTTAAGTGAGTACAATACATATCCCTTGCAAGATAGAGGAATATTTTTGTATTTTGAAGCCAGAACAAGAGCCAAATGGAAATATTTGTTAGTTATAAAAATTTAATAATTCAGATAAAGAACATATATTTTTGGGAAAATAAAGGACCATACTCTGATGAATAAAACCTTAGTGAACTGATGATCAGGTTGAGAATATCTCCAGACAGAAGTGGAAAGTTATATAGTTATTAAAAACATCTTTCAAATGGTGAGAAAAATATTACAAAGGTCATCAGAAGATATTATAACCAACATTATGCTAATACATTTTAAAGTTAGATGAAATGGACAAATTCTTTAAAAACCTGATCTTGCCAAAACTGACACCAAGAGAAGTAGAAAATATAGTTCTGTTAGCTAGTACATAATCTGAGTCTGTAATTTTTAAATCTTCACAAAGTAAAAGTACATGTCCACATAGCTTTACTAATTAATTCTTTTAATAATTAGAATAAAGTATCAATATTACACAAATTTTTCTAGAAAGTAAAAAAATGGCATACTTTTCAAGTGGTTTTATAATCTTGATAGCAAAATATGATCAATATACAAAAAGAATTGAAAGGTGGTTGTTTGAAAATATAAAGATCTCTAGAAAGACTGACCACCAAAAAAAAAAAAAAAGAAATGAAATACAGAATGAGAAATAGGAAACAAACAAGGAAAACTTGTTTTTAAAAAAAGTATTATGAAAACTACAATAAATTAAAAAAACAGAGGAAATGAATGGAAAATATAAAGTTCTAAAAGTAGCACCAGAAGAAACAGAAAAATGATTAGGTTAACGTATATTGAAGACATTGAATTAGTAGTCAGTTACTTTCACCTTGTAAGACAAATACACATACACATGCACACATCCTTAGATGATTTTTAGGTAGGTTTTCACCAAAACAGATTTTCGTATCATATAGTAAATACAGTACATGTAGTAAAGTTGACAAAGAGAGAAATCCTCCGAATTCATTTTCTGTGGATGGTTCAATTTGTATTTTCAAATCAGATGACAACATTAGAAAAGAAAAGCCCATTTATCTAATGAGCACAGGTACACAAATCCTAAAAAAATATTGACTGAGTTCAACAGAGCCTTTAAAAATAAACTTTTTGGGATATCCATCAAATTTATAATCTCAATATTGCTCAATATATATAGAAAAGGCTTTAGATCGTTTTCAATGATTATCTATTTTACAAAAAAATCAGTAATTTCAATGTTATTTTGAAAATGAGATAATTTTGTTTTGCTGTATAAAAAATTATCACAAACTGATTGGCTTAAAAGTCACATTTATTATCTCACAGTTTCCGAAGAACAGGAGTTGGGACATGATTTAGCTCACATTTTGCTCAAGATCTCATCAGCTGAAGTCTACTTGCTAGCCAAACTACATTCCATCTGGTGGTTTGACTAGGGAAAAAACCTTTTCCAAGGACATTTTAGTTTTTTAGTAGAATTAAGTGCCTTCAAATTATAGAGAGAAGTGCCTGTTTTCATGCTCTCTGAGCCCAGGGAGTCCTCTCAGCTCCTAGAGGTCTTTGCCATGGGTTCCCTCCATAGGCAGTTGCCAGCATGGTTGTTTGCTTCTTACAGACCTGCAAGAGAATCTTGCTAGAAACCTCTCTTTAAGAAAGAGCTGGACCCTCTTTTTAGAGGGCTTACTTGATTGGGTCAGACCCACCTGGGTTGACCTCCCTTTTGATGAACTCAAAGTGGACTGATAAGTAATTGTAATTATATCTGCAAAATCATTTCATTGTTTGCCATAATTCTGGTAATGAAATTCTATCATAATCACAAGTTTTACATGCACACAAGAGGAAGGGGTTATATGGGGCATATACAACAGGAAGCAAGAATCTTGGGGGCCATCTTAGAATTCTGATGATCACAGTTGATAAAGATTATATACTTAAAACCTATAGAAACCATATTTAATAGAGACAATTTTGAGTCATTTCCTTGAATCTAAAAATGCTCCTATTTCTGCTGCTTAACACTGCACAGATGTCCAAGCCTATCCTATAAAAACAAGAAAGGAGAATAAGAGGTTTAAGATTTAGAAGAGGAAGATTAGAATATACAGACAAAATCAATAAAAGTTCTGGAAAGGTTACTATAGGCAATTGATTCATTTGGAAAGCAAGTTCCATTTCTTTAGACCTGAGTAAAAACCTAGATTATGAAAAAAGGAAAATATTTACAATACAACATAAACAGTAGTTAGGAATTGCTGTAGTTTAATGTAGACATAAGACTCTTAGAGTTTTAAAGGATGTAACAGAAGACACGAATAAATAAACATTCATGCTAATGGATGGAACAACTTAACATTATGAAGCTGCCAAATTCTCTGTTTTAATGGTTATATTTAACATAATCCCAACAAAAATGTATATTTTTAACAAGCTCCCAATAAATTCTATTATTACCCAGATCCCACCTAGAGAGAGATTGTCCTAGAATGACTTGCCCATATTCATACTCAGCTCTCTTAATGTTTTCTTCCAATGTTCAGCCACATTTGGAATAAGAGCTTTCAAACATAGTGAGCTATAGGCTCTTGGATTTCAGGTTCTCCTTGAGAAGAAGAGGATTCAAACAATAATTCCCATCAAACAAAACCAGACCATAATCTGTGACCAAAAATAATCAGATGAGTGAAGGAGCCTCCCAATAACAGAGTCTGGTCACTGGAGATTGCATGACACACATGAATTTGAGTGTGGAAGCAATTTCTTCCGTAAGTTTTTATTATTAAAACATTCCAGTATAAACCAAAACACAAAGTAATTTGATGCAAAGTATTTTATATATTTAAATCATTAGTATTTTAAAACTTTTTGATGAAAGATTTTTTTGAAGACTCACTTATATTTAAAGCATTTCAATACTATGTAAGTTACTGTCTTGTGTCTATTTTCTTCAGCCATTACTTTTTAGAATTTTTTTTTTACTGTTAGCCCTGTGTAAAAGTAGATTTTGGCTTAAATGATCTTGGTCTTATCCCAGATAGTTTCTCCTTATGGATCAAAGTTATGAGGTTTATCCCCTTTATTTTTTGTATTTTTATTTCATAAGAAGGAGGATTTTAAAAAATCTTTTTTAGACTTCATTTGCATGGGAAACAGAATAGTCTTTCTCCCCAACTTGTCATCAGTTAGGACTTGTTAAACTGCATGCTGTGTTAGCACTGTTCTAATGTGACTGACTAAACTAAAATACCTACATTGCTAAGCCTCCCTTTTCGGTAAAAAATTAATTATATTTGATGATCAAAATTATTTCATCAAGACATATAACAGGGAGACAGCTGTCCTGTTCATCATAATTCTTTTGGTAGCTGAAGAGATGAAGCCATCTAGAAGTCTCCCTATTTTGACTGTTTTTGAAAGTTTTAAAAACTTTTTCTAAAATCTGTATGATAGAAAATTTTTTATAAATGATGTAAGTAGAGTAGGCTTTGCTTTAAGCTACTTCAATTCAGTTCAAGATCATTGAAAGATGATCTACTTTGAAGAAAGTTGTAGTGATAATTTCTAAATCAGGTCATTAATACAATTGTGATATTTTCAACAGGTCACAAAAGAGAAAATTGGATTTGAACATAAAAGAATCCTTTTACATGGTATTCTTACATTAAATATTAATGAATCAGACAACTATATAGCTGGAGGGGACTAAAATATAACTGACTTCAGCCCCTGACCCCATACATTTTACACATCCAAAAAAGCCCAGATATTCACAACTGGAGACAAATGTAATGCAAGAATAAAAAATATTTTGGGGGAAAAAGGAAAAAAAAAGCCCAGAGAGATTAACAAGTATTTAGGTAATAAACTCCATCATGGCAGATAAGAGACTGGGACCTGCTTTGCATACCTGCTAGCCTTCAAGCCTAGGGTTTTCTGAAAAAAGAGAAGTGATGTCAGTAACTTTGCCTCTTCACCCTTGATTTTATAACACATACAAACATGCCCCTCTGTTGAAATCATTATCACCCAAAGCCAAAAAAAATTAACATATACTTGCTTTTCAATTATCTAAGCAGGGTTTCTATTAACTGTTTGCATGGGAAGAATAATGAGAACCCTTAGAGACACACCCTTGGATGGGGGTGGACAGTAGGAAAAAATAAGAACTGACTTTAGGTTTGTGATTCAATTCCACAGATGTTTACTGAACTAAGCTCTCACACAAGCACTGTAACAAGGGCTAGATAAACAAGGGTGAATAAGATATGGGATTTCTGTCCAAGGATTTTGCAGTCAGAATATAATACAAATATTCAACCAAATGCAGCTGGATAAGTGCAAAGGAAATGGTGTTTGGCTGACTTGAGCTGAGCATTAGGAGCAGGTAAGCATTTGTCCAGAAGAGAGCGAGCAGCAAGGGGAAGATGTTTATGCAGAGGAAGAGCTGTTTGCAGGGGAAAGTGTTAGGAACATCTTGCCACATGTAGGGAATTTTTGTAGTTTTGTTAAAGGGTGAAATGTTATAAGTAATGGAAGAGATGATTTTGGAAAATTCATCAGAGCAAAAATCACTAAAAAAATGTGTTAAAGATGCCAAAGTAATGAAAATTATTTTGTGTGTCACTAGGAGCCATTATTTGTTTTTTAAAAGATTTGCATCAGGAGCCCTGGGAGAAGTGACCAAGACTATGGCCCAGGATTTGAATTTAAAAAGACTTTCTGAGGATGGCCACAGAAAAGATGAGGTGAGAAGGAAGCACAGAAGTGTCTCTTAAGTAAAAGTGTTTGCCAAAGCAGGGTAGCTCAGTTCAGTTATCAAGCTCAGGTGGCAGGTTCTTGAGCAAGACCTAACTCATACTTCACTTGATATCACTGAATTCTAAATATCTTCCTAATATTAAAAAAATAATATTTTCCTAATCTTGTGCAGTTGGTGCTGTATATAACAAACATCCTTTCAAGTTACTAATCTGAATTACAGTTCAAATGACATAATTTGGGTACAAAGTGGTGATAGCTACACGATGAAAGTCAAAGATGCTGGCTACCAAGTGGACGCTCAAAGTCTTTAATATTGAGGGGATCACCCCTGCAGGTCTGGCCCTTGCCTTCTACCCAGGGAATCCTGGTTTTGTCAGTTAGCTAGGGAAAGACTCATTTTTCACCTGCAGGCTCACATTAAGCCAGCTGATAGGGTGTGATATGTAAAATGGCAACTTGTGAATTCATGATGAGAAGTGCATCTGTAAGGCAGAGCAGAATGTCTGAGTGGACAGATAAGGGCATTTGTTCAGTGAGTTCACTTGACAGAAGCTGTCATGGTAGAATGTTTGCCTGCAAATATGGAATGGGGAAAATGCTGCATATTTATGATCTAGCAGAGCAATGTGCCTGATACAGGAACCCTGGACTTGATCACTGCAGAGATGTTTTCTCACTTTTGGAACCACGCACCAAGGACCGCCAGCACACTGACGCCAGTCCTCTGTTCCTTGTTCCTGCATGGCTGCCTCGTCCCTGGGCACAGTCATGACACCAACATATTTGCTGTAATTGGTTGGATTTGTACTTATCACTAGTCAAGCTTTCTGAGATTAGACGTGGGTCACGGTAACTTGGGTTTGGGTGTTTCCAAACACTGGCAGAATCTTGATACACTCCCATGGATGACTAATGCTATCTACTATATGTGGGCTTCGTTTTTTCTGAGAAAACTTTATTCACTTCTTTGCAAGTTGTGAGGAAAGACCGTACAAACTATAGAAATGACCCCTGGAAGTATAGTCATAATATAAGTTGGTCGTGGGGATGAAAGTGCAGCATGGAGAATATAGTCAATGATTCTGTAACATCTTCCTGTGTTGACAGATAGTAACCACGCTAGTGGGGGTGAGTATTTAATAATATGGGTATCTGTTGAACCACTGTGTTGCATACTTGAAACCAATCTAATATTGTTTATCAACTGTACTTCAATAAAAACAAATTTAAAACCCTCTTTTTCTGTAACCCTTCAGAGCATCTCTGGACTTGCTACAGGGGATATTGCCCGATTCATGGATCACTTAATAAAGCCAAATAAATCTCCAAAAAAGAAAGAAAGAAAGACCCTACCACCGCCGACATGCACCAACAGTATAAACAAAACATTGACAGTAGTGAGCACTTGGGTTCCAGCACTGAGGCATTTTCCCCTGCTTTTGCACGTCATGAGTGTGCTGCTGGAACTTTTACATTGGGAGAGCTGTCACTTGCACTATGTTGACATCTTTTTTGAAATAATCTTAACCTAGAAGCAGTGGAGAGAAATCCAGGGCATAAAAATGGGAGCTGAGATTTGTGGTCTCTAAGAAATATAGTCCTTCTCTGAACACATTTTTTGAAGAGTTGGTGTGTAAGGAATAAGCTATTGTAGAGCAAAACAAGGTTGAGGAATGTGGGCAGGAAGCAAATGAAGTCCTTGTATTTTATAGAAGGGAGCCAAGAAATACTATTTTTTTTAACTTTGATATTAAATGCACGTAAAATACACTTAGGGACAACTTGCACAACTGAAAATGAGAGCTTTGTCTTCTAATAGTTTCAGACTCTAAAATAAAACATAATACAATACAAATAAAACAAAGTACAATACACAGAGTGAAATGTAAAGTAGGGTGTCCCTAAACCCAGTAAATACAAGATATACAGTGATCTTCAAAGAGAAGATGATTTCTAGGCATCTTGGGTAAGAGTAGCAAAGACCTCTGTAAACTGGGGACTTCTTAGCATCAGGACAATGAGGATATTCCAAACAGAATTGAGCCCTCAGATGATGGCCAACAATGGCAAATAGTGAGCATAGCCACCAGAAGTTATGGTCACTCGCTGCTCAGATAAAGACAGCTTCCCGTGCTTCTGGAGCTAATACTGAGGGTTTGAATTTTGCGAAGACTTTTCTATCATTTCAATTATTACGTAAAGCCACATTAATTAAAAGAGTGTTGTAAATAGCTTTATTATTTGCTACTAACAATGAAGTACTGTAAGAAAAAACAGATTTACAGTGAAAAGTGAGTGACTTTAACAACAAAGGTTGAAATAATTTCTAAAAAATAATGTATTTCTTCATTTTCTCAGCACTAAGTCAAAATGATTAACTTCAGTTCATTGGTTGAGGATACAAATATGGAACATTTATTGATTTGGGGGAGCACATGCAGTGTAATATTAAATTATTAAATAATTTGTAGCCAGAATGATTTTATTTTTGTTATTTATATCTTTTGTTCTTTCTCTTTCAACTTTCATGGCACCTTTGGTAGGAAAGCACTATAATAAATCCCTACCCCATGCCATTCAAATATCTGATTGGAAACGTACCTTAAAAGCCTGTTTCTTTTTTTTTATTGTTATCTTTAGTTTCAAACATTTTGGAAAACCCAGAAATTTAAGTGTGATATAAAAGAATTACATGTACATGAAGCCTGAACTAATAAATTGTAAATGACAATGATATTCTGGGCACACTGCCTTTAATTCAGCCTCTTGGTTAACATTCACTCTTGATAAAGGTTTGATTTTTCTACTTGCCTCTTTGTTACCAACAGTGACCCTAATAGAGCTTAATTTCTCTTCACAATTCTTATAGACATATTTCTGGGCCAACTGAAAAAAATCTTTGGAGACTGGAGACATTAATTAGGGTTGGCAAAGTTTTTACTAAAGCATTGAAAATTAGTTACCCCAGTTATCTCATATTTCAAAATAGGATCTGATTTTACAAAATTAAACTGAAACAAAATCTCCAATGTCTTTGAAAGGCTTTTCCGCACTGTGGGCTCTGCCCCACCCAGGAGAAGGCAACCTGTTGTTGAGGGCTGATGCCTCTGGAGTGAGTGGAATGTGGAGGAATTCTCTGCTCTCGGAAACGTTACTCATCTTGCAATCACAAAGCAGACATGATTTGCACGAACATGAGTCCGTGTGCCCTAGTTCCCTAAGTCAGACTTCCTTTTGCCTTTCTCTGTTTGATGGGTCGTCACCCAGAGCCCACTCATTTGTCACTGCCAGGGGCAGGGCCTCTTTAGCCAGGGCCATGAGGCAGCCTCGGAAGGACGGCAGAGACAGAGCAGCCGCAAGCCCAGGTGCTGAGCACGCCGTTACTGGGTGTCCTGTTCCCCGCTCGCTCACCTCACCGGAGAAAGTGGTCTTGCTGATGATCTAAGGAAGATTGACAGGGTGAAAACTGGTCATAAATCACAGCAGGGACACTTTTGATTACATAGGGCTGGTCAGGCAGCATCAGGCCAAAAGAGAGGTAGATGTGAGCATAAAGGTGGCAAAAATCTTTCGAGAAAAGCCTGTCTCTCATGTTGATTGTCTAGGTTTCATTCGGCTGCACTGCATCTGTGAATGAAATGGGGTGTGTTTGTGTCTGGCACAGGGATCTACCTTTCTGTCTGTTAACGTTTGCACCTTATTGTGTCACTTATTTGTGTCTGCTTAGTGAAACATATAAATTATGGTAAAAGATTTTGGAATTTTAATTCATTCTTAAAACATTTCTTTGGTCATTGAATTATTATTATTATTTTTTTGCCATTGACCTGAAGGCAATTTACTTCTGTTTGTGAATCTTAAATGACATGTGTTTCTCTTTGTAAGCTATCTCTATTGGGTTTCATTGTGTGTGCTAATTTTTTTTTTTAATGAAAAATGTAGCAGCAAAGCCATGGGAATATTACAAACTTAAAAAAATGTAATTTGGTAGCTACCGGTTCGTTCAAGCTTTTTATTTCTTACGTGGGTCAACTTTATTTACTTACTGTCTTTTCATGAAAGTTGAGACAATTTGAATACTTAGCTTAAACAAAGTAGTCAGGTATCATTTTCTGACTCCAGATTATTAAGAAATGTCTCCAAATGATGTGTTAAGATTAATGTGGATTTGTCTTATACCAGTGGATGTGGTCCTGTTTGGAGTCAGAATACATTCTTTCTCATTTTCTAGTCCCCACAATTTAAAAGACTGATCAGATGACATTATACTCCATCTAAAAATTATTCCAAAGTTCTTTATGACAAAGTGCAAATCTGGGCTCCACAAGTTAATCATATTCAGGGAATGGGCAGTTTTGGTGCAGCTATATATATCATTGGCTATTTTATCACTTGTGGGGATAAACATTAGTTTTTACTGATCTATCTATCTTCAGACTTCCATTTGTGAATAGGAATCAGGTTTTAGAAAACCCTACCTCTTTCTCCATCCTCACTGGCCCCTCTCCATTTCAATTCATCAATGAAAAGTCTCTTAAAAGGTCTTTTCTGTCCATTCTTACTCCTTTTCAATCAGTTATCAACTCCTCCACAACTAAAGAAAACTTTCAAAAATGCAAATATGATCAAGCTATTTCTTTACTTGAAGCCTTAATGCTCCAAATACTAACACTCCTCCATTGCCCTGAAAATAGCTTCTGGCCTATTTATTTATTTATTTCTATTAAATATTTATATACAGAAGTAGAGAAAAAAGTCTACTTCTTAATTTTTCCAAATAAAGACATTTCAATACTATTTGAGGTATTAAAAAGGATAAAGGAGTCAAACACTAATGTTTCATCAAGTCTTATTCCAACTGATAAAATTATTGGAGCTTGGTGGTTGTAGCCTAGACCTGGGTGCTGGGGAGTCAGTGAATAGCGCTGAGTAGGAGATATGAGATAGACTGTATTGTGAATGGTCTGAAAAATCACTTTAATTCAATGTTTTTTTTTTTTTACCACTGTGGGAATGTATGGATGTATTTTAATGCATTTGTTATTTGCATGTTAATTATTTATGGCTGTTTTATCTCAATTCTGTGCAAATGTTTTAAATGTAATTGAGATAAAGTAAATTCAGTTCCTAATTAGGTTTTCTACCTAGGGCCAAATAATGCTTCTAATTGATGTGTATTGATATGTGTGTGTTTTTGCTTCACTTAATATATTCCTGGATTGAGGGTATCTTACTGATGGAAGTGATCTATCATCTTCTCTGTGCCTATTGTTACATCTTTAATATGTCCTTTAGAAGTAATCCTTTTAATTGCTCTGACAAATTTATACAGTTTTAGGGTAATACTAATTATAAAAACATTTTTGGTTTTGATGATATAATAATTGTTTCCCATACTAGAAAATAAAAGGGAAATAGAAAAGATAAATTTGATTTTGTGGTAGCATTACCTTACTTATAAATGTATTTTATTCATAACCTGTCTTTCTGATCTTTCAATTCACTAACAGCTCAGCAATCTAACACATCCAAACCTGGGTGGAGTTTTGGCCCAAGTGCACATTTTATGACACAATTTCAATCTTCTCTACAAAGAGGCTGCTTTGATTGGCACTTAGACCTGATTTATCAGGACTGATAATTAGCTTAATAACCAGTGAATCAGAAAGCAAATTTCAACCTGGGTGGGGAAAAGTCCAATTAAATTAGTATCTTAATGTCTGAAACACCTCTCATTTTTAGTACAAGTGAGAGAACTGTTGATTAAACATTTTAAGGAATTCATTTATTCATTCAAGTGTTCATTGACTACTTACAACATGTGAGGTGTGGTACTAAATTTATTTAATCATTTATTCCACTTTCAAACTATTTTGGGACTATTGTGTAAAAGAGTCAATCAAGAAAGGATATTTTTATTTCTCTAATATGTAAAAAGATTTTTGACATAAACATTTACTTACCCAAAAGAAATATGCTACTTATATTGTTTTACTGAGGAAAGCTGAATTATTCCTTCAGCTTACTTAGATCTTCTTTTTGGGAAGTTCCATCTACATTTAGAAAAATATAATCATAATACACTGTCTGCAAAAGGGGGAATTAGCATTTTTCAAGAAATAGTAATGAGCAGGGTATAGTTGGAATAATAAGAATACTTAGAACCATGCATATTGAGTAATAAATACACTTCTCTGTTTGATATTTCCCTCAAAGGGATAAATCTCAGCAGTCACAAAGTATATTAGGCAACAAATACTTCAGCATCTATCTTTCACTAAATAGCCATATTTCCCCCTGGTTATTTTTAAATTGCTTCCTCATTGTGTAGTCCAATGAAAAATTTCCAACTTCAAAGTGTGAGTGATTATGTTTAGCTAATTTCTAAAGGGAGAGTAAGTCACAGAGGGGGAAAATCACAAATTTTATTGATTGGAAATGGTTAAAACCTTAATTTTCAAGGAAGAAATAGCCTAGTTTTTCCATGAACTTTGAGTCACATCAGCCAAAGGTATAATTCCTACATGTCCCTGTCTCAAGTCCTGAAAAGCAGGAATATTTCAGACAGAACTTGTTTTTATCCAAAGGATTGTCCAAAATCAGAACAAGACATTATGAGAAAAAAAAACTGCTATTTGGAAGGTATTCTTTGGTGTTATAGGAAGAGCATGGACAGTCCAGTGCCTGGGGGGTTGGATCTCATTGCCTCAGCTCCTCTTTACCATTCTATACAGCGGCAGATACTGAGATGGTGCAAAGTGGGAGTGGGGTATAGCCATATCAGCTGGCCTCAACTGAGATCTTAAAAATCCTTTTATAAGAGGAGGAAGGATGGTCAAGTGACATAAGCCTGGATTAATCAAAAGCCCCCTTCCTGTTCTCTCTGGTTACTGAGTTCTTCCCCATGTCTGCTCAAAAGGGAACCTACCTATCAGCTCAGGGCTGTAGTACCTGAGGCTGGAGGGAATGGTTTTGAGATGTGGCTATAAGATGTCACTGAAATTTTTAGAATTGCAGGTCTCTAGACCCAGCAGGGAAACACAAAGGGAGAACTATTTAGGGTTTGAAAACATCCAGCGCCCCTAGGCCTGCAGTCGGTGCCCTAGGGCAGTTGGTGATGCAGAGATCAGCGGACTCATGTGCAGAAGTTCTGGCTTGACAATGACAGAAAGGAGAACAGGATTCTGAACATGTGCTATATTGCAGGGGCAAGGGGAAATGCAGCAACATGGGATCAAAGGGGGCAGTGGGGCAAGGTTCCACTGCAAAAAGTCTCTCCAGGGGCTATGGATGCTGAAACTGGGCTGGAGAAGAAACACAATGAAAACACAGAAAATAGTACTCTGCCTCCATGGGTGATCTGAAAAAACTGGAGGTTTTCATCAAATGTTTTTTTTTTGTAGATAATAGCACAGAGTGTCAGCATTAGTCCTGGATGTGCCCCAGCCCTAACTGGGGAGCCCATGGGGACATAAAAGTGTCTGACTCTTGTCCATCAAGCCTCTCAGCTTAGTCTCAGGGCCCTGGCAGGACAAATAGGTCCACCCAGTTTTTCTGTACTCTAGCAGGTGGCCACACACAGAATTACAGCTCCAGTTGTAGTACCTGCTTATATTGTCTGAATAGACCAGGGGCAAGACAGGATTGTGTAGATGTTGCCACCAGGGGCCCAGGAACACAGAGCAGGGGTCCCCAGGCTTCTGTAAGCAGAAGAACTGGTTGGAGAACTTGCTGTCCCTTAGCTTCCTGGACTTTATCCAGAGAGCTTCTGAACAGTGGCAGAGGTGAAGCCCTTTAATTTGCATTTCTCATAGATTCCGTGGACTTTGTGCAGGGGTAGGGCACCACCTGTTTGTTTCTTCAATGAAGGGGCTGCATGCATGGAGTTGGACCCTGTCACGGAGGGCTACCCAGGCTCGATATTTAGCACCGTCTTTCATGACCTGTTGTCCGCTTCCCTGACAGAAGGTCTGCTAGGGCTTTTTTTCCATGGAGGGGAACTGTTGCCTTGATACAGATGAACCAGACACAGGTGGCCCATGTGTGACTCTGGCCCTGGGAGGGATGCTGGCACTGTCCCATGTGTAGCCAATGGAACAGAACTGGAAAGAAATTTGAGAGGAGTCAAAAGGAGAGGTGCTAATCACAACCCTGAAGGTCAGATAGGAGGGATCCGGTGAATCAGAGGAGGAAGGAGGTGGGAGGCTGTCTTGCTAATGGGTTTCAGCCCCTGGTGGGTTCTCTATGGATTCAATGTGACCAAAGAAATTGACAGTAGAACGTTCTTTGGGGTGAAAGAGTTTATTACCTGGCTTGTTCTCCTGGAGGTAGGTCGAGCACTAGTGTCTCTGCCTCCTCCCAGAGCACTGGGCCGAGCTCTCTATATAGCACACTAATAGCTTATTGCCTAAAGGTGTGGGAACAGTAGCCTAGCAATAGGCCAGATACATCATCAGTTGGTTTACGTTCAGTGAGGATCCTGGCCATAGGAACCCCAACTTCCCCACACTCCACCCCTACAGGATTCTCGCCTTACAATCTACACGCTTTCCATCTTCTGCAATGGTCGCTGTGCTAGAAAGCTGGAGCACTCTAACCAGATTCCACAATAGCAACAGAGGATAACAACAACTTAAAGATAATAAAAAATTAAGATACAGGTAACAAAAATTATAATAATCCTCAAGCCAGAGGAAGCTCCCAATTCACAGAGACTTTAGGGACAATAAGACACATGTTTTAATGCCACCAACATAGGCAAATCTTGTCCATCAGGTAGGATGTATGCAAGAGAGTGGTCCTGTGATAGGACTGTAGCAGGAAGGGGGTCCCTTCCAGGTCTAGTATACCATACTTTTATTCCATTACCTGTGGGGTTACCGAAGGGTCTATATCTAGTGCTCCTGGAGGTGCATGCACTGGCCATACTGATAAACAAAACTCCCTGGTAAGATGCTCCTGCCTTCTGGCCGTTCAGGATATACCACTGTGACCTTTGGTGGCCACTCTGCTATTATTCCAGGAATACACAGGAGGCCAGCTTCCAGGCCTTGTCCCCAGGGTGCCAGGAGAGCCAGCCATTGTTGGTCCACGTGTCAAAAGGTCCAAGGCCATGTCCACTCAATGGAGTCTCTGGAATTCAGTGCAGTTGGTGCTGGCAGCATGATGTTATTCTGGTGGCCGAACCTCAGCTTCAGTGATTCTTCCTTGGTTTGTACTTGAAGTTGTATAAGGGAGGCAACCATATATGTTAACATATCTATAGGGCTCAGGGCTCCCTTTCGGGGTCTCTCATTCAAACGTCATTGCACGGTCCGTAAGCAGACTGACCATCCCTGCAGACTATTGGTATCTGACTTTAGTCCGGATTTTAATAAGCCATTCTGCCTCTCTATCATGGCTGCTGTGGTAGGATTGTATGGCACATGAAACTTCCTCTTGATTCCCAGCTGTCGCACCCATTCTTGCAGTGTATGTCCGGTAAAATGGGTGCCCTGATTACTCTCAGTTACCTGTGGTTGGCCATAGGCAACAAAGAGACACTCCAGGCCTCTTTTGGTCATCTGCTGGTCTACACAACGGGTAGGAAAAGCAACCAGAAGTCCAGTAGCTGTGTCCACACAGGTCATTGCATACTGATATCCTTCTGACACAGGTAGAGGCCCAATATAGTCTATCTGCCACCTGATGAGGGATATAAGCCCCTTAGCTATTGTCCCATGTTGCTGTGGCACTCGGTGTAAGTCTCTTTTGGAGCACACGACACACTCTTGCCGGGCTCTACTAACTTCTTCAAAGGTCAAAGGCAAGCCCCACTGATGAGCTACAGCCCACATTGTCTTTTGTCCCACATGCAACAAACGCTGATGTAACCATGGGGCTACATCAGAGGCAGGCTTTCATTCTAACCAACGTATCTGGGCCAGTTTATCTGCTTCATCATTTCCTGGGGATGCCAGTGGCAAATGACCTGTCACATGGTATACTGTAATTATTTTAGTCTGACCACAGGCCCATAAGTCTTGCCACAATTCTTGCCCCCAAAGGGGTCAGTGACCAACCAGCCAGTTGGCATGGTACCAGGTTGGTAGCCACAGGGTCAAGCCCCAATAGACAGCCCAGCTGTCAGTGCAGACAACTATAGAGGAGGGCTGCGGGCTCATCAGAAGCCACACAGCCCGCAACTCTGCCCATTGGCTGCTCTTCCCCTCACAATCTTCGATCCATATTGTCTCAGTCTTAGGATGGAAAGCTATGGCCCTCCATTTTGGGGGCTGCCCACGGCTGGAGCCATCTGTGTACCATGCATCTTTGGGTAGAGCGGCTCTTCCCTCTTTGGTCTTAATGGCTAGAACTGCTGCTCTGGTTTCAGCTGTTGCCATAGCTCTAGTAAGATACTATTTGACTTTCCATCTAATTTCCTTCCATCTGCTCCTGCCCGTATTAAATCAACCCACATCCGGGTTCTCATAACCTTCATGGGGCCCTGTAAATTCTTCTTGTGAGTAACAGGTCTTATTTCTTTCCAAATTCTCGTTGCTTCAGCCTCTCCTAAGTCTGCTACTGTACGTGTCACCTCGCTTATGGGATGCCCTAAGTGGGGAAAGAATGGCTACTAGAGATCCAAAGAGGGATGTAGGAGCCGTTTGAAGTACAATATTTCTCATCCTAGTAGTGAAAATCTCTTTATCTGGGCCATATTTCTCTGGATTATACATGGCATTTCTCATGCCTAGCTCTCGTAGCACCTGTTGGAGTTCAGCATATGTCTGCCATCTAACAGGAGAGGATGGTAGATCACCCGGATTGGGCCACACAGCACGAAGTGCATCCATAAACCAATCGAGGAGGGAGTGACTCCCTGGGGTCTGATGTGCATTTTGTAATTGCTGCCTCAAGGCAGGCTGCACTGTCAGGGAAGACAGCTTTCCCTTTTCTGACCCCGACAGAACAATTCCATCCACCCCAAAGTCCACAGACACACGAGCCAAGCTTCTGCCTAAACCAGGAGCCCAAATCCACCAGCTCAGCCTGAGTATAGGGCGGACCATAAAGTGCTCCACTACCTGGGGAGGGTGATGCTCCTCTCCTTGAAGGACTTTCTGCTGCTGGGTCTTTATTTTCTTTACAACCACTGGGCATGCTTTCAATACAGGAGGAGCCAGTGCCTCCAGCATCACCCCTTCATCTTTCTCCAGCTCCTCCATTTCTGGGCTGATGGCACCTTTCTCTCCTCTCCCCTGAGTGCCTCCTCTGCTACAACCTTTACCTTTTCTACTGTACCTCCCAGCAATGCTACCTCAGTCTTCAGAAGGTCTCTTACCTTCAGCTCCATACTTCGCAGCTGATGTTCTCATACCACCTCCACCTGTGCTTCTCTCAGGAGTTCGTCTTTTTCTTTGATGGCCTCTTCCTCCTTCAGAACACCTGGCAGCACTGCCGTCTTGTCTCCAATGGCACCTTGCTGCCGGTGCTCTTGTATCAATGCCATCTCTTTCTTCAGGGAATCCACAAAAGTGTGCAGCTCGTGTTCTCATGCCATTTCCTTTCGCATCAATTCCATTTCTCTCCTGAGGGAATCCCCACAAGTTTGCAGCTCGCGTTCTCATGCTGCCTCTTGCATCAGTGCCATTTCCCTCCTCAAGGAATCCACAGAAGTTTGAAGCTTGCATTCTTGTGCCGCCATTTCTTGGGTCTCCTCTGTAGACTTTTTTAATACTGTGAGAAGCAGCCAACCCACAGTCCCTGCTGCCTAATGGGCACTCTGCTTCTCATAGGATCTGCTTACTATACCAAGGGCCACCCCTACTGCCTCAGGTGTTACCTCCACTTGCCTCCAGTCCTGGGGTGGGACCCAGTCCTCTAGGAGGCAAGCCACCTCAGACCACATACCCACTGGAGGACAATCCATTGTCTCCCCATTCACAGGGGCAGCCCGCTGAAGCACCCCTCCCATAAGGGCAGCCTGTCTTTTTCCTTGGTCAACAATGAACCCTACCAACTTTCACCAATTGTCTTGCCAATGGGTTTCAGCCCCAGGCAAGTTCGCTATGGATTCAATGTAACCAAAGAAATTGACAGTAGAACATTCTTTGAGGTGAAAGGATTTATTATGTGGCTTGTTCTCCCGGGGGTAGGTCGAGCCTTAGCATCTCTGCCTCCGCCCAGAGCACTGGGCCAAGCTCTCTATATAGCACAATAATAGCTTATTGCCTAAAGGTGTGGAAGCGGTAGCCTAGCAACAGGCCAGTTACATTATCAGGTGGTTTATGTTCAGTGAGGATCCTGGCCATAGGAACCCCCACTTCCCCACAGAGGCCAACTCTCAGGCCTGAGGATCCAATCTCCAACTGAGGCTCATGGAAACTGAGACCTTGTATCAAGGAAAATAGGCAAGTGTTCTCTGTGGATAAACACCGACAGTTCTTCCTGCTCAGGAACAATGAGAAGTCTGTCTTAGATTTGACAGAACCTCAGCTGCCCCGGGACTCAGCCTCACACAGCTTAGTTCTGCTGGGCACGTGGAGGTCACCATTCTCCGGAGCTCCACTGAGGGAAGTGTTCAAAGCTTCTCGGATCATGTGTTTTGACTACTCATTTGCTGCTTAGAGCACTGCCACATGTCCCAGGAAGATAGATAATAAAAGGAGAAATAACTAAGAGTCATCAGCTACATTCAGAGGCACCTGTTATACCCAGACGCAGAAAGCAGTCTTCTGGTGCCCCTTATCCTGCTCAGTCCAGGAGCTGGGCGTCTGGGCTGGGGCCTGGCTTTGCACTCCACGAGGGTCAGACTCTCTGCAGGAGCCAGGCTGCACCTACTTCCCCAACAGCCATGGCATGTTCTCTCGTGAGCATTTGGGGTCCCTTATGTGACTTCCTCATCCCTAGAGGCAGTCTCCCCCAACTAACGTCAAGATTATAATGAGCATAAAATAATCAGCTATTTTGTTCACATTATTATCTGAGAACAAAAGCTGACAGGATCACTTTACTGAGGGAACACTATTAACAATTACCATGTATAACCTGACTTGGAAATGACAAGATAAAACTATATTCTTTCATAGAATTTTGTAATTGAAATTACAGAAAACTGAGTGGAGAATCTAAATGAAGTGACACTTTTTAAAGAAGAGGTAATTGAAACCAGGACACTCAAGTATGCTTATCAAATATGTTAGAACCTCATTAATTCAGTTCCTTCATAGTAAAAAAATCCCAAAAAATAAAAATCCACAGGCTTTTAATTATTAATATGTTTAAATATTATTTTTTCCCCAAATTAGTCATGATTGAGAGGAAACTTACTTAGAGCAAAATCTGTGTAAAAATATTCAAACTTAAACATTTATAAGAAGGCTCTTAGCTTCTAGGAATAGAAATTAAATTTATATATTAAAAGTCCTTGAAACTTATTGTGTGCTCTACAGAAGGTCTAAGCATAAAATCTTCATTTTCATAAGCTGATTTTATTCACTAGGTACTTTCTGGTAATATATTTTATATTAGAAATTATTGAAACTGTCTTTAAAAATATCTTCTAAATATACTCGATTTTTTCTGAATAGTTTCTTTTCTTTTTTTTTTGCCTAAAATTCAACTTCTCTTGTTCCAACCTGCTTTCCTTACTTTACTGCATTTCCTGCCTCCATGGATGGCTTTTGCTTTTCAGTCAATCAAGGCAGGAAGTATTCCATGAACACTTCCTCTCACCCTTCACAACAATTCAGTCCCTAAATTCAGTACATTCTGTCTGGATTTGTGTCTCACCTTGTCTAATTGAAGTCCTCTAGTATCCCACTGCTACGTCTCTATCTGCTGTTAGGGGCTTTTCATTTTTTCTTGTACACACACACACATTAAATTTATTCACCATCAGGACATGATACACTTCTGCTTAAAGCCCAGTAAATCTTCCTATTGCCTCCAATTATATAAATCAAATTCCTTAGCATACCATGTGAAGTCCTACATCATTAGCTCCTTTTTTATGTTTTACCTTTCTATTCTGATGTCCCATGGGCTCTCCATGTACATACATCTCACCTTCCTGTCTTCGGACATTATGCTTTTCCTAACAGTACCTGGCCACCTCAAGCCTTTGCATGTGTTTTTCTATTTCTAATGACTTTCTGAGATTTTCAAACTTTGTTATCTTTCTATAAACAACTCGACCTTCACCTCTTAGAGGTTGTTCCCTTCTCTTTCCCTGGGATAAGTGAACAAATCTAACACTTTCATAGCAAGTTCATGCAATATATTTACATGTATAAATCCCAACCATTCTCATTTAACTCCATTTTGTCAGTGGGCAGCAGATGACCCACAATTATTGACTGGTTGGCTGAATGAATGGCTAAAGGGATAAAGGCAGAAGGAAGATGGACATAGGTAATCATGCTCTTTTTTCACACTTTGATGATGTTGCTCATTCTTGATACTGTTCTCTAAGGACGCAGATAACTGGAGAACAGTTAAAGGATGGTAAGAAGACTTGAAACTCTGAAATTAAAGAAGAGTTGAAGAGGGGTGTTCAGACTGGCCCAAGAGAATAAGCAGAGCCATCTTTAAGTGCTTGACAAGTGTATCAACTGAAAAAAAAGTAACTCCTGTATGTAGCTTCAGGGATTAGAAGAGGCCTAATGGACTAAAGCTACAGGAGATGAGCTATTCACTCTCTTTTGTATGACTTCCTTGGAAATAATATTGGCCATCTAACTGTGAATTTAAAAATTTATACATATTACATGTGTAATGCCTGCAGAACGTGTCTGTCAGCTCAAGTCATTGAACAGTCAGACTGGCAGTAAGAGTTCTATTTAGAGAGGTGTGCAAAACTGTCAGAGACTAATCACATTAACTTTTAATCATGTTATTTAACTCCCTCTGTTAAGGCTGTTTATAGTACAACCTCATAAAAATTTACTTTGTTTTGAGCAAAGTATGTTCTAGTTGAGCTGACACAAATGTCTAGTTTGACTAACAATTAAAATTTGAATTTTAAATTGCAAATTAGTTTTGTCGATCAGTCTCCTGTGACTCAGTTAGCATTAGTAAGCATCTGGGAATCTTATCAACTCTGGGACATTGATAAAATTAATTTTCTGAATAAGAAAAAAGAAGAGGGAAGCCCTGAACAGTAGAGAATTAACAAAATAGATGGTGCCATGTTACCCAGAAGAGCCAGGAAGCTCTAGAAGCCACCCTTTTGTATTTCTTTAGCCTTTACAGAGTAAGATGAGCATTTACATCTCACCAACAAGGCAGTGAGAATTGGGAGGGAATGAAAAATGCCAACAGTGCCATCCAGGGAGATTTAGCATGTTCTGTCTATGATGGATGACAAGTCATTTGCAGGGTCCTCATGTAGCTCAGAAATACAGATGGCAAAGGGAAGCTGGAGGAAATCTCAGCACCCGGAGCCTTTGGTAAGACATTCATCAAGGGAAAAGAAACACTTTATGAGGCTAGTCTTTATCAACCATACTACATTAGTTAGTAGATCACTGAATTTCTTACCTGAATGTGTAGTCGTGTTATTTTTTGTAAAACAGTTATTATAGTCATATAGGACACATTTAAAAAAAATTAGCCCAGAAATGTAAGGGAAATTCCACAGGGATATTCTTTAGAATGAACTCCTTTAATATGAGAGAAAAGTTCCATTTTCTCTATGAAACTACTGATATCCTCAGATCTGCAATATGTAAACACCTATAAACTTTTTGATTACCTATCACCCATCAGAGATTTCTTTCTGAGTACTTGAAGCTTATCTCACTCCTAGCTACAGTTTTTCTCTCTCTCTCTGTTTCACTATCCCTCCCACAGTCCTGGTACTAAAATGTAAAGTAGTTACATAACATATAACAATGTTAAAAATTGCTTGAATATTTAATTAGAAATGCTAATTTATTTGCAAAAGGTGGATATCAATTATACTACACACAGAGAATTTGGCTGAGAACTATTTTTTTCTTTTACAGGTGAATTTAAATCAGAGGCCTCAGATAAAGACATGAGATGTAATGGTAGCATTTAGTGTATAGTCACAGCCATATAAGCCTACAGGGAAATATATGGCTATGTCACCAAAAATTAAAGAAACGGGGAAGTAAGGGAATCTAATGTGCACTAAGTAGAGTGTATGCAAATAAACATTTACAGCGTATTGTAATAATATGTTGAACTGATATGTATAGAATTCAGTAGGAACATAGAAAAGGAAGCACCTAATTTGTCTCAGAGAATCAGGACAAACTCCTGAAAGAAAGTGTTATTTCATTTGAGGCATGAAAAATGAACAAGAGTTCATTCATGCAAAAATAGGAACAGGTTATTCTAATCAAGCATAATGGGTAATCTTGTGCAAAGTTAAGAAGCCGAAGAACATGAAGTATAGTCAAGAACTGGTAATAGTCCACTGCACCCTGCAATGGAAAATGTGAGTAGAAGTGAAGGAAGGAAGGTTATGTTCATAGGCAGGGGCCAATGCATGAAGCACTTTGATGCAAGAGATTTTTTATTTTTCTATTAATTAAGGAGGATATATTGAAGCATTTTGGGTAGGTGAGTGAAATTTTTAGATTTTTAAATGGAGAGAAATAGGGCAACAATGGGATGATGAACTGGAAAGAAGACTGAAGGAGATATTCAGAAAACTGTTCTAATAAACCAGGCAAGAGATAATGTGACAAAAGAATAGCAATAAGGATAGGTAAAAAAATTGCAGATTTACAAGATTTTCTGTACTTCAAATTGGCATAATTTAGGGATTGTTAGGATTGGAGGCTAAGAAAATGATTCATTCATTTCCAAAATACTGAGCTGTTTTTGCGTGTGTGAAATCTTAGATAATTTCAGCCTAAATTCTTAATTCCTTATTTGGACCTCTATTTACATGTTTGGTAATCCCTACTAATTTTAGTTGGTTTATATTGTTTCATCCTTATGCACATTGTATTACAGATGGAACTATAGTGTATTATTTTATTTTTCACAAATATTCATTCTTACCTTCCTCGGTAGGAGGAATACACTTTCTGACCAATCCGTGCTGGACCTGGCCATGTAAAATACTTCATAAAATAGAATGTGCATGCATATGACAAATGCTACATCTGCTTGAAGCTTTAAATGCCACTGTGGGGTTAGGGTGTTTCTGTGCCTTTTGCCCTCTACTAGGAAACATATGTATGTACTAGACATCTTTTTTGTGTTGTGTCTTAAAGAGCATATTTCAAAAATGGGGTATACTAAAATGAAGAGTTAGTTTGAAAAGCACGGGAATTTTAAGAGGGCCCTCTTTGGAATGCAAACCAAAGATCTTGCGCTTTTTGCAGAAGACAAATTTTGAATGACTATCTGCATAACGGCTTTTCTTGTATTTCCTTTGTATTTCCAGCTAATTACTTTAGAACACCTTCCTCATATTCAGCATCAGTCTGTCCTTTTCTTAGGGATCTGGCCATTCTGGATCCACTATTTAAGATCTTGAGAGAGTACTTTGGGGATAAAACATTGTAAGGTCTGAGGAGGCTGACATAATGGTAAATTATCAATATAGCTGACTATGCAACATTAGAAAAAGAAACACAACCACAATCTTCCCCTCCTCTCTTTGCTTCCATCACTATGCAACATGGGCTGTGGTGATAGTAAGGACAAAAAAGACCTTATCTAACATTTGCAAAGTAAAAAAAAAGTCTTTTTGGGAAAACTCCTGGATATCTTGAATTAGACTGGTCCCTACTGCCATGATGTGGCAGATCTCTCTAAGACTTAACTTGGGCCCCCAAAAGAAGATATTTGACCTTCAAAAACAAGATTATGCTAGGCCCATAATAATAATTATTTACACACTTCCTGAAATAAAATTGTTGTATTTATTTCAATGGCAGTATTAGTTTTACTACTCCTTCCATTACTTCTACCAGTAGTAGCTGCCATTTCTAAACATACCAAGCACTGTAGATTTACCTATACTGACCCACTGAAGCCTGACAACATGCTTAATAATATGCACTGATACTCCCACTTCATAGGCAAAGAAGCTGAGGTTGAAAGAGATGAAGCAACTGCCTTATTAATACTGTTAGACTTTGAACCTAGGTCTGTCCATGCTTTTATGCACAGTTACTTCCAGGACTCGATGCAAGGCATGTTCAAGTCCACATAACTCTAAAAGAAAATTATGATTTATGGTCTATCATTGTTTTACCCCTGATTTTTGTTTCTAGTTCCTGACTTTTTTCTTCTTGAGCTCAAAAATGGGTCATTTAAAAAAAATCAGAACCTATGGCATGTATCTTCTGTGTGACATAATAAAAAAATATCTAAACTGGAAGTTACTTCATTGGTGTTGCAGATTCGTTCTGTGTGGACTTAGCTATTAGCTATTATTCTTTTTGAAATGAGTTTCTTGTAATTGAGAACATTATGTGTACAGAAGAATGAAATAATTTTCATTATTTAATTTTTAGGACATTTATTTATTAAAAGAAGAGAGTCAATATGACCACTAAAGCTCAGATTCAGTGTTGATTAAAGATACCGACCATATCACAGGATGGAATAAGGGTCCAGTGTCCTCTTTCATGGCTACTAAACTAATAAATATTCAGCTATTAAAATGCACACACACAAATATACACACATAAACAAAAATCATTTTAAATTTGCATTGCATTTCATATGTTTTTATCCTACATGTGAAATAACAAGCATGGCATCTATTTTAAAGAACTTTAATTTCCAATATTCAAATTTTAATTTGTGAGTTAAATGCTTAAAAAGTCAAATTAGAAATCTTACCTTAATCACTATACAGTTACTATAGGTTTGGTAACCTAAGGTAGTGATATATCTTTTTTTTACATAAACAAACCAAGTTGCATATTAAGTCAAATCTTAAACTCATTGTCTTATATTTATTTTTATTACAATTCCATTTGTGTTTGTAGAAAATTTACCAAGACAGGGATTTTGAGCATACCCAAAGGATATTGAGCTGGGCTATGTAATAAGGAAATGAAAAACTGTTACTGTTTTTTTGTATTGCTAAAATTTAAAAATTCTGTAGTCCCTCACTATATCTATCTGCATGTGAATAAACAGTTTATTAAATTTGTCCAATAAAATGCCCACAAAAAATGCTACTTTCTATAGTGTAATTATGAAGAAACAAACACAGGTACCTCCTATTTGGGGGATGGCTAGGTGCATTAGATTTCTATCTCCTTTCATGTGCTCATGAGCCCCTATAGATTTTAAATAATATAAATCACAAGTGTTCTAAAAACTTCCAAGTGCAACAATATTCCCCTGGAATGGAAGTCTTGCTCTGTTTTCAGTATTATTGAATTCTCAAAGCTACTATTCTATGAAAATGCAAAGAAAAATTTAAAGAGTCTGTGCTTTTTTTGCCTTCCAACTACTGTTTCTGAATATTCTCACTGAGCTGGTTTTCATGCAAAATTAAGGTGAGAGGGAGAAAAGATTTAGAATGAAATAATGAATGAAAAAGATAAAAGGAAGAAATGAATTAGGAAAAGAAAGAAAGAAAAGACAGAAGGAAAGAAAAGAGGGAAGAAAAGAAGCTGTGTAAGATATTCAGTTTTTAAATACTTTTACAGCTCTGAAATCAGTATGTGTCTCTTTTGATGGGTCTTAACCTTGTGTATTTGTCAGATGGAAGAGCAATGATTGGCGTGCACACAGTTCGTTATTTTTCCCAGTGATATGACAAGTTAGCTGTAGTGTTTTAGTCAGCAAAATTTTTAAGAACCATTTGAAGAAGTAATGTGAATCCTAGTTGTTATTTGTTAAAATAAAAAAGTGAGAACATCAGAATTTGCTGATGGGTCTCAGGGGCTTGAAAAATTTCTCAGAGATGATAGTGAAGCATTTTTATGTAATGCTGCATGACAAATGCTTTTGATGAACAAATGATAAAATTGTGTGGAAAGAAGAGGATATCGACAAATTTTGAAAAGTTATTCAAAATGATTAACACGTGAAGATGAAGAAGTTTAGGAATATATTAGTCAACTGATTTTGCTTGTATTTTTCTTCTTATGTATGTACAAGAGTGATTTATAATCAAAATTTATCTAAAAGAGCTTTTTAAGATACAAAATAATAATTCTCAGTTATTAGGAAACTGTGTGTCATTGTTTTCTGTTTCTCTGCTATACACAAATTCATATTTTTAAACATTTTATTTGAAAAACAATATTCACTTAATTTTACTGGGGTTTAATTTTAAAAAGTAAATATAAATTAAAAGATTTATATAATATGAAGAGAAATCAGAGTACATGGGATGTTGCTCAATGTCACTAATCATCAAGAAAATACAAATCAAAGCTACAGTGAGATATCACCTCACACCTATTAGAATGGATATTATCAAGATAAGAGGTAACAAGTGTTGGGAAGCATGTGGAGGGAATGCTTATATGTTGTTGGTGAAAATTGGTATGGCTGTTATAGAAAAAAATATGGTGGTACCTCAGAAAATTAAAAAGTGAACTGCAATATAATCCAGTAGTCCCACTCCTGGATATATAACTGAAGGAAATAAAATCAGTGTCTTGGAGAGATATCTGCACTCCCGGGTTATTGCAGCATTACTCATAAGAGCAAAGATGTGGAAACAGCATAAATGTCTCTTGATGGATAAACTGATAAAAAAATGTGGTGTGCGATGGAATCAGGAAGAAATAAAAAACCTAAGAAGACCAATAACAAATCAAGAGATTGAGTCAATAATGAAAAACTCCCAACACAGAAAACTCCAGGACCAGATGGCTTCACTGGTAGATTATACCAAATATTTAAAGAATAACTAACCCCAATCCTACTTAAACTCTTGAAAAAGTAATGAGGAAAAGGGCACACTTCCAAACTTATTCTATGAAGCCAGCATTACCTTGACACTAAAACTGAATAAGGATACTACAGGAAAAAACTATAGACCATTATCCCTGATGAATATAGATGCAAACATTCTCAACAAAGTATTAGCAAATCAAATTCAAGAACACATTACAAGGATTATACACTATGACCAAGGGTGATTTAGCCCTGGATTCAAGGATGATTCAATATATACAAATCAATAAATATAATTCATCACATCAATAAAATTAAAATAAAATCACATGGTTATCTCAATAGACACAGAAAAAACAACTGACAAAATATAGCATCCTCTTTGTGTGCAGAAGGATCTTACATCAACTTAATAAAAGCCATATACAACAAATTCATAGCTAAAATTACACCCAATGGAGAAATATTGAAAGGGTTTCCTCTAACCAGAACCAAGACAGGGATGCCACACTCACTACTCCTATTCAATATAGTATTGAAAGTCCTAGATAGAGCAATCAGACAAGACAAAGAAATACAAACTGGGAAGGAGGAAGCAAAATGCTCGCTACTTGCTGATGTCAATCAAAAAACTGTTGGAATTAATTAATTATTTCAGTAAGGTGGCAGGTTATAAAATCAACTTACAGAAATCAGTGACATTCCTTTACACTAATGATGAAGTATCAGAAAAAGGAATAAAGAAAGCTACTACAATCACAACAGAATAAAAAACAATAAATCCCTAGCAATAAATTTAACAAAGGAAATGAAAGATCTGTACAATGGAAACACCAAGATTTGCAAATCTTGATTTGAAAGAAATCAAAGAGATAGAAACATATCCTGTGTTCATGGATTGAAAGTGGCCATGTTACCTAAAGCCATCCAGAGATGCAACACAATGTCCATCAAAATATCAGAGACATCCTTCACAGAAGTAGAAGAAACAATCCTAAAATTTGTGTGGAACCACAAAAGACCATGCATAACCAAAACAATCCTTAGAAAAAAAATTAAAGCCAGAGGTATGTGTCCTGATTTCAATCTATACTACAAAGCCATAGCAATAAGAACGCTATGGCACTGGCACACAAATAGACACATAAACCAGTGGAATAGGATAAAGAGCCCACAATTAAATCCTGGCAAACATAGTCAACTAATATTCAACAAGGGAGACAGCGACAGTTTCTTCAACAAATGGTGCTGGGAAAATGAGAAATGCTTGCAGAAAAGTTGGACCTCTCTCACATCACTCACAAAAATTCATTCAAAATGGATCAAAGACTTAACATAAAGATGTGATACCAAAAGTCTCCTAGAATAAAATGTAGAGAAGAAGTTCTTCAATATTGATCTTGACAATGAAATTTTGTATATGATGCCAAGAACAGAAACAACAAATACAAAATCAACAGATAGGACTACATCAAACTCAAGAGCTTCTGTACAACAAAAAAGACAATTAACAAAATGAAACAGTATCCAACAGAATGGGAGAATATTTTCCAAATCGTATATTGGAAAAGGAGTTAATATCTAAAACATATAAAAGTAATACAATAAAAAAATCTGGTTTAAAAATGGGCAAAGGAACTCAATAGACATTTTTCCAATGAAGACATCAAGATGGTCAACAGGCACATGAAAGAGTGTTTAGTAATCATCAGAGATGCAAATAAAAACCACAGTGAAATATTACTTTACACCTGTTAGAATGGCTTTCATCAAGAAGACAAGAACCAACAAGTGCTGGCTAGGATGACGTGAAAGGGAGCCCTTATATACCACTGGTAGGAATATAAATTAATCCAGCCACTGTGGGAAACAATATGGAGTTTCCTCAAAAATCTAAAAATAGGTTTACCATACGATCCAGCAATTCCACTTCTGGGTGTATATCCAAAGGAAATGAAAACAAGATTTTGATGAGATATATGTACTTCCATGTTACCATAGCATTAGTCACAATAACCAAGATATGGAAACCATCAACAGATGAATAGGCAAAAAAGATGTTGCATATGTCACAATAGAATATCATTCAACCATGAGAAAGGAAGACATCCTACCAATTTGCAATGGTATGGATGGACCTTGAGCACATGTATATGCATATCAAATCATGACATTGTATGATTTAAATACATACAATATTTCTCAATTATTCTTATTCACTTTATTAGTTTAAGAAAAGAAACAAAAGTTAAACTAAAGGAGTGCTAAATGTCAAATAAATGCTTCTTCAGTAGAGGTGTCAGTATCTAAGATTAGGACAAGAGGGAAGAGAAGTTCTTAAAAATGAGTATGGTGTCCTTAATCCCTTAATATATAATTTTATGGTTGTATATAGATATTTAAGACTTTTGACCAATGAAATTTGTTTTTATATTTTGCTGAGGTTATTAGCATAAATCACCATTAAACTCTAAAGAGCACTGAACTATAAGTCACATATCCTGAATTTCAGTCCTGCAACCCAATTAACTTCAAGAGCTTTGTCCATTATATTTACCAGGTTTTCTTTTTTCCAATCATACTCCTGATTTCTGTGCCATTTGTCATTTATTTGATTTTGCATTTCTGATTAGCATCCATCTAGTCTGTCCTCATGTTGCTGACCAATGGGCCACCCCTTAGCATCAAAACCTTCAGAAAGATCAGTGTTCATGTACCATCACCACATTCTCTTCTGGGGCTCTGAATTCTATGTTTATTATTCTTGTTTCCTATATGTTATAAAGATCAACACCTTGGTATTTCAAATTGGCCATTAAAGCTTTACTCCTCTAAAAGTACAATAGGGAAACCAGTGTATACCCATTTCAGGGTATTGTTCAATGCCTGTCTACTCAGATCTTATGAATATGAAATATGTGAAATTGATTTTACTGATTTTGAAAATATCTTGAACATTTCCCAATGGCAGCTGTTATGGATTGAATGTTTGTGTCTCCTTGAAACTCTGAAACCCTTAACTGCAAATATGTCTGTATTTAGAGACGGGGAGTTTCAGAAGTAATTTTGGATGGATGAGGTCATAAGAGTGGGGCTGATCCAATAGGACAAGTGACCTTATAAGAAGAAAAAGGGGTATGTTTGCAATCTTATGGATAGAACAAGTGACACCTGGTGAGAATGCTGCTGTCCCACAAGCCAAAAAGAGAGCCGTAACCAGATTTGATCCTGCTAGCACCCTGATCCAGGACTGCCAGTCTCCAGAACTGTGAGAAAATAAACTTCTCTCAACCTGTGGTATTTGCCAAAGCAGCCCAGGGAGACTAAGACAGTGACTCTCTTGGTGACTCCCTAGTACGCTTCTAATGTTCCTTCTCCCTACTGAAACTTTCTTCCAAACTATTCGTAACTTTTATACATCTCCATGGGCAAGAAAAACAAAACCAAAAATAGGCAAGTGGGACTACATCAAACTAAAAAGCTTCTGTACAGCAAAGGAAACCATCAACAAAACAAAAAGACAACCTACAATATGAGTGAATATATTTGCAAGTGATATACCTGATAAGGGGATACTATCCAAAATATATAAAGAATTCATACAACTCAACATACAAAAAAATAAATAATCCAAAGGGCACAGGACCTGAATAGACATTTTTCCAAAGAAGACATACAGATGACCAACAGGCACATGAAAAGATGCTCCACATTACTGATCATCAGAGAAATGCAAATGAGAACCACAATGAGATATCATCTCACACTAGTTAGAATGGTCACTCTCCAAAAGACAAGAAATATCAAGTGATGGTGAGGATGTGGAGTAAAGGCAACCCTTCTGTACTGTTGGTGGGAATGTAAATTGGTCCAGCCACTGTGGGAAACAAAACAGAGGTTCCTCAAAAAACTAAATACAGAAATACCATAAGACTCAGCAATTCCACTTCTGAGAATTTGCCTGAAGAAAACAATATCACTAATTTAAAAGGATACATGTACAGAAGATGGGTATTCCAATTGGCATAAAGATGGTGGTGTGAGAGGTGAGTCAGAAACCTCCTCCCAAAACCATATATAATATGAAAATATAGCAAACACAACTAATCCTGAAAGAGCAATAGGAAAGAAGGCTGCAGCAGACTGCCTACACCTGGGGAACAGAGCAGACCTCACTGGAAAAGGGTAAAGTACCAAAGCCATGATCTGGTGGAACCCAAGCCCTTCCCCCACCCCATCTCACTGGTGGGAGGAAGACAATTAGAGTGGGGAGGTGGTGAACACCCAGGACTGGTGAACACTCAGCCTTGGAGATCTGCTCTGGGAGTATGAACCTAGTTTATATGGTGCTGTGGAGACTAGTGGGGTTGGAAACTTAAGACAGGCAGAATACCCGGAGGGACTGAGATTCCAGCCACTTGTGGAGAACAGGTACCAACAACTGGCCACTCTGTGACAAAAGAAAGGCGGACACTCTGAGAGACTTCCTAACCACAAGAGGGCTGCTGAAAGGGCAAGGATTGCACAGAGCTTGCTGCTCATGAGAACGGACAGGTGTACAAAATCGTCCAGCACACTCAGCTCAGCAGGTTGGGAACCTTCAGGAGCTTCAGACACTCCGTCCTCTGTCTGGCAAAGCAGCTATGAGGCCACCCACTGTGATACACAGCCTGCTGCTCCTTCCTTCTGGCTGGTACTGATTTGCAAACTGGCTGCCCCCACCACTGCACCAGGCCAGTGAGAGGGAGGCTCCACCTATGGCTGCTACAAGTGCATAACATAGAGGTTCCTCTCTGTGCTCTTGGCACACTGGCCCTGGTAGTGGACACAGGCACTGCAGCTGGGAAGCAGGAAAGAGGTCTTTCCTCCTAGAATGCACCAGTGCTGCTCATCTGTGACACCTGCCATCGCTCCAGGGGCTGAGCAGCTCCAGAGAGTATCGCTTCTGGGCACTAGAGGGCACCACCTACAAATATGAAATGTCAAATGAACCTGGTTCAAACCAAAATCCCACAAACACCAGAAAGAGGGCCAAGTGAAAACGAACTCACAATCTTTCTGAAAGAGATTTCAAAATAAAAATCATAAACATGCTCATGAAGCTACAGAAAAATATTCAAGAACTCAGGGAGGAATTCATGAAAGAGATAGACACTTTGAAAAATACAGTATCTGAAAAGAAACATACAATGGAGAGATTTAAAAACAGATTATATAAAGTAGAGGAGATAGTAAATGAAATAGAAATTAGAGAAGAGGAATACAAAGCAGCTGAGGCACAGAGAGAAAAAAAGATCTCTAAGAATGAAAGAATATTGACAGAACTGTGTGACCAATCCAAACGGAACAATATTCACGTTATAGGGGAACCAGAAGAAGAGAGAGAAAAAGGGATAGAAAGTGTCTTTGAGGAGGTAATTGCTGAAAACTTCCCCAATCTGGGAAAGTAGATAGTCTCTCAGGCCGTGAGGGTGCATAGATTTCCCAACACAAGGGACCCAAGGAAGACAACACCAAGACATATAATAATTAAAATGGCAAAGATCAAGTATGTGGATAGACTTTTAAAAGCAGCCAGAGAGAGAAAAAAGATTACATACAAAGGAAAACCCATCAATCTATCATCAGACTTCTCAGTAGAAACCTTATAGGTGAGAAGGGAGTGGCATGCTATATTTAATGCAATGAAACAGAAGAGCCTCGAACCAAGAATAATCTACCCAGCAAGATGATCATTTAAATTTGAAGCAGGGATTAAACAATTTCCGTATAAGCAAAAGCTGAGAGAATTTACCTTCAACAAACATCTCTACTGTATTTTGGAGGGACTGCTATAGATGGAAGTGTCCTTAAGGCTAAATAGCTGTCACCAGAGGAAATAAAACCACAGTAAAGAAAGTAGACCAATTAATTACTAAGCAAATACAAAATTAAATCAACTACCCATAAAGTCAGTCAAGGGATAGACAAAGAGTACAGAATATGATACCTAATATATAAAGAATGGAGGAGGAAAAAAAAAGAACCTTTAGATTGTGTTTGTAGTAAGACTGTTAGATAGTAAAGAAGTTACCCTTGAATCTTTGGTAATCATGAATCTAAAGCCTGCAATGGCAATAAGTACATGCCTATCAATAATCACCCTAAATGTAAATGGTCTGAATGCACCAATCAAAAGACATAGAGTCACTGAATGGATAAAAAAACAAGACCCATCTATATGCTGCCTACAAGAGACTCACTTCAAACCCAAAGACATACACAAACTAAAAGTGAAGGGATGGAAAAAGATATTTAATGCAACTGGTAGGGAGAAAAAAGCAGGAGTTGCAGTCCTTGAATCAGGCAGAATAGACTTCAAAACAAAGAAAGTCAAGAGACAAAGAAGGACATCACATAATGACAAAGGGGTTAGTCCAACAAGAGGATATAACCACTATAAATATCTATGCACCCAACACAGGGGCACCTACATATGTGAAAGAAATACTAACAGAATTAAAGGGGGAAACAGAATGCAATGCATTCATTATAGGAGACTTCAACACACAACTCACTCATAAGGACAGATCAACCAGACAAAAAATAAGTAAGGAGGCAGAGGCATTGAACAACACATTAAAACAGATGGAACTAACATTTATAGAACACTCCACCCAAAAGCAGCAGGATACACATTCTTCTGAAGTGCACATGGAACATTTTCAAGAATAGATCAAATACTTGGCCACAAAAAGAGCCTCGGTAAATTAAAAAAGATTGAAATTGTACCAACCAGCCTCTCAAACCATAAAGGTATGAAACTAGAAATAAATTATGCAAAGAAAACAAAAAGCCCACAAACACCTGGAGGCTTAACAACATGCTCCTAAATAATCAATGGATCAATGACCAAATAAAAACAGAGATCAAGCAAAATATGGAGACAAATGACAACAATAATTCAACACCACAAATCTATGGGATGCAGCGAAGCCCATGTTGAGGGGGAAAGTATATTGCAATACAGACCCACCTCAGGAAAGAAGAGCAATCCCAAATGAACAGTCTTATCTCACAATTAATGAAACTAGAAAAAGAAGAACAAATGAGGTCCAAAGTCAGTAGAAGGAGGGACATAATAAACATTATAGCATAAATAAATAAAATCGAGAAGAATAAAACAATAGTAAGAATCAATGAAAGCAGGAGCTGTTTCTTTAAGAAAATAAACAAAATAGATAAACCCCTAGGCAGATTTATCAAGTAAAAAAGAGAGTCTACACACAAAAACAGAATCAGAAATGAGAAAGAAGAAGAAAACATAGGGAAAAATATCTTGCATATAAACATGAGCAACTCTCTCCTGAACACATATCTTCAGGCAAGGGATACAAAAGCAAAATTGAACAAATGGGACTACATTAAACTAAAAAGCTTCTGTACAGCAAAGGACACCATCAGTAGGACAAAAAGGCATCCTACAGTATGGGAGAATATATTTGTAAATGACATATCCAATAAGGGGTTAATATCAAAAATATATAAAGAACTCACATGCCTGAACACCCAAAAAGCAAATAACCCTGTTAAAAAATGGGTGGAGGATATGAACAGACACTTCTCTAAAGAAGAAATTCTGATGGCCCACAGGCACATGAAAAAAATGCTCCCCATCACTAATTATCAGGGAAATGCAAATTAAAACCGCAATGAGATATCACTTCACACCAGTTAGGATGGCCAACATCCAAAAGACAAGCAACAACAAATGCTGGTGAGGATGTGGAGAAAGGGGAACCCTCCTACACTGTTGGTGGGAATGTAAGTTAGTTCAGCCATTGTGGAAAGCAGTATGGAGGTTCCTCAAAAAACTAAAAATAGAAATACCATTTGACCCAGGAATTCCACTCCTAGGAATTTACCCAAAGAAAACAAGATCTCAGATTCAAAAAGACACATGCATCCCTATGTTTATCACAGCACTATTTACACTAGCCAAGATATGGAAGCAACCTAAGTGTCCATCAGTATATGGATGGATAAAGAAGAGGTGGTACATATACACAGTGGAATATTATTCAACCATAAGAAAAAAACAAATTCTACCATTTGCAACAACACGGGTGGAGCTTCTGGGTTTTATGCTCAGTAAAATAAGACAGGCAGAGAAAGATAAGTTCTAAATGATTTCCCTCATTTGTGGAGTATAACAACAAAGCAAAACTGAAGGAACAAAACAGCTGCAGACTCAGACAGACTGCAAGAAGGGACTAGAGGTTACCAAAGGGGAGGTGTGGGAGAGGGTGTGGCGGGGAGGGAGGGAGAACAGGATTGAGGGGTATTATGATTGGCATACTTGGTGTGGAGGGATCATGGGGAAGACAGTGTAGCACAGGAAAGAGAAGTAGTGACTCTGGGGCATCTTACTATGCTGATGAACAGTGACTGCAGTGGGGTGTGGGGGTCCTGACAATATGGGTGAATGTAGTAACCACATTGTTTTTTCATGTGAAATCTTCATAAGAGTGTATATCAGTGATACCTTAGTAAAAAATAAATAAAAAGATTCATGCACATCTGTGTTCATTGCCACATTATTTATAATAACCAAGGTATGGAAGCACCTCAAGTGCCCATCAATAGATGAATGGATAAAGAGATCGTACATAATGCAATGTACTACTACTCAGCTATATAAAAAGGAAATATTCCTTTATGACTGGATAGACATAGTACTTTTTAGGATGGTCCTAGGGCTGTTATGGTAAGTGAAATAAGTCAGATCGAGAAAGACAAATATCATATGATTTCACTTATGTGTGGAATTAAAAAGACAAACAAAGAAGAAATAGACCCATAAATATTGACAACAGACTGTTGGTTACCACAGGGAGGAGCCTGGAGGATGGGTGAAATAGGTGAAGGGGATAAAGAGGTACAAACTTCAAAGTATGAAAATAAATTAGTCATAGGAATGGAAGTACAGCATAGGGAATATAACCATAATATTGTAATATCTAGGTATGGTAACAGCAGGTAATCACACTTACCATGGTGAGCATTTAGTAATATACATAAATATTGAATCACTACACTGTACATATGAAACTAATATAATATTGTATATCAACCACATTACAAAATAAACCTTACTGAAAAAAAAACTATTCATAACTTTGAGTCAACTTAAATGAATTTATTACCTGTTTGAAGGGTGTCTACTTAACCTTTTATTTTCTTTTTCTTAATTGTGGATAAGTGTCCTTTTTTTGCTAGGTAGACTGTACTTTTGTCATATATGCAATATTAAACATCTACACTTAATTTTTAATTTGTAAGACTTTGTATATACAATATATCAAATATCTCATCTAATCCTTCAACAACAGTTTGAGGTAGACACTATTACTATCTCTGTTAGAAAAGAAACTCAGGTTTAGGGATTTAAATAGCATACTAAGGCCACTCAATGAACAAACAGCTAGATGAGGGTAGACACCTGGAAGGGTCTGTGGTCCAGAATCCATGCTGCTGGACATCACACTTCACTGCCTCTACATAGGCAATTAATCAGATCTACTTCTGGAAGGTGGGTCACTTGAGAATTTCTTGAAGTCTTGAGACAAACCATGGAGATATATTGGTCTTATTCTAAGCACAGTGGCTCTATAGGGAAGGGAATGCTTTGTCTAGAAGAGTATCCTTCTACCCAGGCTTACTGCTAGAAAATACCAAACCATCTTCCAAATGAAGAGGGAAGGAGGAAAGGCAGAAAATGAAAGATTTTAGTAGAATTGGTAATAGAGGGATGTGTTATTGATTATTTCAACTCATATTTTATTCATTATTATATTTGTTAAATATTTATTAGGTTATTATGTATAAGGTGACTATAATTTACTTTCCAAAATGGAGCTGTTTTGAGTAAGGGCACTAAAAATAATTAAAATTATAAAATTTTTATATGTTTATTGGGTAATGACTAGCTTTATTATATTGTATTTGTAAAATATTCTTTGTAATTCCATAAAAATGGCATATGTCTCTATATTTAAGCAAAATAATAATTGTCTCTATAACTTTTGCTGAACAGTTAATGTATGCAGAACATTTATTGTTGCTATATATTCACATACTTTAGTTAGCCGTATTTGTCCAATATCATGTTATTGTATTTTTCTGAAGTATATATATTTTCTACAGTTATATATATATAATGTCTTATTTAAAAATTTTTAATCAGTTGCCTGAAACCTTTAAGGTTATGTTTTATGATTAATATGTTTAAAGTCACCTAATAGTATATACTCAATGTACTACATTCCTGGAGTTTACTGGGAAGATTTATATCACTGAATATCGAAGAGATTAGGTTATAAGTATGCAAAATACTGGGAACTATCCAGGTGCTCTGAGGCTAGAAAGGGCAGATTTCTCAGGAGAGCACTTTCCCACATCCCTCCGATGGGAAGGAAGAGGGAGAGCCACTTGCCAAAGGGTGGGGTAAAAGGTGACCTTTCTCATATACAGGTGGGGCCAGGACAGCAGTGACTGAGATGGGCATTGGTGTAATGGTGTAATCTCAAGATATAGGATTTATGAAACCTGGACTCTTCATGCATTGTCAGTGAAGGCTTGGCGCCATCGGGGACTTCTTGAGTGTTCTGTATCTTTCAGTCTTCCTTGGAGAGATCCCTCCCACCTTTTATTCCCACGTTGGGGCAGCTGGGAGTGGTATGACTCTATGGGAATGGTTGGGTTTGGAAACCCAGTAGTAGTGCCACCGATATGCATGGTGGCTCAGTGCAAATTAGAAGATACCCTACTGCCAGCTTCAGTGAAATTTTCTAATAATGATGATAACGTTACTGAGAATGAAGCTTCCAGGTAACACTCCAGCTGCCTTTTAACATTATTCCCATTAATCCAGATATGAGCTTATTGGACTGGCCTGTAAGATCTGTGTCAGGCCTTCACTCTCAGAACCTTTCACACTCCTGTTTGACTTTGCATCTGGAGGCACATCTTCATGGTTGCAGATTGACATTATTAAAGATACAGCCTGTATCATTGAAAACAGAGCCTTGTTTGTTTTTCATTCTCCTTTTTTTTTCCAAGTAGACATTTATAAGAAGGGGAAATACCACCTTTCCTCCACTGTAGGTATATCTCAGAGATATTGTGGTTTCTGTCTGCTTCAGACCATCACAATAACGCAATATCGATAAAGTGAGTCAAATGAAGTTTTTGGTTTCTCAGTTTCTCAGTGCATATAAAAGTTGTCTTTATATTGTAGTCTGTTAAGTGTGTAGTAGAATTGTGTTTAAAAAAAGGACATACCTTAATTAAAAAATACTTTATTGCTAAAAAATGCTAGCCATCATCTGAGCTTTCAGTGAGTCATAATCACTATCACCATAACAAATAAAATAATAATGAAAAAGTTTTAAATATTGTGACAATTACAAAAATGTGACACAGAGACATGAAGTGAGCAGATGCTGTTGGAAAGATAGCACCAACTGACTTGCTTAATTCAGAGTTGCCACAAAGTTGGATTTGTAAAAAATGCACTGTTTAGCATATAAAGCAAAGCACAATAAAATAAGGTTTGCCTGTACTTAAAAACCAGAGATCCCATAGCTCACTTTTATGTTTTACTTTTCTGAATAAATGTCCATTTGTCCAAGGTCCTTGCACTGTACTCCACACTTTCCCCAATGACTTAGAATACCATTTTCATATTTATGAAATGTTCATATTTATTCCTTTTTTGATTCATTACTTTTATTTCCATTAATTATTTATCCCAGCAACACTTCTGTTATTGAAGCTAAAGAATATATTTAACTATCATATATGGCAGAGTTTCTTTTCAATGTTTTTATTTTTCCAAACCTTATACTCTTACAGAATCTTTTATTTTTTATTTTATTTATTTTATTTTTTATTAAGGTATGATTGATATACACTCTTATGAAGGTTTCACATGAAAAAACAATGTGGTTACTACATTTACCCATATTGTCAAGTCCCCACCCATACCCCACTGCAGTCACTTTCCTCAGTTGTAGTAAGATGCCACAGATTCACTGTTTGCCTTCTCTGTGCTACACTGTTTTCCCCATGACCCCCCACACCATGTATACTAAACATAATATCCCTCAATCCTCTTCTCCATCCCTCCCGACACATCCTCCCATACCTCACCCCTTTGGTACCCACTAGTCCCTTCTTGGAGTCTCTGAGTCTACTGCAATTTTGTTCCTCCAGTTTTGCTTTGTTGCTTTACTCCACAAATGAGGGAAATCATTGGGCACTTGTCTTTCTCCACCTGGCTTATTTCACTGAGCATAATATCCTCCAATTCCATCCATGTTGTTGCAAATGGTAGGATTTGTTTCTTTCTTATGGCTGAATAGCATTCCATTGTGTATATGTACCACTTCTTCTTTATCCATTCAACTACTGATGGACACTTGCAGAATCTTCTAGATGTGAATTTCCCTTTATGGATATAAACTCATATATGTGTGATTTTATACTATTTATGGATGAATTTTGGAAGAAATGCATGTTTGTAATTTTGAAATTTTAGCTATAAATGTAGTAAATAACTAGAGATATTCAAAATTTACATATTCCTTGATGTTCCACAGTAAAGTTTTGTAATTTTTGGTAATAGAAGAGTCCAGTTAATTTTATTACTTGGTTTCTATATCTAAATTAGTTTCTCCTTTGCATTCTAATGTATTATTCCTGGTTTATGAGAAAAAATTCATTGTTGGTGTTACTACTTTTTGTTATTGTTGCCTTCCTAATTTTCCTAATTTTAAAAACAATCAAACGCTATTTTTTTATAATTTATTTTGGTATCATTAATCTACAATTACATGTGAAATATTATGGTTATTAAACTACCCCCTTCATCAGGTCGCCCCCACCAACCCCATTACAGTCACTGTCCATCAGCGTAGTGAGATGCTATAGAACCACTACTTGTCTTCTCTGAGTTGTACTGCCCTCCTCATGCCCCCCCAACATTACAACTGCTAATGGTAATGCCCCTTTTCCCCCCTTGTCCCTCCCTTCCCACCCATCCTCCCCGGTCCCTTTGGTAACTATTAGTCCATTCTTGGGTTCTGTGAGTCTGCTGCTATTTTGCTCCTTCAGTTTTTTTCTTTGTTCTTATACTCCACATATGAGTGAAATCATTTGATACTTGTCTTTTTCGGCTTGGCTTATTTCACTGAGCATAATACCCTCTAGCTCCATCCATGTTGTTGCAAATGGTAGGATTTGTTTTCTTCTTATGGCTGAATAATATTCCATTGTGTATATGTACCACATCTTCATTATCCATTCATCTACTGATGGACATTTAGGTTGCTTCCATTTCTTGGCTACTGTAAATAGTGCTGTCTTTTTGAAACTGGGCTGCTGCATACGTAGGGTAAATTCCTACGAGTGGGATTCCTGGGTCAAATGGTATTTCTATTTTGAGTTTTTTGAGGAACCTCCATACTGCTTTCCACAATGGTTGAACTAATTTGCAGTCCCACCAGCAGTGTAGGAGGGTTCCCTTTTCTCCACATCTTCGCCAACATTTGCTGTTGTTTGTTTTGGATGTTGGCCATCCTCACTGGTGTGAGGTGATATCTAATTGTGGTTTTAATTTGCATTTCTCTGATGATTAATGATGTGGAGCACCTTTTCATGTGCCTGTTGGCCACCTGAATTTCTTCTTTAGAGAAGTGTCTATTCATGTCCTATGCCCATTTCTTAATTTTGTATTATTTGCTTTTTGTTTGTTGAGGTGCGTGAGTTTTTATATATTTTCAATGTCAATCCCTTATCGGATACGTCATTTATGAATATATTCTCCCATACTGTAGTATCTATTTTTGTTCTACTGATGGTGTCCTTTGCTGTACAGAAGCTTTTCAGCTTGATATAGTCCCATTTGTTCATTTATACTTTTGTTTCCCTTGCCCGGGGAGATATGTTCATGAAGAAGTTGCTCCTGTTTATGTCCAAGAGATTTTTGCCTATGTTTTATTCTAAGAGTTTTATGGTTTCATGACTTATGTTCAGGTCTTTGATCCACCTTGAGTTTACCTTTGTGTATGGGACTAGACAGTAGTCCAGTTTCATTCTATTACATGTAGCTGTCCAGTTTTTCCAACACCAGCTGCTGAAGAGGCCGTCATCTCCCCATTGTATATCCAAGGCTCTTTTATCAAATATTAATTGACTGTATATGTTGGGGTTAATGTTTAGATTTTCTATTCTGTTCCAGTGGTCTGTGGGTCTGTTTTTGTGCCAATACCAAATTGTCTTGATTACTGTGGCTTTGTAGTAGAGCTTGAAGTTAGGGAACATAATTCCCTCTGTTTTATTCCTCCTTCTCATATTGCTTTGGCTATTCGGGGTCTTTTGTGGTGCCATATGAATTTTAGAATTATTTGTTCGAGTTCATTGAGGAAAGCTGGTGGTATTTTGATAGGGACTGCATTGAATCTGTAGATTGCTTTAGGTAGTATAGCCATTTTGACAATATTTATTCTTCCTAGCCAAGAGCATGGGATGCATTTCCATTTGTTAGTGTCCTCTTTAATTTCTCTTGGGAGTGTCTTGTAGTTTTCAGAGTACAGGTCTTTCACTTCCTTTGTTAGGTTTATTCCTAGGTATTTTATTCTTTTTGATGCAATTGTGAATGGAATTGTTTTCCTGATTTCTCTTTCTGTTAGTTATCGTTAGTGTATAGGAAAGGAACAGATTTCTGTGTATTAATTTTGTATCCTGCAACTTTGCTGAATTCAGATATTAGTTCTAGTAGTTTTGGAGTGGAGTCTTCAGTGTTTTTTATGTTCAATATCATGTCATCTGCAAATAGTGACAAGTTGACTTCTTTACCATTCTGGATGCCTTGTATTTGTTTGTTTTGTCTGAGTGCCGTGGCTAGGACCTCCAGTACTATGTTGAATAACAGTCAAACACTTTTTTTTTTTTACGTGCAAAAGGAAGTACAGAAAAAATATGTTTCTTAAGGGAATTATAAGATATGGACACATATAATCAAGCATAATCACTCACCATCCCACACTTGTTCATTCATTCTTGATTTTATCTATGTATACACATGCAGAAATACCAAAAGTGAAGTTACATTCTATATGAAATTTGTATCTTAATTTTCCAGTTAAGAACAGTTTTTTCACACTTTTCAAACAATATTTTTGAAGGCTAAAAAATATTTTAGACTATGGCTGTGACTAAGTTATTTTAATTTATTTTGACAATTTATGTATTTGCTATTATAATTACTATTTTCATTAGTGTCATTGTACATAAACTTTTATTTGAATTCCACAATTTTATGTATTTTTCATTTCAAAGAAATGAAATTACTAGATCAGATGAATTTTGGGTTACATAGAGGAATTAATCTAGAAAAATAAAATACCTGGCTTTTGGAAAAGAAGGGTAGAATCTCCCCATACTTCCTGGGAAAAGTCATACAGATCTGTCGGGAAGGTAAATAAAAGTACCTAGTATCCATGCAAATGTAGAACCAAGAGAATGAGCATGGAGCAAATTGGTTACATATAGGTGGGGAAATCCTATCTCAGATTTGGAAGTGAGGACTGGAAGAAAGGAGGGTGTGGTGGGACTCTAGTGTTAATGAACTTAGATAACAATAACTAGAGTTTGTCCACAAGTAGAAGAGGTATCTGCCTGAATGGGAGGACACTGAAAGCCCACGTGAGACCCAGTGGTCCATAGCTTAGGCCACTGGAGAATTGAAGATGGTGCAGTGTCTGGTAGGCACAATGCTCTGGAAGAGGAAGCTACCTTGGAGGGAGAAGTCACTTTAGGAGATTTGGTTATAAAGGGAAAGGAAGCAGGCACTACTGAGTTAAATTAATTTACAAAAATCAGAAAAAAAAATCGAATTAACAATGGTGACATCAGTCTCCATTTATGAAAGAGAGTGTTCTTACAATAGCAGCAGAAGAGGGCAGTCATGAATTAAGAACAAAGACATCCACAAAACTATTTCTCCCACCCCAGGGTTGCTTGTTATTACTAATCCAGGAAAATCTAATTTAGAAACCCTGCAAAGATCATCATGAACATCCATACAAAGTAACTAAAAAGATTTTTAAAAAAGAGCCATCCAATACAGAAAACTGTAGTACAGGATAACAAAATGAGTCAAATTTAATTAAATGAAGCCATTCCAAACCAAAAAGAATACCATGTATTGTAATTTCAAAACTCAGAATATAAATGGACAACTAAGAGAAGTGAAAGGTGAGCCAGACAAATTCTTGTTGTAAATTGAAATACAAGACAGATAAAACCACTTCTGAAATAATGCCTTAATTGCAAAGACCCCATGGTAGAGTAGATATGACCAAAAGTACCGCAAAGTGTATCAGGGATAGGAATTAAAAGAACAAAGAAATCAAAGTACCATTTTTAAAAAGGTAAATAACATCTGATAGAAATATCATGACAGATATATGACACAGATGATTTATAGTATTAGTCCATTATTTTCCAAAGTAATTATATAGGAATCATTTTCCACCTGTAGAAGAACTCAACAAAATCATTAAAGAACCAGCATTAACTGGCATTTATAGAATACTACACCTAATGACTGCAGAATAAACATTGTTTTCAAGTACTAACAGAACATATTCCAACATAGACCACTGAGTGAGAAAAACAAAACTTAACGAATTTAAAAGATTAGAAATAATACAGAGTATGTTCTTTCACCACATGGAAAAAATCTAGCAGAATGACAATAGGAAAATCTCAACACCTGGAAACTAAACAACACACTATTAATTAATCTATGGGTTAAAAAGAAAGTGTCATAAATATATATATATTGAACTGAATAAAAATGCAACATACCAAAATGCAGATAAAGAAGTTCTGGGAGTGAAACTTATGAAGCTAAAAACTTACATTAGAAAATATAGTCTCAAATCAATTATTTAAGTAAGCCCCCACTTCAAGATAAGAGAAAAAAGAAGATCAAAATACACCCAAAAGGAAACAGAAGGAAAGAAATAATAAAGATAAGATCAGAAATCAATGATATCAAAAAAAGAAAAACAGAGAAACAAATAGATTGTTTTGAAAAAAAATCAATAAAATCCTCAAATCTCTAGGAAAACTGACAAAAAGAAAATGAAGAAACAAATTACCAATATCAGGAGTAAAACAGGGATATCACTAAAGACCTATGGAAATAAAAAGGATGGTAAAGGTTTACTCGGAACAAAGTCATACACTTCTAAATTTGATCATTTAGAAGAAATGGCTATTTCCTTAAGAAGCACAAATGCTACAATTTGTCCATGATGAAACAAGTAACTCAAATATCTCTATACCTACAGGAACTGAATTTGCAATTTAAAAGATCCCACAAAAATCTTTACAGGCCTATAAAATTTTACTGGAGAATTCTACCCAATACTTAAAGATGAATTAGGATCACCAATTCATCCAGAAAATGAAAGATGGAATATGTCTGAATTCAAGTAATAGTGAGCATTCGCTGATACTCCGAAACAGAAAAAAGCACTACAAAAGAAGAAAATCATAGACCAATATTCTTAATATATATAAATGCAAAAATCCTTAGCAAAATATTAAAAAACCAGAATTTAGCAACATATGAGAATTATACACCATGATGAAGTGTATAAGTCTGGTTCAATATTCAAATATCAATCAATGTTATCTACCATGTTTATAGACTGAAGAAAAAAAAATCACGAGTTCATATCAATAGAAGCAGAAAGAGCCTTTGACACAGTCCAACAACAGTTCCTGGTTAAAAAAAAAAACCTCTTGGAAACCTAGAATTAAGGGATACTTCCCCAACTTTGTAAATAGTATCTGCTAAAACTCTACAGCTAAAATTATACTAATGGTAAAAGAATACTTTCTTCTAAGATTGAGAACAATCAGAGATGTCTACAATCACCATTTTTATTCAGTATAATGCTAGTAATTGCAGCCAGTGCAATGAGGGAGCAAAAGGAAATAAAAGCATACAGATTTAAAAGGAAAAATAAAACCTGTCTATTTATGCAGATCAAATGGTTGTTTATATAAAGTGTAACCCAAAGCTTCTACTAATTAAAAAAAAACTCTTAGGACAAAACTGAGTTCAGCAAAATCACAGAATACAAGAAAAAAATACAAATATTTATCATATTTCTATATATTGTCAATGGACACATGGATACCAAAATAAAAAACACAATACAATTACTATCACTCAAAAAATGAAACACTTAGGTGTAAATGTAACAAATCATGTATCAGATATATATCCTGAAAACTAGTAAATGTTGATGAAAGAAATCAAAGATCTAAGTAAATGGTGAGACATACCGTGTTCATGGATTGGAAGACTCAGCATAGTAAAGATGTCAATTCTCCCCCAACTGATATGAAGTGTTGATGAAATACCTACCCAAATCCCATCCCATCAAGAAATTTTATTTAGATATGAATAAGATTATTCAAAATTTATATGGAAAGGCAAAAGAACTAGATGTAGCTAAAACAATTTCGAAAAGGAATAAATCAGGAGAATCACTCTAGCTGATTTCAAAATTTATGATATAGCTACTTAATCAAGGATGTATGGTATTGGCAAAGGAACAGACACATAAATCAATGGAACAGAATGGAGAACTCAAAAATAGACCCACATGAGTACAGCCAATTAATTTTTGACAAAGGTGCAAAAACAATTTAATGGAGGAAGGATAGTCTCTTAATCAAATGATGTGGGTGCAATTGGATATGTACAGGTAAAACAATGAACCTAGAACTAAAACACACCTTACACAATAATTAATTCAAAAGGGATCATATGCTTAAATATAAAATGAAAAAAACTGTAAACTTTTAAAGAAAATACAGGCCCAATCTTTGGACCTTGGGATTTGGTGAAGAGTTCTTAAACATAACACAAAAGCATTATCCATAAAGGGAAAAATCAATAAACTGTACTTCAGCAAAACTAAAAAATTTTCTCTGTGAACAATTCTGTTAAGAGGATGTAAAGACAAGGTACAGACTGGGAGAAAATATTTGTGAACTACATATATTACAAAGGGCTCGTATCTAGACCATATAAAGAAATCTCAAAACTCAAGAGCAAAAAAAGCAAAGAATCCAATTAGAAAAATGGCTGAAAGACACGAAGAGGCCTTTGACCAAAGATGACATGTGAATAGTAAATACAAGGGATGTTCAACCTTAGCTGGCAGAGAAATGCGGACTAAAACTACAATGTGATATCACTTCCCAGAAGAGCTGAAACAAAGCAGAGTGATGGTGCCAAATACTGGTGAGAATGTCCACATGATTTCAGATGAATTTTGGGTTACATGGAGGAATTAAGCCTGAGAGAAGTAAAATATTTGGTTTTTGGAAAAGCAAGGCAGGATCTTTCCATACATCCTGGGAAAAGTCCAAGAGATCAGTAGGGAGAGTAAGCAAAAATATAATACTGTATGTAAATCATACTCCAATTAAATGAAATCAGAAAGACATGTTTTACAAAAGTATCTATAGCAATGGTTGTGTAGAACCAGGAGTAAGAGAATGAAACACATTTTATTTACATCTGAGTGGGGAAATATGCCTCTGAGCCTACAGACCTGGAGTGGAAGAGGAGGTTGTGGTCAAACTCCAGGGGTGAATATGGAGAAGAGTAACTAGAGCTCATCCACAGGAGGAAGGGAGCTCTCCCTGGTTGGGGAAACGTTGAAAGCATCCTTATGATATGTCTTCTTATACTGTGGCTCAGAGTTTCAAAAACTTCCCATTCAGAGAGAAACACTCAGGTAGAAGATGCATTGCCCTTTAAAAATATAGACTTTATTTTTTAGAGAAGTTTTAGGTTCACAACAAAACTGAGCAGAAAATAGTTTCCATATACCCCCTGCCCTCACACACCAATAGCCCTTCCCAACCACACCATCAACATTACCTACCCAGTGGTACATTTGTTACCATTGGTGAACCTATATTGACATGTCTCTATTACCTAAGTTACATAGTTTACATTATGGCTCACTCGTGGTGTCACACATTCCTTAGGCTTTGACATGTATCTACCACTGTAAGGCCACACAGAATAGTTTTACTGCCCTAAAAGCCCTCTATGTTCTGCCTATTCATTCCTCTCTTCAACCTGCAGCAAACATTGATTTTTTTACTGTCTCCATAGTTTCAGCCTTTTCCAAAATGTCACAGAGTTAGAATCATACAGTATGTAACTTTTTTGAATTGTTTTCTTTCATTTAGTCATGTTCACTTAAGGTTCCTCTGCATCGTCTCATGGCTTGGCAGTTCTTTTCTTTTTAGTGCTAAATAGTATTCGCTGTCTGGATGTAGCCCAGTTTATGTACCCATTCACCTATGAAGGACATTTCTTTTCCCCCAAACTTTACAAATAAAGCTGCTGTAACCATTCCTGTACAGTTTTCTTTGGGTGGACTTATGTTTTTGACTCCTTTGGGTGAATATCAAGGAGTGAAATTGCTGGATTGCAGGTAAGAATATGTTGAATTTCATTAGAAACTTCCAAACTGTCTTCAAAAGTGGCCTTCCTGCCCACAGTGAATGAGTTCCTGTGACTCTATGTGCCCAGCAGCACTTGGCGTTGTCAATGTGCGCGACTGTGGATGTTCTGGCAGATGTGCGGTGGCAGGACATTCGCTGCTTCAACTCGTGTTTCTCTGATGTATGGGGAAGAGCACCTTTCCTATGCTTATTTGCTATCTGTATATCTTCCTTGGTGAGGATGCTTTGCTCTTTATGACCCTGGGGTTCACACGCTGTCACATCTGGAGTGAAACCATCAAAAGTCTGCCCAAATTGAAGGGGAGGCAATATAGACCCCCTCCTGGATAAGACGGTGGCAAGGTGACCTTGCAGAAAAGCATGTAGGGTGAGCATATAGATGCAGATGTCTCTGGGAAATACAATCTGCCACAGTGTTTAAGTGAGGTAGAAAAGAGGTACATAGAATATGTAGAGAAATTGGGCCAGAATAGGAAATGTATTTGGAAGAGAATCTTCTGAGGAAGTTATTAACGTGGCCTGGGTTGCTTGACAGATCACCATTTAAACCCTGGCTGGCAACCCGGAGATAGTGTCATAGACCAGGCCGCCACCCCCGAGGGTCTGATTAGGTTTCGAGTCCATGACACTAAGAGTGATGTATTGACAGCGTCATAGAATCTACACAGGTCCTCATTATCTCACCCTTAAAAAGTGGGTACTGAGCTAGATTCTCTGAGTTCTTCTAACTTATCTAAAGCTATATGTTTTTATTGCTAGTTACCAGGAGGCAAATTTCTCTGTTAAAGACAAAAACCAGCTAAGGATTAGGGGCTTTTAGGAGGTGATAATGAGGGTTATCCGGCACTTTTACTCATTAAGAGGAAAACCATAGGGAAATGAAACAAATACACCAAACCGCTTAGTCTTGCCTTTCTGTTTTGTCCTCCTGTCCAGATTCTGTGAGGCCTTCTTTCTTCCATAGAGATCACGGACACCAGCAGATGCAGAGAAGGGGCATTCTTCCAGTTGTGACTTGTTCAAAGTGTTCCAGGACTAAGCAGTCCAAAGATGAACATTTCCTGTAAGTTCTTCACCCAAAGAAAACTGTACTTAAAAGCTCTGAGAAGTCTTCTTATAACCTTCAGGTCAAAGTTTAAAAAGAGAGGAAATAAATAGGAAAAACCTTAGTGACATCATTTCCCTATGAGGCTCTCATTTCTTGCCCTGCTTTACTGTTCTGTCATTTCCACTGACTTTTCAGGTCCAAATGTCAGGTATCAGAATTCAAAGTGAAACATTTTCCCTTACTTATGTGTGTTTCTGTTCCCCCGAGTCCTAAGTTTGAATTTCAGATCCTATTTTTATAGTCCTCACAGAGGAGAGCGATGTGGATCATATTGATTATAGCCAGTTAGGTGGAGAAATTTCTTTTGCTAAAAGCTTTGCCCGGCTTGAAAGAGGAGAGTGTCGGGCAAGCAGCATAGGTCTCTGCATCCAGGGATATTGGTTTCCAGCGAGGGCCTGCAGTGGTTCCTTCGAACCCGGTGCTCCGTGGCATCTGAAGTTCTGTCCCAGAGCTGGGGTGCCACTGGTCTCACTTGACTTGGTCTCAGCTTCACCAGCATTTCCTTAGTGCTGTGGGCTAATTGCTGTTCTTGCATAAAGTAAGACATTTGTATCGAGCCCTTAATTAATAGCAGGTAACAGGCTATTTTACAGGCTGCTCTTCTTGCTGGTCATCTGCTCAACATCATTTCTTCAGAGAAAACCTTCCCTGCCTGTCATCCCACAGCTTCAAGCCCAGTCTAGGCCAGGTTCCTGTTTTTCTATAACTGTCACAGAATATTTTGAGCTTCTTTAGAACATTTACATGCTTATTAATTATTGCTCAATAACTACACTGTCTGCACAGCTGTAGAAAGTATCAGGGAATTCCCTTACTGATTTTTATAGCCCAGTGCATGTCACAGTAGACACTCAAAATATAATTGTCAAATGAACTAATAAGTGGAGAATTTCCATGCCATTCTTCTTCTTATCTCCACTTTTTAAATCAGAAAACAAAAAAACTTAAAACATTTAAGTGGTTTCTTTGTGTCCTGGCGGTTAATGTGTGGTAGAACTGGCATGGAACTGAGGTCTCCTGCCTGCTCCCAGCCCTGCTACGTGCTGATGATACTCTGTGTCAACTACCTTTAAACCTATGTGTCTGATTTGACTTTGGCTGAAAGCAACAAAAATGTTGCCACAACAAAAATTTTGTGACCAGAGTTAACATACTGGTCACAGTGAACAAACTGAGAACTAGTGTCCTTGGGTCCAGAGTGAGCCTCCTGCCCAGCTGCCTGTCAGCTGAGACTGTAGTGCTCATGGCTGGAGGGCAATGGAGCGAGCACCTTGCTTTTCCTGGACTCTACAGAAATCATTATGGCCTCTCCAGAGTCCTAGAGTCCTAGCAATAACAAGTGCTTCTTGAAGTTAGACTGTAAATGCATTTTAAGCTTTTTTTTTTGCTAGAAATTTCTAGGTGTCTGTATAGGGATAGCATAAAAACATTTAAGTTATAAATCCTCAGGAATTAAAGATATGACTGAAATAGTACACAATAGCCAAGTATTTGGGTATATCCTTGAGGGTGTGTGTTTCTCAATATACTATATTTAGAATTTTTCTTGTAGTTGTTATATTTCTGTTTTAAAAAAAATTCAATTGTTTTCTGCCTCAGCTTTTGACATTTTCTGCCTGGTGACTATTTAGATTATTACTAAATTTTATTGGAAATAACTGATTGAAATCTCCAGATGGATTTTTGCTTGATGTCTGGTTATATTTTTATGACAATGTATTTGATTTCTTTAGTATTTAATTTTTTTCCATTTTAAATTAAGACATATTTGTATAGAGTAAAATTCAGCTTTTTAAATGTACAGTTCTGAGAATTCTGATATAAAATACAGTCTGTAACTGCCACAGTATTTAGCTCCATCACCTCAATAAATTCTTTGTAGGCAACACAAACACGCAGTCCCTGGTCCCAGCCCTGACATCCACCTATCTATTTTTTGCTTTGCTTTTAGAACGGCACATACCTAGGATGATGTTGTATAGACCTTTTTGCATCTAGCATTTTCCACTTGGCACAATCCATATGAAGTTGATCCATGCTGTTGCATGAATCAGTAGTTTATCTCTTGTCATTGCTGAGTTGCATTTCACTACATATTTGTGCTCGTTTGTACTTGAGGAACATATGGGCTGTTTCCAACTCATTAACAAATCACTATAATAATTTGTGTAATGGGCTTTTTTTGTGTGTGTGTGTGTGTGTGTGTGAACATAGGTTTTATTTCGCTTGGATAAGTGTCTAACCATGGTAAGCATGTTAAGCATGTATTCAATTTTATAAGAGACTGCTAAACTAGTTTACAAAGTGACTGTGGTATTTTGCATTGGCTCCAGCAAAGTATGACAGTGCAGTTAACTCAGCATCTTTGTCAGCCATTAGAATTACTTTCTTAAAAATTTTATCCATTACCATAGGTGTATAGCAGTATCTCATCACAGTTTTAATTTGTGTTTCCCTAATGACTAATGTTGAGCAACTTCTCATAAACATATTTACTATTCATAAATGGTATTGCAATCGCACACTTATTGTTACCTTTCTCTTTGTGTTTATTTTGGGTAATTTCTACTGATTTATCTTTAAGTTCATTGATTCTTTCTCGCACTGTGTTCCTAGGTCTTTGAGAGGGGCCTTCTCAGTCACCCTGCCCTACACTCAGGTGCAGGTGTGAGTTCTGCATATAATCTTTCCTGCCTTCTTTGGAGAGCAAGTCCCCGCTCCTCCACCTCATCTGCAGCAGGTTTTCCCCAGCACCCCAAGGCCAAGAGGGTTTGCTACCCATTTTCCAGCAGCAGGAGTGAGGGGACAAGGGCCTGGCTGAAACTGTGCCTTTGCAGCGGTGTCTGCAGTCCCTCACCATGAGGAACGCCTTCTCAGGACTCTTGTGAGCATCTGGTGAGGGCCACAGAGAAGAATTTCCCTAGTGTCTATAATGTCTAGGGTTTTGTATTCTCCAGCAAACCCACTGTCAATTTTTGCAACGCACTACAAATTTCAGATAAATTCCAGGTGAATTCTTTTTAACAATGCCCACCAGCATCTAACCCAGGCAAACAAGAGCTTACACCTTTTCTGTTTTTCCTTAGATTTCAGGTTAATTGGCTGCCCAGAGATCTCAGCTTTCTGACATGTTCAAGAGAAGCTGAGAATGTGCAGATTTTCTATAATGATTTTATTGTTGTTAGTACAGGAGTGATCCTCTTTCCATCCATCTAAAGCACAAATAGAAACACACATATGGTGGCCAAACCTATGTGTGTCAAATATCCATTATATATATATATATATATAAACTTCACATAACCAAAATGAAAAATATGAATGAAAAAAAACTCTAAGGACATTCTTAGCTACAATGCTCATTATTTGTGGGGTATATTAGAACAGATGTTTAGAAGAGGGGTTAGAAAGTCAAGATAAATATATATATTTTACAATTCTATACTTTCTGGTTTGTAATATCTACAGTTCTGGTTTCTTTACCAATGTCTTCCTTCTACAGGTAATTTCTGTTTTTTTTTGCAACTGTTATTTTTCAGTCATCATTATTGATACTAATTAATTTATTTCCTTCTTTTATATTTAGCTATAAAATTTGAAATCTTTTTCATTTTAGTGCAGCTAGAGCAAATCTCAGTAATGATCAATGTCCATATATGAGAATAAATAGTCTTTTGAAATTTAAGTTGAACTTTTCTGTATATGTTTTCTGGGAAAACATAGCATAACTATTCAAATATTCTCAAAGGGCATGGGAGCACCACAAACGTGCTGTCTTAGACTTACCTGCATTTCAAACAGTACTCTTGAGTGTTATTTTTGTTCTTTTCTGATACAAATTAAATCATAAACCCTATGTGCTTTAGGAAAAAATAAAAGAAAACTCATCAATGGGAGAGATCCACTTCTGTTTGAAAAGTTATCCCAAATACATACAGGCAGGTCATGCCTCAGTACCAGTCCCATACATCCGGGTACCGTCAGAGCCCTTTTCATAGTTTTCACCATGGCTGTGGATGGAGGTAAGCTTCTGTTTCTATTTTATTTACCAGCTGCCCCAGGAAGATGAGGAAGCACACAGATCAGTGCCTCTCCAGGAAGGGACTCCTAGCCATTGGCATTTTTTTTTTTACTGAATTTCCTGCGGTCACCTTGACATTGACTGGCTTTCTTCCCAGCCATCTTTCTTGGCCTGGCTTCTATTCACAGGACACCATTTCCATTTTATTTGATTATCTCCCTCTTTGGGGAAGAGCATCTTCACCCCACAGAGAACCATTGCCAAGGAGAAACCCAATTCCCTGCAAGTACAGTCATGGATGCTTGGGATCTGTTCAGGGAGCTGTTGATGGATAGACAGAGTTCTCCAGGTTGTAGGCAGACTGAGAAAGGACTGCCACCCTCTCTCCAGAAGCTCAGTCACTTCCTCCTTTTCCCCTCCACATTACAGTGTTCAAAATGTCCCCTTCCTTTCTCCTGTCCAACCACCCTGGCTCCTCTCCGGCTTTAAAACACGCCAAGGGTATGCCTTTTAATCTTGCTGTCTTCTCTGCCTATTCCATAAATACCCATTCACATAGCTCCCTTTCTTTCTTGTAGGTGTCTGCTCAAATGTTCCTGTTCAAATGTCTTTTATTCTCTTCTTCTCTTCCCTATTACCTCATCCTGCATTGTTTTCCTTCTTAGAATTTAGTGCTACCTTATACTACTACAATTTATTTGTTTGCTATCGTCTCTCTCTCTCAAATAGAGTGTGAGTTTTATGAGAGGAAGGATTTCGTTTTATTCACTGCTGTACCCCAGGAAGCTGTAAATAGTTGTGGAGGCACTAATTAAATATTTGTTGAATGAGTATGTGAATGAATGGATAAATAATAGGAAACACATCTCAGTGCATAAAGGTCATTATAAATTAGGGAGACTCTTTCAGTTTGGTGTGACTGTTTCCCTCAGAGCCTAATGCATGTGGCTACATATTGACCTACAGCGGAAAGTGAGATTCCATGTGGATTAGTTCTTCTAAGGTAAATTTTTTTCTTGCCATCTCTGATCTTCTAATTTAGGCTATATTAGGAGGTGATATCAGACCTAGGTATTTCTATTGACTCCTTGAAATAAATCTATGCTTTATCTAGAAGATAAAATCTGAGTTGGACCTTTGAGCTTTTCTTTAATCTACCCCTTCCTATCCTATTTGAAAGAAAGTACATTGATAATATATTCCTGATTTCTACTATTATTGAAGGTGTTTTTCATTTACATTAGCTTCTAGGAAGGGAGGTCTGAATGCTTATGAAAATATTTCTGTTATTCCCAGAAACCTGGCTGTGTCACTGTGGTAGGTAAAATAATGGTCTCCAAGGATCCACACCCTAGAACCTGTGACTATATCACTTTGTATGACAAAAATTATTTTGCAGGTGTGATTAAGGATCTTGATCTACAGAGATTATCCTGTATTATTTGGTAGGTCTAATATGGTCACAAAGGTCTTTATAAAGTGAAGGAAGGTGTCAGAATAATGATAGAGAACGAGATATGAAAACAGGGGGTGTTGGTGCAGTATGAGAACGGGACCTGGAGTCCAGGTAAGCAGCCAGCCTCCGGGAGCTGGAGGAGACAAGACAGTGGGTTCTTTCCCTTGGGTCTCCAGAAGGAACATTCCTGCCTTCACCTTGATTTTAGCCCAGGGAAACCCATTTTGAACTGTGGCCTCCAGAACTTTTACGTAAGTTGTATTGTTTTAAGTCACTAAGTTTGTAATGATTTTTTTATAGAACCAGTAGGAAATGAATACAGATTTGGGTACCAGAAATGGGCTACTGTTGTAATGAATACTAAAAATGTGGAAGTAAATTTGGAATAGAACAGTGGGTAGAGGCTGCAGAAATTTTGAGATGCATGATAGAAGTAGCCTAGATTGACTTTAATGTACAGTTAGTAGAAATATGGATTCTAACCACTCTTCTGGTAGTGAGGACTCAGAAGGAAGTGAGGAGCATTGTGCAGAAACCTGTGTTGTCTTAGAGAATACTTAAATCATCACAAGTGAACTTTCGGTGGCAATGTGAACATAAAAGTTGAGAACTCAGAAAGGAAAGAGTAGTGTGTTATTGGAACTAGAGGAAAGAGGATCCTTTTAATACAGGGACAGAAAGCTCAGATAAATAGTTTCTTGTAGCTATACAGAAATAAAACTTGTAAACAATTAACTTTGACATTTAGCTTAGGAGATTTCTGAACAGTGTTGAAAGTATGGCTTATTTTCTTCTTATTGCTTATAAAACATGAGCAGAAAGAGACAAATTGGGGGTACAACTGTTCAGCAAAAAGGAACCAAGATTTGATGACTGTGGGAATTCTTGGCCTTTCTAGGTTGCAAAAGAGGCTAATATTGTGAAATTCTCTATCAGGGAAGCATGCTTTGGAGAGAAAGCTTAGGGTGTGGCTGTGGTGCCTTATCTTTAGCTAGTGCCTCAGAAAGAACGAAAGGGTGTTGTAGTATTCAGTCACACAGAGGGCTCCTTGAAGAGATAAGACAAGTGGTGATGGATACCTTCAGCCATCTCTACAGAAGCTGAAAATCAGGATGCAGTTATCTAAGAAAGACCTGTGGTTGAGCCTCTTGTCTAATGAAATGAATCCCTATGACACACACAGGAGATCCACAGGTTTTGAGAATGTTATACCAGTGGAAACATTGTCTGTTTCGTCTGACAGGGACAGGAGAGAAGACAAAAAAGAAGGATGACTGTCAGACTCCCAAAATTCTGCAGGCAGGACATTTGCTGATAAAACTACTGAGCAGCAAACACATGATGCCACAGACTAAAGATAATTTACCCAGGCCTTGAAAACTGTTGTTTGCTCAACTGGATTTCAAAATTACTTGGGACTGGTCCCTCCTTTTTTTAGATGATATATTGGACTTTCAGTTGACACTGTTTGTGAATGTTGGAATGAAATTAATGTGTTTTGCCTGTAGGAGAGGCATGAATTTTGGGAGATAAAAGGGAGGCAGGCAGAATAATGGACCCCCAAAGAAGTTTATGTTCTAATTTCCAGAATCTGTGAATATGTGGCTTTACATGTGAACTATTTTTACTTACAATGTTCCTGACACCAAATGTATGTGCTTTTTCCACACCAATAACCAATTCTCCAACTTTCTAGGCACCAACTAAGTATTCTTCAATTCAACTCAAGCTAACACTAACCAGGTAGAGTTAATGTCAGATCCCACAGGTTGGAGGGCTCAGTCTCACAGGACTGCCCTCATGTCAGACAACAGCCAGAGCGCTGGGTCCCATACTTTTGTCTGACTTAGTTACCGTGTCAGGGGTTAACACAACACCCTTACCCTTTTCAGGTTTTATAATTTGCTAGAATGGGTCACAGAACTCAGGAACTCTCTTTATATATGTTTACTGGTTTATTATAAATGTAACTCAAGAACAGCCAAATGGGAGAGATACATAGTACAAGGTAAGTGGGGAGGAGCACAAAGTTTCCATTCTCTCTCTGGGAATGCCACTGTCGCAGGACCTCAGTGTGTTCAACTTGGAAGCTCTTTGAACCTTGTTGCTCGGAGGTTTTTATGAAGACTCCATTATGGTAGGCATGAGTGGTTACATCACTGGTCATTGGTGATTAACTCAATTTCCACCCCCTCTCTCCTTCCTGGAGATCTGGGGGTAAGGTTGAAAGTTTCAACCCTGTAATCATGTTGTGATGGTTCATTTTTTGTGTCAAGTTGGCTGGTCTGAGGGGTGCCCAGATGACTGGTAAAAGATTTCTGGTCTTGTATGTGAAAGTGTCCTGGAAGAGAATGGCATTTTATTCAGTCAAGTGAGTAAAGAAGACCTTCCCCTACCAGTGTGGGTGGGCATCAGTCAATCTGCTGAGGGCCTAGATAGAACAAGGAGGTGGAGGAAGGGTGAATTCCCTGTGCTCTCTTCTTGAGCTGGGATGCCCATCTTCTCCTGACCTGGGACACTGGAGCTCCTGGTTCTCAGGCATTCAGACTCTGGGGATAACACCATCCACCCCCAGGTTCTCAGACCTTTGGTCTTGAACTGATTTCTACCACTAGCTTGCACATGGAAAACTGTGGGACTTCTCATCCTCCATAACTGTGTGAGCCAATTCTATAATAAATCTTCCCATACATACAGGTCTTCCTTGACTTATGATGTGCTTACATCCTGATAAAAACATCATAAGTTGAAAATACATTCAGTACACCTAACCTGCCAAACATCATCGCTCAGCCCAGCCCACCTTAAACTGCTCAGAACATCTGCATCAGCCAGCAGTTGGGCCAAGTCACAGAACACAAACCTGTTTTATAATAAAGTGTTGAATGTCTCATCTAATTTATTGAATACTGTTCTGAAAGTGAAAAACGGAATATTTGTATGGGTATAGAATGGCTGAAAGTGTATGTGTTGTTTACCTTCACGATGGAGAGGCTGATGGGAGCTGCAGCTTGCTGTCCCTGCCCAGGATCACAAGAGACTTTCCTGTCAAAAAATTGTAAGTGAAACCATCATAAGTTGGGGACCACCTGTATAACTATATATATATATATGTCCTATCAGGTCTGTTTTTCTGCAGAACTCTGATCCACGCACCAGCCTCTGTCTTTCTGACAGCCCCCATGGTAAAGCTCTCCAAGGACCTCTGACTGCCAGTCATTTCATTAGCATACAAAAGACACTTCTGTCATTCTGGAGATTCCAGGCATTTTAGGAGTTGTGTGCCAAGAATTGAGGAAAAAGACCAAATATTTATTTATTTTCACAACATGACAAAATAGTTTTTGTAGATGTGAGCAAATAATATCTCTTGAGACAGAGATAGTATTCTGGATTATCTGTGTGGGTCCACTGTAATCATAAGGGTACTTATGTGGGAAAGAGGGAGGCAGGAGGTTGGGAGTCAAGGAAGCCGAGGCTGGAGTGATGGGCGGGATCGCCTATAGAAGCTGAAAAAGGCAAAAGTGAGTATTTAGTCTGGAGCCTCCGGAGGGAATATAATCCTACCTGCACCTTGGCTTTAGCCTGGGGGAACCCATTTTAGACTCCTGACCTTCAGAAATGTAAAATAATAAATTTGTGTCATTTTAAGCCGCAAAATTTGCAAGAATTTGTTACATCAGCAATATAAACCTAATGCATTCATCTACAGTCTTCTAAGTACACCAGAAGATTAACAAAAACAAACCAACACACAAACTCTCAACTGATTATTTTAGGAAGGGAAAGAAAGTATCTCAAATGTGTGTAACAGTGCTTGGCCTACCCATTCCCCACATACCCAGCCTGCCTCTAGTTTGTGTCCTAATTCTTTATCAGGCCAAGAGCACCACATCAAACCTTAGTCCAAGCCTCCATCCCCCTGACCAAGGTTCTTCCAGTCTAGTCCGCTCTTTGTAAACCCTTCCCCAGAATGGGATAGATCATGTTTTCTTCTGCTCCTTCACTAACGTGGGTCTTGATTCATAGTGAATAAGGCCCAGGATCCCTCTGCTTATCACAGACTTAATTTGAATGTCAGGAAAATATATAAATAGTCCTATTTCCATATCTTATCTCTGGGATTAAGTTGCCCTCAACATCAGTTTGTGATTAAATTGAGTTTGGTTTCTCTCGTCACTGGAAATCAGACTTCTGGTCAATTCCCTGATGGTTTTGGCAGTGAGCAGCTCACTGAGTCAACAGAATCTTTGTGTCATTTTCCTGTTTCATGCTTGAATCATTTTGCATTTTTCTAAAATGAGCTGCAAATTCTTAATGGAGTCTTACAAGCTTGCCTGATCTAGGTCTTCTCTGGCTCTTCAAGCTCATCTTGCTCCATTTTCTCTCTGGATTTTTATGCACCCACCACACTGACCCACTTTCTTCCTTCTCATGTGCTAAGAGCTCTCAACTCAGGGCCTTTGCACATGCAGTTTTCTTGGCTGGAATATCTATCCCCCAACATTTTTCTTGGTTTATGCCTTTGCACTTTTATTTTCTGAGGAAAGCTTTCTATTATTATTCAAACATTAGCCCTTCTCTTATATTCCCTTTTTATACCCCAAACTTTTCTTTTGAGGCATTGATCCCAAATGTAATTAATCAATCACTTTATTTTATTGCTTGTCTCTTCCACTTGGTAAAGACCAGCACTGTGTCTATCTTGGTCTTTTATCTGCAGCAATTAGCAGAGTACCTGGCACCTAGAAGCATCCAATAAATGCAGTTCATATATCTTTTTTTGTGTCCTCTGTCACTGGGGTAGACCCAATCTAAGTTACATTTATTACTAATATTGTGCCTTAGATTTCTTATCAACCCAAGGCCTCAAATCCCTCTGTTAATTATCGCCTCATGATATCCCATTATCCTAACCACTAAGCAATGTTCTCTTTTCTATAACTGTAATTTGAATGACAGAAGAAAATTGAAATAGCAGCAAAAAATCTTCAAAAGCTTCATGGAGAATGGCCCAGCTCATAAAATTTAAAAATACACTTAATTCATCCTTTTTGTCCAATAGTAATTATTTTCTTCTCTATGTTCACACAAAAAATAAATACACCTTTTTTTCCACATAAGACTATTCTACACATCAGAAATCCTTCATTTCAGCAACAGACTGAAATGAGCACATCTATTAATTCTTCCTCTGTAGGCAATTTTGTTATCACACAGTTGGCTCTGGGTTCACTTTCATGCCTTCTGCTATAATATTTTACATATATACCACATTTTCTCTGCAGTGTTCTTCACAGAGTCATTTTTTTTTCCCCTCATTAAACTCTTTGTTTCTAAAGCTATGTTAAACACTTGGAACTAAGTTGCAAAAGCCTTGAGATTACCTAATTTTAATATCAAATAACACTGAATTAGATTATGATATCTTTTGTTATAAGGTACAAAGACTGTTTTCTACAGGAAAACTGACAAATTAGTAAACAACATCATTAAAAAAGGAGCTTTCTAAAAGAATATCTTATAAGAGCTGAAGCCAGCTTAACTAGTGATGAAAATAAATTTCCCTTGACAACTGTTTCATTACTTAATTTGTCTTATATTTAAAAAGTATTTTCGTATATTTCATCTACCCTTCCTTTACCACACACCCAGTCATTTTTTATTTCTGTTATTTAATCTAATAATAATCGTTATCTTTTCTCTGTACCAGACATTAATAGTAGTTTGGGGAAATTTTTATCATAATAGTATGTTATTATTGCTCTCCATCTAGTAGAAATTATTCTGGTTTCCTTCCAGTCTTGAAATATGGCCACACAGTTTATCTCACTCCATTTCATACATAGCTTGAAAAGACAGACTGTATTTTTAACGATTTATGTATATTCATATTGCAATTTCCTTCTGATGCTCAAGACATAATTTATGGTACCTCACTGAAGGGCACCTCCATGAGTCATGCCTCAGGCAGAATTAGGTGGATGGGTGCTGCTTTTCCATTGAGTTGGTCACATCCTGATGTTCAGATATAAAGTGAGTAATTTTATATTTGAATAAAATAAAAATAATTAAAAATATTTTTATATTTGCATAAAAAATAAAAAATAAAATAAAAAATTCAAAAATCAAATTCAAATATTCTGCTTAAAAAATAACTTAACCTTATGTTATCACACAAAGGATATCTTTAATGATTTTGATATATCTTTCTGCCCCATTAGAATGTCACTAATAATTAATGCTTTGTTCTTGAGTTTCAGTTATTTTTTTTTTCTGATAAAACATCAGCATACACAAATAAAGTAATCAAACTGGAATGGGAGATGGAGAGGTCTAACAGCTGGCATTTATACTCTGACATACTTCTCAGATATGAGAGGATCTCACATGAGTTTGCAAGACTTTTTTTTTAATGCCTGGGGTTGATTTATATTTCTTGTAGGCTCAATGAATTCTTCCACATGGCTGCATGCTCAAGGATTGTAGTATGCAGTGTGGTTTAAAAAACTGCAGAAAGCCAAAAGCCCCTGGAAAAATGACTAGATTTTAACAGACTCACACTTGGGAAAATTCATTCTAAAATTTTCGTTAATTCCTATAAAAATTATTTTCAAGGGCTGTTGCTTGGTAGTGTTTTCCCTTCCTAATTACTGGTGGTCAAACCATTAATACAGAGGTTATTCTCTACTGAGTTTAAATTAATTGGCACAACTAGTATTTAACTTCACATATCAAACAATGAGTGGGCAGCCTGCTTAAACCGATTATTTCTAAATGACATTTATATACAAATTCTATTCATTTTACCGGCAGTCAGAATATGTATTTCCCTGGGCATGTAACACGGTAGGGTTACTTCTTAAGTAAACTTCCAGTAGAGCCATAAAAAACCTTGCTTTTGGTAGAATCAAGAGTTCTCTTTCTGCTTTGCCTGCGTTAATTAGCTGTTGTCTCTCTGCTCTTTTGCTGAAACCAAAAGGGAAGGAGCTGAACAACTCGTACTGGAGGCTGCCATCTTGTTTTGCCTTACCTGGCCCTTTGCCTCACCTGTCCCACCCCACATTCCCTGTTGAAATGGTGCGGCCTTTGCACTAATTCCTTCATATGCTGAGTATGAATCAGCCTCAATTTTGTGACAGGACCTGAAGCAAAAATACAAATGGCTTTTGAATGTATATAATTTTCATTTCAATTTTAATTTGTAAAAGTTTCATTAATTAATATAAAGGAGGAGGTGAGTTTCAAAATTTTGAAAGGAAAATTGTTTCTAATTATTGAGTTGGTAAAAAATTGAAATTCATTTTTATATGTAAAAATAAGAAGGAATTTCCTTTTATGTACTGACCGACACTCAAATGTTTGTTTCAATGCAGGCTGCAGGTTTCCAGAATTTCCCTTTAGTCTGGTCTTGTGTTGAAAAATAGCAGAGGGAAGTTGGTGAGGGAAGGCATTTCAACCAGAATCTCTGCACTCATTTCTTTCAGACACTCTTCAGTGCAGCCATGGAGCGCTGCAGTGTGGACAGGCACCGTTGAAGGATGTTAAATGTATGATATTGGACTATATGGAAATTTAGAAAACAGTTTTTAAAAATTTTCACTTAATGTCTTCTAAATTTGTAATCAGCAGCCTTTAATTGGTGTTTAGCTTGGCTTATGGCATGTTTCAGAGGAGAGACAGACTTTACGAATTCAGCAAAGTGTAGAAGTAATAGAGCAATAAATTACTGCTAAGTACTGGCTTAAAACACAGACACACACACACACACACACACACCCACGCACCCACACATGCACGTAAGCAAAACTGAGCACTGCACTGCAGAATACTACTGTGATGTTTTCTTTTTTCTTATTTATTTGTTTTTTGAATAATATATGTGCATTCTCCCCAGAACTATCACAGCTTGAGTTGAAATAATCACTCTAATTTGTATATCAAAAAAAAGCACCCTCATTTGTGCTGATAAAATGCAACTCATGGCAACTCCAATCCTGTGGTTTTAATGTGATTCAAAAAGCTGTCTGCAATGAAGGCATGTATTAGAGATAAAAGCTGATACCATGTTGTCTTTGTTAAGTTTTAGAGCAGCTCAGATGATGGGGTAAAGTGTCCATTAGATTTTCCAATAAGTAATTTTCCATTCACCTAAATTTGTTTCCAGATCCAGAAACTTTATTTTGTGGAGGCTCATCAATGCATGGAGTACTCACGGGCTTCTAGTCTTGTTCATTGAATGAAATTGCAGTTTGAATGAGCCTCTTAAAAATGGCAATGTAAAGAAAGTTATCAGGAGATGGAAAATAAATCAATAGGTCTGACTAACATAAAATATTTTCAGGTGGTCTACTTTACTTAAAACTGTTTCAAAGGACACTCAAATCCTAAAGGCGGTTTACTTAGCTGATGCTAACATCCATATAAAACCTTGAAATACATCTTAAAAAAATCTGGGGTTTTGGGTCCTCTGAAAATGTGAAGCATATAAGTCCTTGTACCCTCCTGGCCCTTTTAATTCAGGAAGAGCACCTAAGATGCTCAGGACTTAGAAAACTCAAATGCTTCAAATCGTCTTCTAATGGAATTCAGTTCTGGCAGCCCATTTTAAGGATTTCTGTTTTGACTCCACCCCATCCCTTACAATGCTTCCCCCCAACCTTTCATCTCCTTATAACACTGGGTAATGCACTTGTTTTCATGCATACTGTTGATTCTCTGTCGTTCCCACTAGATTGCATACTCCACAGGGCAGGGGTTTTGCCTTTTTATTTCTCAGTGCCCAAATCAGGGCCAGTCGGTGCTCCATAAAACAGTAGTCAAGTGAATGGGCAGCTCCTGTGGCCAGACCAGTGAAGCCCACTTTCAGTATGAAGTTAGTTCAAGGCTGCCAAATCCTGAAAGCTGGGTCATTGGGAAGCCCCAGAGTAGTGGTTTTAGGCAGGAAAAGGAAACTTCAGCAATGTGTTTGTTCAATTCCTCTGCCCCAGGGAAGGGATGACCCAGGAATGCTGGGCACTGGACACCAGCTGTGTTGGAGGAGGTCACCGAGAGGACGTGACTGCTGGTCGATCTGAGACTGGATCCGCAATCAGGTCCCTTCCCTGTCCTTAGAATGTGCATCCCATCAGAGGCTGCTTCAAGGACACAGCCTTGAGACAGTGATGTGGTGTTGAGACCATCTGGACAGTGCATGTGACTGAGCCCCATTAGGCATCTATGTAAATGGTTAAGATTTGGGGGGCTGGTACTGGGAGCTCTTCCTGTGGGCCTCCCCTCAGAAAGGCCTAGTGTGTTAATTTCTTTGCTTGTTACACCTGTCACCTGCCCACCTTGAGTGGCTGCCTCTTTCTGCAGCCTCTCCTTGCCCTCCGTTCCAGTGCCAGCTTCAGATCACAGGTGGGAAACACCAAGAAAACATTAATATTTCAGTGACATACACAAGATAGTTGAAAATACTCTATCTTGTACAATATTGTAGTCTGTTCTTCAATTAATTTTATGTCATGTGTACCTTCCGACATGAGAAAAGTAACATTCTTGATGACTGTATATTATTGAGAACAATGGATTCAGCATAATATTTTACTATTCTCCTACCTTGGGAATTATTAAAATGTTATTACTTTAATCTTTGACTATTTATTTCCTCAGGGTGGATTCCTCAAAGCAATTGTACAATAATTTCTGATATACTTTTGACACTTGCAATGTGGTTAAAAATTTACTCTAATTATTGTTTTATTGTATCCCAATTTTAAATATGAACTATTTTTATTATTCAGATCAGAATATTCTCTAATTTCCCTTTGATTTGTTATTTTACTCATGGGTTATTTGAAGTACAGTTTCCATTGCCAAACGTGTTAGGGTTTTAGTCAACTTTTAGATATTTACCAGTAGCTTAATTGCCCTGTAATCACAGAATGTACTTTGCATGCTTTAAGTTCTCTGAAGTTGTTGAGAATTGCTTTATGGTACAGCATATGGTGATTTTTTAAAATGATCTGTACATATTTGAGTAAATTAGTGTAATATACCTGTAAGGTTAAGTTTGTTAATATTTTTCAAATATTTTGTTTTCTGGTTGATTAGTTTTGCTCATTCAGTTAATTTAGAATGACATATTAGTATTTCCAACTATGATTATAAATTCAACATATTAGTATTTCCAATGATGACTATAAATATGTTCTCTTTTAATCTATGAAGTTTTGCTTTATTATTTTAAAACTAAGGCATCAGGTGTATAGAAATTTAGAATTTATTTGTCTTCGGACAGTGCTGGGACTAGGATGAGTCAATGGAAGCACCTAAGCTACAGAATTTAAGGAGGTCCTCACACTCAGAGCAAACAAGTGCAGGGTTGGCACAAGCGAGTGAGTCTCTCCTTAAATGTTGTGCCTTGGTGACTTACCTGTCTCACCCTGGTCCAAGCCCTGTCTTCTGGTAAACTAACATGTTACCACATTATGACATCATCTTTCTCCTCTATCTAGTGCTTTTTTTCCTTAAGTCCTTTTTGATATATTTCAACATATTTGATACATATTTTTTTGTCCTTTTAATTTCTCCATTCTTTTATTTCTATAAAGCAAAGAAAGCTCTGCTATCTGAAAGCCTAGCTCTCTGCAGACAGTCTTTGGCTTTTAATTGGCATATAGAAATCATTTGCTCATGTATTTGGGTTTCAATTGTCCATCTTATTATTGGTTTGCTATTTATATCACCAGTTTATTTTCCCATTTCTTTCCTTTCTTGTCTTCATTTGTATATATTTTTTCATTTTCTTCAGTGATCTAATTTTTTTCACATTTTTAAAAATTTTGGCATAATTAATCTATAATAACATGTGCAACATTATGGTTACTAGACTCCCCACATCAAGTCCCCACCATGTACCCCATTACAGTCATTACAGTCACTGTCCACCAGCGTAGTGAGATGCTATAGAATCACTACATGTCTTCTCTTAGTTGTATAGCACTCCCCGTAGCCCCCCTATATTATGTCTTCTAATTGTAATGCCCCTTTTGCCACTTGTCCCTCCCTTCACACCAATCCTCCCCAGTCCTTTTCCCTTTGGTAACTGTTAGTACCTTTTTGGGTTCTGTGAGTCTGCTGCTGTTTGTTCCTTCAGTTTTTTTCTTTGATCTTATACTCCACATATGAGTGAAATAATTTGATACTTGTCTTTTTCTGCTTGGCTTATTTCACTAAGCATAATACCCTCTAGCTCCTTCCATGTTGTTGCAAATGGTACGATTTGTTTTCTTCTTATGGCTGTATAATATTCCATTGTGTATATGTACCACTTCTTCTTTATCCATTCATCTACTGATGGACACTTAGATTGCTTCCATTTCTTGGCTATTGTAAATAGTGCTGCGATAAACATAGGGGTGCATCTGTCTTTTTCAAACTGGGCTGCTGCATTCTTAGGGTAAATTCCTAGGAGTGGAATGCCTGGGTCAAATGGTATTTCTATTCTGAGATTTTTGAGGAACCTCCATACTGCTTTCCACAATGGTTGAACTAATTTGCAGTCCCACCAGCAGTGTAGGAGGGTTCCCTTTTTTCCACATCCTCGCCAACATTTGTTGTTGTTTGTGTTTTGGATGTTGGCCATCCCCGCTGGTGTGAGGTGATATCTCATTGTGGTTTTAATCTGCATTTCTCTGATGATTAGCGATGTGGAGCATCTTTTCATGTGCCTGTTGGCCACCTGAATTTCTTCTTTGGAGAAGTGTCTGTTCAGATTTTCTGTTCATTTTTTAATTGGATTATTTGCTTTTGGTTTGTTGAGCTGCATGAGCTCTTTATATATTTTGGATGTCAACCCCTTATCGGATACGTCATTTATAAATACATTCTCCCTTACTGTAGGATCACTTTTTGTTCTACTGATGGTGTCCTTTGCTGTACAGAAGCTTTTCAGCTTGATATAGTCCCACTTGTTCATTTTTGCTTTGTTTCCCTAGCCCGTGGACATATGTTCATGAAGAAGTTGCCCATGTTTTATGTTCAAGAGATTTTTGCCAATGTTTTTTTCTAAGAGTTTTATGGTTTCATGACTTACATTCAGGTCTTTGATCCATTTTGCGTTTACTTTTGTGTATGGGGTTAGACAGTAATCCAGTTTCATTCTCTTGCATGTAGCCGTCTAGTTTTGCCAACACCAGCTGTTGAAGAGGCTGTCATTTCCCCATTGTATGTCCATGGCTCCTTTATCATATATTAATTGACCATATATGCTTGGGTTAATCTCTGGACTCTTTATTCTGTTCCACTGGTCTGTGGGTCTGTTCTTGTGCCAGTACCAAATTGTCTTGATTACTGTGGCTTTGTAGTAGAGCTTGAAGTCGGGGAGTGTAATTTCCCCTGTTTTATTCCTCCTTCTCAGAATTGCTTTGGTTATTTGGGATCTTTTGTGGTTCCATATGAATTTTAGGACTATTTCTTCCAGTTCATTGAAGAATGCTGTTCGTATTTTGATAGGGATTGCATTGAATCTGTAGATTGCTTTAGGTAGTATAGCCATTTTGACAATATTTATTCTTTCTAGCCAAGAGCATGGGATGCATTTCCATTTGTTAGTGTCCTCTTTAATTTCTCTTAGGAGTGTCTTCTAGTTTTCAGGGTATGGGCATTTCACTTCCTTCATTAGTTTTATTTCTAGGTATTTTATTCTTTTTGATGCAATGGTGAATGGAATTGTTTTCCTGATTTCTCTTTGGTAGCTCATCATTAGTGTATAGAAAAGCTACAGATTTCTGTGTATTAATTTTGTATCCTGCGACTTTGTTGAATTATTAGTTCTAGTAGTTTTGGGGTGGAGTCTTTAGGGTTTTTTATGTACAATATCATATCATCTGCAAATAGTGACAGGTTGACTTCTTCTTTACCAATCTGGATGCCTTGTATTTCTTTGTGTTGTCTGATTGCCATGGCTGGGACCTCCAGTACTATGTTGAATAACTGGGGAGAGTGGGCATCCCTGTCTTGTTTTCGATCTTAGGTAAAAAACTTTCAGCTTCTCGCTGTTAAGTACGATGTTGGCTGTGGGTTTGTCATATACGGCCTTTATTATGTGGAGGTACTTGCCCTCTATACCATTTTGTTGAGAGTTTTTATCATTAATGGATGTTGAATTTTGTCAAATGCTTTTCAGCATTTATAGAGATGTTCATGTGGTTTTTGTCCTTCTTTGTGTTGATGTGGTGGATGATGTTGATGGGTTTTTGAATGTTGTACCATCCTTGCATCCCTGAGATGAATCCCACTTGGTCATCTGGTATGATCCGCTTGATGTATTTTTGAATTTGGTTTGCTTATATTTTGTGGAGTATTTTTGCATCAATATTCATCAGGGTTATTTGTCTGTAATTTTCTTTTTTGGTGGGGTCTTTGCCTGGTTTTGGTGTTAGAGTGATGCTGGTTTCATAGAATGAGTTTGGAAGTATTCCCCCCTCTTCTATTTTTTGGAAAACTTTAAGGAGAATGGGTATTATTTCTTCTCTATATGTCTGATAAAATTCAACAGTGAATCCACTTGCCCTGGGGGTTTTGTTCTTGGGTAGTTTTGATTACTGATTCAATATTGTTGATTTTGATTGGTCTGTTTAGATTTTCTGTTTCTTGCTTGGTCAGTCTTGGAAGGTTGTATTTTTCTAAGAAGTCCATTTCTTCTAGGTTTTCCAGCTTGTTAGCATATAGATTTTCATAGTAATCTCTAAGAATTCTTTGTATTTCTGTGGGGTCTGTCATGATTTTTCCTTTCTCATTTCTGATTCTGTTTATGTGTGTAGATTCTCTTTTTCTCTTAATAAGTCTGGCTAGGGGTTTATCTACTTTGTTTATTTTTTCAAAGAATCAGCTTTTGGTTTCATTGATTTTTTCTATTGTTTTATTCTTCTCATTTTTATTTATTTATTCTCTGATCTTTATTACGTCCCTCCTCTGGTGACTTTGGGCCTCATTTGTTCTTCTTTTCCAATTTCAATAATTGTGACTTTAGACTGTTCATTAGGGATTGTTCTTCCTTCTTTAAATAGGCCTGGATTGCGATGTACTTTCCTGTTAAAACTGCCTTTGCTTCTTCCCACAGAAGTTGGGGCTTTGTGTTGTTGTTGTCATTTGTCTCCATATATTGCTTTATCTCTGTTTTAATTTGGTCGTTGATCCATTGATTATTTAGGGGCATGTTAAGCCTCCATGTGTTTGTGAGCCTTTTTGTTTTCTTTGTACAATTTATTTCTAGTTTTATACCTTTGTGATCTGAGAAGTTGGTTTGTACGATTTTAGTATTTTTGAATTTACTGAGGTTCTTTTTGTGGCCTAGTATGTGGTCTATTCTGGAAAATGTTCCATGTGCACTTGAGAAGAATGTGTATCGTGTTGCTTTTCGGTGTAGAGTTCTGTAGATGTCTGTTAGGTACATCTATTCTAATGTGTTGTTCAGTGCCTCTGTTACTATTTTCTGTCTGGTTGATCTGTCCTTTGGAGTGAGTGGTGTGTTGAAGTCTCCTAAAATGAATGTATTGCTTTCTATTTCCTCCTTTAATTGTTAGTATTTGTTTCACATATTCCAGCACTCCTGTGTTGGGTGCATATATATTTATAATGGTTATATCCTCTTGTTGGACTGACCCCTTTATCATTATGTAATGACTTTTCTTATCTCTTGCTACTTTCCTTGTTTTGAAGTCTATTTGTCTGATACAAGTACTGCAACACCTGCTTTTTTCTCCCTGTTTGCATGAAATATCTTTTTCTATCCCTTCACTTTTAGTCTTTGTATGTCTTTGGGTTTGAGGTGAGTCTGTTGTAAGCAGAATATAGATGGGTCTTCCTTTTTTTTTTATCCATTCTAGTACTCTGTGTCTTTTGATTGGTGCATTCAGTCCATTTACATTTAGGGTGATTATCAATAGTTATGTACTTATTGCCATTGCAGGCTTTGGGTTCGTGGTTACCAAAGTTGAAGGGTAGGTTCTTTACTATCTAACCATCTAACTTAACTCTGTTATTAAACTATTATAATCACAGTCTGATGATTCTTTATTTCTCTCCCTTCTTATTCTTCCTCCTCCATTCTTTATATGTTAGGTGTTTTATTTTGTACTCTTTTGTGTTTCCTTTGACTGTTTTTGTGGAAAGTTGATTTTATTTTTTGCCTTTAGCTGGTATTTGGAAGGTCTGCTTTCTTTGCTGCAATTTTTTTTTCTCTGGTGACATCTATTTAGCCTTAGGAGTGCTTCCATCTAGTGCAGTCCCTTTAAAATATCCTGTGGAGGTGGTTTTGGGGAGGCAAATTCCCTTAACTTTTGCTTGTCTGGGAATTGTTTAATCCCTCCCTCAAATTTAAATGATAATCATGCTGGATACAATATTCTTGGTTCAAGGCCCTTCTGTTTCATTGTGTTAAATATATCATGCCATTCTCTTCTGGCCTGTAAGGTTTCTGTTGAGAAGTCTGAGGATAGCCTGGTGGGTTTTCCTTTGTAGGTGATCTTTTTTCTCTCTCTGGCTGCCTTTAATCCTCTGTCCCTGTCTTTGATATTTGCCATTTTAATTATTGTATATCTTGGTGTTGTCCTCCTTGGGTCCCTTGTGTTAGGAGATCTGTGGGCTTCCTTGGTCTGAGAAACTATTTACTTCCCCAGCTTGGGGACGTTTTCAGCAATTATTTCTTCAAAACACTTTGTATTCCTTTTTCTCTCTCTTGTTCCTCTGGTACCACTATAATGCGAATATTGTTCCATATGGATTCGTCATACAGTTCTCTTAATATTCTTTCATTCCTAGAGATCCTTTTATCTCTCTCTGCCTCAGCTTCTCTATACTCCTGTTCTCTGATTTCTATTCCATTAACAGTCTCTTGCACCTTGTCCAATCTGCTTTTAAGCCCATCAATCGATTGTTTCATTTCTGTAATGTCCCTCCTGGCTTCATCCCTTAGCTCTTGCATATTTCTCTATAGGTCCATCAGCATGGTTATGACTTTTATTCTGAATTCTTTTCCAGGAAGATTGTTTAAATCTATCCCACTAGGTCCTCTCTCTGGGGTTGTCAGGGTGATTTTTGACTGGACCATATTCTTCTGTCTTTTCATGGTGATAGAAGTGGTCACAGGCAGGTGGCACATGTGTCAGCTGGGATAACAAAGCCCCGTTTGCTTGCTGTTTGCCTTGCCCTTCTCCACAGCCTGTGCCGGTTATTGCACATCAGGAGGCAGTACCTGAGATAATCCCCTGAGCTGCTGTGGGCAGTGTCACTCTCAGGCTATGCTGGACCACTGTGGGCACGTGGCAACAGGCCGGGTGCATTCTACTGCAAGGATGGGCCCTTCGTGCCTTCCAGACTTGCTCTGGTTTCCGCAGCCTTTGCTGGTTACCTGCACACCAGGAAGCAGTCTCAGGAATAATCTCCTGACCTGCCATGGGCGTGGCCCCCCTCAGGCTAGCCTAGAACACTGCGGGAGCGTGGCAACCACACAGGATGTGTTCTACTGCAAGGATGGGCCTTTTTGCACCTTCCGGACCTTGCTCCAGCTTCCGCTCCCTTTCCAGGTTAGCTACGAGCTGGGAGGAGACTCTGTGTGGTTGCCCTGAGTGGAGCTGCTCTCCAGCTGCTCTGCAGCTGTGGCAGTTCAGCCGGCACCAGCAAGGGGGAACGAATGGCAGGCTTCTTATTGCTGTGAGACACTTCAGGGCTGCTTTACCCGGCAGGGGGGTAGGAGGCCCGAAATTCCTCAAGATTCCCAGCCTGCTGTGCTGAATGTGCTGGGATGATTTTGTTCAGCTGTTGGGCCCTTGTCCCATTAAGACTTTTCTTTTGTCCCAGGGTAGCCAACCTTGGGGACCTGCTCCCAGTCTCTGTCTCAGGTTTTACTTTTGTGTTTCTCTAATAGCCAGTACACCATGCAGCATGTGTCTGTGCTCCCAGTGCAGATTACTAGGGCTGGTTATTTAGCAGTCCTGTCCTTCCACTCCCTCCCCACTCTGATTCTTATCCTTCTGCTGGTGAGCTGGGGTGTGGGAGTGCTCGGGTGCTGCCGGGTCACGACTTTGTATTTTACCTGCTTTGTGAGGTGCTGAGTTCTCGCAGGTGTAGCTGTAGCCTGGTGGTTGTACTGTATCTTCTGGTCTCTGTTTTAGGAGTAGTTGTATTGGTTATATTTTCAAGAATCTGTATGGTTTTGAGAGGAGATTTCCGCTGCCCTACTCATGCCGCCATCTTGCTGAATCTTCATTTGTATTTTTTAAGTAGTTTTACTGTTTCCTCTCACAACTATCTTAGAAGTTATGCTGTCAATCTTAGCTGCTCCTTTGAAGTAACATGCCCTTTTCTCCATCTGCTTTCAGTTTTCCTTTTGACTTTTTTTTTTATAATTTATTTTGGCATCATTAATCTACAATTAGATATGCAATATTATGGTTATTAAACTACCCCCTTCATCAGGTCCCCCCACCAACCCCATTACAGTCACTGTCCATCAGTGTAGTGAGATGCTATAGAATCACTATTTGCCTTCTCTGAGTTGTACAGCCCTCCCTGTGCCCCCCCAACATTGCATCTGTTAATCGTAATGCCCCTTTTTCCCTCTTATCCCTCCCTTCCCACCCATCCTCCCCAGTCCTTTTCCCTTTGGTAACTATTAGTCCGTTCTTGGGTTCTGTGAGTCTGCTGCTGTTTTGTTCCTTCAGTTTTTTTCTTTGTTCTTATACTCCACATATGAGTGAAATCATTTGATACTTGTCTTTTTCGGCTTGGCTTATTTCACTGAGCATAATACCCTCTCGCTCCATACATGTGGTTGCAAATGGTAGGATTTGCTTTCTTCTTATGGCTGAATAATATTCCATTGTGTATATGTACCACACCTTCTTTATCCATTCATCTACTGATGGACACTTAGGTAGCTTCCATTTCTTGGCTATTGTAAATAGTGCTGTGATAAACATAGGGCTGCATCTGTCTTTTTGAAACTGGGCTGCTGTAGTCTTAGGGTAAATTCCTAGCAGTGGAATGCATCAGTCACATGGTATTTCTATTTTGAGTTTTTTGAGGACCTCCATACTGCTTTCCACAATGGTTGAACTAATTTGCATTCCCACCAGCAGTGTAGGAGGGTTCCCTTTTCTCCACATCCTCACCAACATTTGTTGTTGTTTGTGTTTTGGATGTTGGCCATCCTCACTGGTGTGAGGTGATATCTCATTGGGGTTTTAATCTGCATTTCTCTTATGATTAGCAATGTGGAGCATCTTTTCATGTGCCTGTTGGCCATCTGAATTTCTTCTTTAGAGAAGTGTCTATTCATGTCTTCTGCCCATTTCTTAATTGGATTATTTGCTTTTTGTTTGTTGAGGTGCATGAGTTCTTTATCTATTTTGGATGTCAACCCCTTATCAGATACATCATTTATGAATATATTCTCCCATAATGTAGGATCTCTTTTTGTTCTACTGATGGTGTCCTTTGCTGTACAGAAGCTTTTCAGTTTGAAATAGTCCCACTTGTTCAATTTTGCTTTTGTTTCCCTTGCCTGGGGAGATATATTCATGAAGAAGTTGCTCATGTTTATGTCTAAGAGATTTTTGCCTATATATTTTTCTAAGAGTTTTATGGTTTCGTGACTTACATTCAGGTCTTTGATCCACCTTGAGTTTACCTTTGTGTATGGGACTAGACAGTAGTCCAGTTTCATTCTCTTACATATAGCTGTCCAGGTTTTTCTCCACCAGCTGCTGAAGAGGCTGTCATCTCCCCATTGTATATCCAAGGCTCCCTTATCAAATATTAATTGACTGTATCTGTTTGCGTTAATGTTTGGATTTTCTATTTTGTTCCACTGGTCTTGGGTCTGTTTTTGTGCAAATACCAAATTGTCTTGATTACTGTGGCTTTGTAGTAGAGCTTGAAGTCAGGGAGCGTAATTCCCTGTTTTATTCCTCTTTCTCAGAATTACTTTGGCTACTGGGGTCTTTTGTCGTTCCATGTGTATTTTTGAATTATTTGTTCCAGTTCATTGAAGAAAGCTGATGGTAGTTTGATAGAGATTGCATTGAATCTGTAGATTGCTTTAGGTAGTATAGCCATTTGACAATATTTATTCTTCCTAGCCAAGAGCATGGGATGCATTTCCATTTGTTAGTGTCCTCTTTAATTTCTCTTAGGAGTGTCTTATAGTTTACAGAGTACAGGTCTTTCACTTCCTTTGTTAGGTTTATTCCTAGGTATTTTATTCTTTTTGATGCAATTGTGAATGGAATTGGTTTTCTGATTTCTCTTTCTGTTAGTTCATCGTTAGTGTATAGAAAAGCAACAGATTTCTGTGTGTTAATTTTGTATACTGCAACTTTGCTGAATTCAGATATTAGTTCTAGTAGTTTTGGATTGGAGTCTTAAGGGATTTTTATGTACTGTATCATCTCATTTGCAAATAGTGACAATTTGACTTCTTCTTTACCCATCTGGATGCCTTGTATGTCTTTGTTTTGTCTAATTGCCATGGCTAGGTCCTCCAGTACTCTGTTGAATAATTGTGGAGAGAGTGGTTATCCCTGTTTTGTTCCCGATCTTAGATGAAAAGCTTTCAGCATCTCGCCGTTAAGTATGATGTTAGCTGTGGGTTTGTCATATGTGGCCTTTATGATGGTGAGGTACTTGCTGTCTATACCCATTTTGTTGAGAGTTTTAATCAGGAATGGATGCTGAATTTTTTTAACTGCTTTTTCAGCATCTATGGTGATGATCATGTAGTTTTTGTTCTTCTTTTTGTTGATATGGTGGATGATGTTGATGGATTTTCAAATGTTGTACCATCCTTGCATCCCTGGGATGAATCCCACTTGATCATGGTGTATGATCCTCTTGATGTAGTTTTGAATTCTGTTTACTAATACTTTGTTGAGTATTTTTGCATTTACATTCATCAGGGATATTGGTCTGTAATTTTCTTTTTTGGGTTGGTCTTTGCCCAGTTTTGGTATAAGAGTGATGCTGGCTTCATAGAATGAGTTTGGAAGTATTCCATCCTCTTCCAGTTTTTGAAAAACTTTAAGGAGAATGGGTATTATTTCTTCTCTATATGTCTGGTAGAATTCAGAGGTGAATCCATCAGGTCCGGGGGTTTTGTTCTTGGGTAGTTTTTTGATTACCGATTTACTTTCGTTGCTGGTGATTGGTCTGTTTAGTTTTTCTGTTTCTTGCTTGGTCAGTCTTGGAAAGTTGTATTTTTCTAAGAAGTTGTCCATTTCTTCTAGGTTTTCCAGCTTGTTAGCATACAGATTCTCATAATATTCTCTTATAATTCTTTGTATTTCTGTGGGGTCCGTCTTGATATTTTCTTTCTCGTTTCTGATTCTGTTTATGTATGTAGATTCTATTTTTCTCTTAATGATTCTGTCTAGGAGTTTATCTATTTTGTTTATTTTTTCAAAGAACCAGCTCTTGGTTTCATTGATTTTTTTCTATTGTTTTATTCTTCTCAGTTTTATTTATTTCTTCTCTAATCTTTATTCTGTCCCTCCTGGTGACTTTAGGCTTCATTTGTTCTTCTTTTTCCTGTTTCAGTAATTGTGTCTTTAGACTATTCATTTGGGAATGTTCTTCCTTATTTAAATAAGCCTGGATTGCAATATACTTTCCTCTTAGAACTGGCTTTGCTGCATCCCACAGAAGTTGTGGCTTTGTGTTGTTGTCATTAGTCTCCATATATTCTTTGATTTCTGTTTTGATTTGGTTGTTACCCCATTGATTAATAGGAGAATGTTGTTAAGTCTCCATGTATTTGTGAGCTTTTTTGATTTCTTTCTAAAATTTATTTCTAATTTTATACCTTTGTGATCTGAGAAGTTACTTGGTAGGATTTCAATCTTTTTGAATTTACTGAGGTTCTTTTTGTGGCCTAGTATGTGGTCTATTCTGGAAAATGTTCCATGTGCACTTGAGAAGAATGTGTATCCTGCTGCTTTTGGCTGCAGAGTTCTGTGGATGTCTGTTAGGTCCATCTGTTCTAGTGTGTTGTTCAGTGCCTGTGTGTCTTTACTTATTCTCTGTCTGGTTGATCTGTCCTTTGGAGTGAGTGGTGTGTTGAAGTCTCATAAAATGAATGCATTGCTTTCTATTTCCTCCCTTAATTCTGTTAGTATTTGTTTCACATATGCTGGTGCTCCTGTGTTGGGTGCATATATATTTATAATGGTTAAATCTTCTTGTTGGACTGACCCCTTTATCATTAGGTAATGTCCTTCTTTGTCTCTTGTTGTTGTCTTCGCTTGGACGTCTATTTTGTCTCATACAAGTACTGCAACACCTGCTTTTTTCTCATTGTTGTTTGCATGAAATGTCTTTTTCCATCCCTTCACTTTTATTCTGTGTATATCTTTGGGTTTGAGGTGAGTCTCTTGTAAGCAGCATATAGATGGGTCTTGCTTTTTTATCCATTCTGTTACTCTGTGTCTTTTGACTGGTGCCTTCAGTTCTTTTGCATTTATTGTGATTATTGATGGATATGTGCTTATTGCCATTGCTGGCTTTAGATTCGTGGTTACCAAAGGTTCAAGGGTTGTTTCTTTACTATCTAACAATCTAACTTAACTTTCTTGTTAAGTAATTGTAAACACCGTCTGATGTTTCTTTATTTCTCTCCCTTCTTATTCTTCCTCCTCCATTCTTTATATACTAGGTGTTTTATTCTTTGCCTTTAGTTAGTATTTGGATGGTCTGCTTTTTTTGCTGTGATTTTATTTTCTCTGGTGACATCCTTTTAGCCTTAGGAGTGCTTCCATCTAGAGCAGTCCATTTAAGATATCCTGTAGTGGTGGTTTATGAGAGGCAAACTCAACTTTCATTTGTCTGGAAATTGTTTAGTCCCTCCATCATATTTAAATGCTGGATACAATATTCTTGGTTCGAGGCCCTTCTGTTTCATTACGTTAAATATATCGTGCCATTCTCTTCTGGCCTGTAAGGTTTCTGTTGAGAAGTCTGATGATAGTCTGATGGGTTTTCCTTTGTAGGTGATCTTTTTTCTCTCTCTAGCTGTCTTTAATAGTCTGTTCATCTTTGATCTTTGCCATTTTAATTATGTGTCTTGGTGTTTTCTTCCTTGGGTCCCTTGTGTTGGGAGATCTGTGGGCTTCCGTGTACTGTGAGACTATTTCCTTCCCCAGCGTGGGAAAGTTTTCTGCAATTATTTCTTCAAAGACACTTTGTATCCCTTTTTCTCTCTCTTCTTCCCCTGGTACTCCTATAATGCGAATATTTTTCTGTTTGGATTGGTCACACAGTTCTCTTAATATTCTCATTCCTAGAGATCATTTTTTCTCTCTCTGTCTCAGCTTCTCTGTATTCCTGTTCTCTGATTTCTATTCCATTAACAGTCTCTTGCATCTCATCCAGTCTGCTGTTAAGCCTGTCAGTCGCTTGTCTGATTTTTGCTTTGTCTTTCCTCACTTCCCACACTTCTTCTTCAGCTCTTGCACATTTCTCTGTAGATCCATCAGCATGGTTATGACTTTTATTCTGAATTCTTTTTCAGGAAGAGTGTGCATTTCCATCCCTTCAGGCTCCCTCTCTGATGTTATCTGGCTCATCTTAGTCTGGACCATATTCTTCTGTCTTTTCATGACCATAGAAGTGGTTGCTGGTAGTTGCCATGTATGTTAGCTGGGCTTTTTAAGACTTTAGAGGGGAAAAAAAAGACAGAAAGAAAAAAGGAAAGAAAAGCCAAAGAGAAGAAAAACAAAATCAAAAGAATACAAAAAACCCAAAACAAAACAACCAAAAAAAAAACACCAAAAACAAAACGCCCACCTGGAGTAGATTCTATGGTGATGCTGTAGGTGGTGGTGTTGCTCTACTATTCCACAGCCGTGGCTGTGCCGCTCCGCAGGGCCCTTTATAGCTCTGGCTGGGTGGGAACGAATGGGAGGCTGTTGATCTCTGTGGGAAGTCTTAAAGGCGACCACCCTTTCCCTGTTGCCAGCTAAGTGGTCTGAAACTTCCTAGGACTCCCAGCCTACTGGGCTGAGTGTGCCATGGCGATCTGGCTCCTCCGCTGGGCTCCCGTCCCTTTAAGACTGCTGAAAAAAGCACGTGCTTTTCTTTCTTTTTTTTTTTTTTCCTTCCTTCCCAGGAGCCGTCTGCAAGCACCCTGGTGCATTCCCGCTCAGATCCTGCACCCTCTCTCTCTCCAATCTCCACTACCCCGTGCGATGTGTGTCAGCACTTCCTGCGCAGATCACCAGGGCTGGTTATTTCACAGGGTGTACTTCCACTCCCTCCCAGTGCTGAATCCTCTCCTCTCGCCGGTGCACTGGGTAGGTGAGTGCTCAGGTCCCGCTGGGTCGCGGTTCTGTATCTTACCGGCCTCTCGGGGTGCCATGTCCTCTCAGGTGTAGCTGTACCCTGTGCACTTTCCTGTGTATTCTGGTCTCTCTTTTAGGAATAGTTCTATTTGCTGTATTTTCATAGATATATATATATAGCTTTGTGAGGAGATTTCTGCCGCCTATATACGCCGCCATTTTCCCGGAAGTCTGGTTGAACTAATTTGCATTCCCACCAGCAGTGTAGGAGGGTTTCCTTGTCTCCACATCCTCGCCAGCATTTGTTATTATTTGTCTTTTGGATGTTGGCCATCCTCACTGGTGTGAGGGGATATCTCATTGTGGTTTTAATCTGCATGTCTCTGATGATCAGCTATGGAGCATCTTTTCATGTGCCTGTTGGCCATCTGAATTTCTTCTTTGGAGAAGTGTCTATTCATGTCCTATGCCCATTTCTTAATTGGATTATTTGCTTTTTGTTTGTTAAGATGCGTGAGTTTTTTATATATTTTGGATGTCAACCCTTTATCAGATACGTCATTTATGAATATATTCTCCCATACTGTAGGATCTCTTTTTGCTCTACTGATGGTGTCCTTTGCTGTACAGAAGCTTTTCAGCTTGATATAGTCCCACTTGTTCATTTTTCCTTTTGTTTCCCTTGCCTCGGGAGATATGTTCACAAAGAAGTTGCTCATGTTTACGTCCAAGAGATTTTTGCCTATGTATTTTTCTAAGAGTTTTATCGTTTCATGACTTACATTTAGGTCTTTGATCCACCTTGAGTTTACCTTTGTGTATGGGGCTAGACAGTAGTCCAGTTTCATTCTATTACATGTAGCTGTCCAGTTTTTCCACCACCACCTGAGGAAGAGGCTATCATCTCCCCATTGTATATCCAAGACTCCTTTATCAAATATTAATTGACTGTATATGTTTGGGTTAATGTTTGGATTTTCTATTTTGTTCCACTGGTCTGTGGGTCTGTTTTTGTGTCAATACCGAATTGTGTTGATTACTGTGGCTTTGTAGTAGACCTTGAAGTCAGCGAGCATAATTCCCCCTGTTTTATTCCTCTTTCTCGGGATTGCTTTGGTTATTTGTGGTCTTTTGTCGTTCCACATGAATTTTAGAATTATTTGTTCCAGTTCATTGAAGAAAGCTGTTGGTAGTTTGATAGGGATTCCATTGAATCTGTAGATTGATTTAGGTAGTATAGCCATTTTGACAATATTTATTCTTCCTAGCCAAGAGCATGGGATGCATTTCCATTTGTTAGTGTCATCTTTAATTTCTCTTAGGAGTGTCTTGTAGTTTTCGGAGTATAGGTCTTTCACTTCCTTCGTTAGGTTTATTCCTAGGTATTTTATTCTTTTTGATGCAATTGTGAATGGAATTGGTTTTCTGATTTCGCTTTCTGTTAGTTCATTGTTAGTGTATAGGAAAGCAACAGATTTCTGTGTGTTAATTTTGTATCCTGCAACTTTGCTGAATTCAGGTATTAGTTCTAGTAGTTTTGGAGTGGATCCTTTAGGGTTTTTTTATGTACAATATCATGTCATCTGCAAATAGTTACAATTTGACTTCTTCTTTACCAATCTCGATGCCTTGTATGTCTTTTTATTTGTCTGATTGCTGTGGCTAGGCCTTCCAGTACTATGTTGAATAATAGTGGAGAGAGTGGGCATGCCTGCCTTGTTCCTGATCTTTGATGAAAAGCCTTCAGCTTCTCACCATTAAGTATGATGTTAGCTGTGGGTTTGTCACATATGGCCTTTATGATTTTGAGGTACTTGCCATCCATACCCATTTTGTTGAGAGTTTTAATCATGAATGGATGCTGAATTTTGTCAAATGCTTTTTCAGCATCTATGGAGATGATCATGTGTTTTTTGTTCTTCTTTTTGTTGCTGTGGTGGATGATGTTGATGGATTTTTGAATGTTGCACCATCCTTGCATCCCTGGGATGAATCCCACTTGATCATGGTGTATGATCCTCTTGATGTATTTTTGAATTCGGTTTGCTAATATTTTGTTGAGTATTTTTGCATCTACGTTCATCAGGGATATTGGTCTGTGATTTTCTTTTTTGGTGAGGTCTTTGCCCGGTTTTGGTATTAGAGTGATGCTGGCTTCATAGAATGAGTTTGGAAGTATTCCCTCCTCTTCTATTTTTTGGAAAACTTTAAGGAGAATGGGTGTTATTTCTTCTCTATATGTCTGGTAGAATTCAGAGGTGAATCCATCAGGTCCGGGGGTTTTGTTCTTGGGTAGTTTTTTGATTACCGATTTACTTTCGTTGCTGGTGATTGGTCTGTTTAGTTTTTCTGTTTCTTGCTTGGTCAGTCTTGGAAAGTTGTATTTTTCTAAGAAGTTGTCCATTTCTTCTAGGTTTTCCAGCTTGTTAGCATATAGATTCTCATAGTATTCTGTTATAATTCTTTGTATTCTGTGGGGTCTATCGTGATTTTTCCTTCTCATTTTCTGATTCTGTTTATGTGTGTAGATTCTCTTTTTCTCTTAATGATTCTGGCTAGGGTTGACTTTGTTTTTCAGCAGTACATGTGCTTTTCTTTTTATTTATCCTGCATGTAGCTGAATCTATGGTATGATATCCTTTGCTATCTTTTCAAATATTGCTTCTGCTCCAATCATTCCCCAGACTCTAAGACTCCAGTTTGTATGTATTTCATCTTTTTTGTGTTTCTCAACATTTGTTTCTCTTTTCTTCATTATGGAACTTAGGTGAGGAGAAATTATCCAGGATGCATGAACCTCACTTTGAGAACTGTTCCCCTAGAAGATCCCAACCAGCTTTCAGCTCTTAATGAGGTCTGAATCCTGATTTTTTTCTTAGTCCTGTGTATCTTTAGAATATACTCTTCATCTTCTCATCCTCTATGTAATCTCTGTTAGGATGAGTAGATTCCTCTAGAAAAACTCTAAAGGCCAAGGGTCGTCTCTGGATTTTTTCTTAGGAATCTCAACACATAATTCCTCACCATCTTCTCAACTCTACTTTGTTTTAATACATATGATTTAAATTAAAAAAAAATCTTTTCCAGTTTTTCTTTTGGGGAGCCCAGTTCAAATTCTCTGTTCGGCTAATACTGGTAGTAGATCCCCTCCATTTCATTTTGAAAAAAAAGAACTATTTTGTATTATCTTTAGTGCAAGAGTAATCTGAAAGTTAAAATGTGATTATTTTTAAATGTTTTCTTTAGACATTCAAAATATGTATAGTGTTAAAATCTGGGCATTTGTCTAGAGAATGGTACACATCATCTCCATGGTTAAATTTGTCACTAAATAAAAAACCATGATTTAACTTTTTCTTTTGGGGAATTCCTGAGGTCTGCCCCCAGAACACAGAACAAACAAGAAAACACTTTTGAATATTAACACTTTTTGAAAGATGGCATAAGGTTTGAGGAAGTATGAGGAGATGCTTCCTTTTTCTATTTGAATAAATCTTCTGTATATTTTGTCAGACCACAGTGAAAGTAGGCTCTCAGATAACTCAGAGATTGTCATCCAGATACATATTATTGCCTTTACCTAGCTAAAGAGTGCTTCACTTCCTTGTCATAGATGCCACACAGATTCTGATAAAAACTCTGAATCTCTTTATTCAAAAGATAAGCCTGTTCATGGACACTAGGTTAAAAATTCCTGACTTGGTTTGAACAGTCCTGAAAAAATTTATTTTTCATCCAAATTCTTCAAATATTTTCATTGGCCTTATTGGGAGAACTCAAATGTGAATGTGTCCACCACATCTATGTGTTCATATACTGAGAAGCATTACTTGAATTTCTTTCATCTTGATCTAGCCAGATGGTCCAAAACCAGTCATTCAGAAGCCCACTTTCATAAACAACAACAAAAAGCATATATGTGGGCAAAACAAATGTTTAAGAGTATTTATTTTCATTATAAGATTATGATTAATAATATTTAAAAACTACACTCACATATTCAAAATGTAAATAATATAATATACATTTAAAACCTATTTATTAATTCTTAACTTCATTGCTAAGATTTTTATTTTCTTTTTGTATGACCTTATAGCACCACCTATACCACTTTATATAATTAGTGTCTATATATCTAGAACATGGAAAAGGTTAAGTTTAAAAAAATGATTTTAAGCATTTCTTTATTTCATTACCTTGCACACTTATTTCAAAATGTTATCCTGCTAAGGAACAACTTAAAATAAAAATTTTTAAGCATATAAAAAAAGATATAAATCTTTTAAATCATTTTCTATCAGAGTGTTAAAAATTATCAGAAAAGTGATGTTCTTATATAGTTTAAATTGCATTCATTTTTGCTATTTTTAGTTTTTCTTTCAAAATTGAAAGACTAAATTTAAGCTGATAAAAATTGCTGGTTTAATTAGCAACAACTGAAATATAGTGAAGCCTTATTAATTTAGAGCCAATTAATACAGTATTTGAGATAATTTGAAAAGCAAGAGTGCTATTTATGAAGTTTATGGATAAATAATTTTTACTAGTAAGTTAAGTATAAAGAAGATTTTATAGGAACTATTTACTATTCCAAGAGAAGGAATTTTCAGTCACATTAACAACATCAATTTGCTATGTTAATTCATTATCTGTCCATTGCTGAAGATCTATTAGGTCTTCTGCTCTGCCATGCTTTATTAACATAGTTCATTATGCCTTCTACATGTAGTAGAAAGGCTCTTCTTTTTAATATTCTAGAATTTATTATTCCCTTCATATAGAGGCCGTGTACCTGTTCATCCAAGTGAGCGTATACATCAGTCTTTGATATGAATTGGGTTAGCGAGTAGAACTTCAGGCCTAATACTAAGTATAATAACATATGACCAAAAAAATATGGTAAATGTAAAAAATAAGTAGCATTTATTTACAGTAAACATATATACTTATAAGTCATTATGTGGAAAACCAAAACCAAAAAAAAAATCATTAACTAATTTAAATATAGCTGAGATAGCTATCTCAGCTATATTTACTTGTATGAATGAGGAAGCCAGAGCAAGCTGACAGTGAATTGAAAGTTGAGGCTTACAGGGTTCTAAGGGGTTCCCTTTTAAGCTATTATTAAGGATTTTAAAATCTCATCTATTTCATGTCATTTATGTAATCAACTGACAAAGAAAAATACATTGATCATTGAAAGTTCCAGGCAATGGAAAAAGATCAGATAAAAAAAAGCTAAGCAAATTAAAAATAACAAAGGGAGAAATAAGGTAACAATTTACAAAGTAATACAATTTTCAACAGAGAAAAACTTAATATAAGCAAAAGTGTATTAAGACTAATAATAAAAAAGTGTTTCTGTTAATATACATGTCATTACCAGTAAGTTGTGAAAGAACTTGAAATAAAAATCATAATGTATCTAGGAATAATTAAAAATTAGGAAGAAATGTACTCATGTATATGAAGGGCACATAAGAATACCTAAAAAAATGGGGAAATGGGTCATTATTTTATAGGAAAACTAATGAAGAGTTAGTTTTACCCACTTTAAATTAAATGCCAGTCCAATAGAAATGCTAAGCATAATATTAAGAATTGCTTACACTTCACACTTACGTTGTTTTTATTCACCAATTCACCCAAAAAATTAGACTGAGCACATTCTATGTGCCAGTCACTTCTGAGTGCAGAGGGTATTGTGACGAACAAGAGAGGTGATATTCTTGCTTTCAAAAGTGAGTTATCTCCTGAGGTAAGACAATAACACACCAACAGTGAAAAATAAAATGATCAGACGTGATAAGTGCTATACCAGGAATTACTACCCTATGGTGTGCTAGAAACAGGTTGCTTTCAGTTCTGGGAGTGAGCGGGATCTGCAGGTCCACATTTCCTAGGTGAGATACTTCAGGGTTTGTCACTCAAGACTCCAGGTCATATGCAGATTCCCCATTCCTAGAGTCATGAGGATAGTGAGAAAGGTTAGACTGATGGGTGATTTATTCTGTAGGTCAACAGAACATGTTGACTGTGGATCATGAAGAGAAAAATTAAGGATAAGTCCTCAAGTTTTATGTTGTGAGATTGCATGGCTAGTGCTTATGTGGATAGAAACCCCCATTTAATACAAAAACGTCCACTTAAATCCACTGTAGGTATAGTCCCACTATTTTTCTTGTCTTTGCAAAGAGCTAGAAAGAGTTGCATATATTGCTTCCAATATGCTCTCAGACTCTTTCTTTTGAACTAGGCTGTCTCCATGGGTAGTGGTCTGCATATGTGAGGACGGTCCCCTCCAACACCAAATCCAGAGCTCAGGTCTCACTCGTCAGCAGTAGGCACAGTCGGACATACCTTCCTTCCTGAAACTCTTCCCTTGGCTTGCAGAAGAGTGCTGCTTTGGTTTTTCTCTTACCACACTGACACTAAGAAGGGAAAGTCTGTGAGGAGAGTCCCAAAAAAACATGTGTTAGAGACAGATTCCTAAATAAAAAAAAGCAAATATATCTTTGTGTACCTATAATAGTTTCAAGAATAAATAGATTAGGGAGGATGGTACATATACTTTTTCTTTTGAACAAGCTGAGGCATGTTTACAGCCCAGAATGTGATCCATCTTGTTGAAGGATCCATGTGAGTCTGAGAAGAATGTGCATTCTGCTGGTGTCAGATAATATTGTCTATAGATGTCAATTACATCCAGTTGACTGATGGAATTGTTGAGTTCAGCTATGACATTACTGAGTTTCTGCCTGCTGTATTTGCCTGTTTCTGATAGAGAATGTTGAAGTCTCCAACTATAATAGTGGATTCACTTATTTTTTCTTGCAATTCTATCAGATTTTACCTCATGTATTTTGATAGGCACATACATACTGAAGATTGTACATCTTCTGGGAGAACTGACTACTTTATCATTATGTAAGTCCTCTCTTTATCCCTGAAACTTTCCTTAATTTGAAGTCTGCTGTGAAGTTAATATAGTTTCTCCTGTTTTCTTTTGATGAGTGTTAGCATGGTATACCTTTCTTCATCTATTTACTTTTAATCTATGTGTTTTTATATTTAAAGTGGGTTCCTTACAGACACAAAACTTATTTTTGGATCCACCCTGACAATCTTTATTTTTTTGATTGGTGCATTTAGACCACTGGAATTCAAAGTGATTACTGATATAGTTGAAATAGTATCTGCCATATTTGTTATAGTTTTATTTCTTGCCTTTGTTTATTGCTCCAATTTTTGTCTTCCACTCTTTTCCTGCCTTTTGTTGTTCTAATTGAACATTTTACTTGATTTAATGATTTATATAATAATTTCACTTTCTCTCAATCTATGATTTTTGTGGTTATCCTCAAGTTTGAAATATTCAAATTCAAAGTATTTACAACTAATTCAAATCCACTTTCAAATCATTATACTGCTTCATGGGTATTGCAAGTACCTTAGAATAACAATATTTTCCCTCCTCTTTCCTGTTCCTTGTATCATTGCTTTCATTCAAGTCACTTATATATAAGTACACATGTATATAATACATATATACATTTATATATATAATATACATAAGTATAAATAACCAAATATATTCTTGATATAACTATTTTAAACAAACTTATTTTAGATCAATTAAGAATAAGAAAAATTCTTTTAATTTTACCTTCATTTAGTCCTACTTTGCTTTTCTTTTTTAATATATATCTGAGTTTCTGACCTATGTCATTTTCCTTCTCTCTAAAGAACTTGTTTTAACATTTCTTGTAAGGCAGTTCTCCTGACAACAAATCTCTTCAACTTTTGTTGGAGAAAATCTTTATTTCTCTTTCACTTTTGAAGCTTTATTTCCCAGAGTATGGAATTCTTGGTTGGTGTTTTTTGCTTTTTTTTACCTTCTCAGCATTTTACGTATTTCCCTGTGGTTTCTTCCTGCTTGTGTAGCTTCTGAGGAGAAGTCAGATATAATTCTTTGCCTCTCTATAGGTAAGGTGGTCTTTTTCCTCTGATTTCTTTCAGGATTTTTTCTTTAACTTTATCTTTTCTGTAACTTGAAAACTACCTACATGTAGTTTTTTGGGCATTTTTCCTGTTTGCTTTCTGAGCTTTGTGGAGTCTTGGCTTGGTGTCTAACATGAAGTTGGGGAGTTCTCAGTCATTATTGTTTCAAATATTTCTTGGTCTTTCCTCTTTTCCCTCTCCTTCTGGTATTCCGGTTATGCATATGTTATACCTTTTGTTGTTGCTCCGCAATTCATGGGTATTCTAGTCCCCCAACCCCCCTGTCTTTATTTTCTTTCCTTTTTTGTTCTGGAAGTTTCCATTGAGATATCCTCAGTGTCAGGAATTCTTACTGCAGTTGTGCACAATCGACTAATAAGCCTATTAAAAGCACTTTTCAGATTCTTTTACAGTATTTTTGATCTATAGCATTTTTCTCCTTTGGCTTTTTCTTAGGATTTCTATACCTTTGCTTACAGTGTCCGTCTGTTCTTGTGTGCTGTTTCCTTTCTCCACCAGAGTCCTTGGCATATTAACCATAGTTGTTTCTTATTAATTCCCACATCCCCTCCATGTCTAGTTCTGATGTTTGTTCTATTTCTTCAAAATATGCTTTTGACCATTTAGTATGCCTTGTAATGTTTTTTTTCATAGGTAGACGTGATTTACTGTGTAAAATGAACTGATGTAAAAGGCCTTTAGTGATGTGGTGGTGAGGTGCTGGGTGAAGGACAGCTGTCCATTGTAGTTTGTTTAGTCCTTGGTCTTTCAGTGAACCTGTGCCTGTGGACTCTGGACTGCAGGCAGCTCAGTTTCCTCTCCTGCTTTGGGCGGAACAGGATGGTTAGAGTGGGCTAGAGTTCACTATTTCCCTTCTCCCACATGGAAGGCTAGCGTTGGTTGGGGTTGGGTATTTCTCTTCCTCTATGTCAGTTAGACTGATAAAACCCCAGCAAGTTAAATTGTTTCTCCTGAGGCCACTGAGGTTGAGAACAGAGTGCTCTAGCGTATTTCAGCATGGTGCTTGTCCCTGCACACTACTAGAAGCACCAGGGGGTTTTCTGTGGTCTTCACTGTGAGAACCTGATGCAGCTCCTGGAGGCAAAACTTGCAAAAGTGTGGGCACCCCTGATGACTGGGTCCCCCTGGAGTTTTAACTCTCACTTGTCTATTCTGAGCCACCAGCAATTATGGTTCTGGTTTTCTACTCCAGTACTGGTTCCTGAGGAGATCTCAGTGTCTGAATTTCTGCTTTGGTAACTTGTGATTCTCTGTATGTACATGTTGGCCTCTCCAATCCTGGGGACATGAGTTTTCTCTGTGACTTCATTTGTCTTGTAGATCTAAGATGAGCTGTTGATTGTTCAGTATTTGTAGCTTTTTAGTCATTGATAGAATGTGCTGGTGATTTCCCAGCTCCATACATGCAGAACAGGAAACCAGAAGTCCAATTTTTTATTCGTGGACAGAAAATTTCCTTGCACAGGATAGTTGTAGGTTTTCCAGGTTTAATATCTGTGTGCAATAAAATCATAAAGCTTTTTGGTTAAAAAAAATTATGGATTTTTTCTTTAGCAGTCATAGGACCAAATATTTTAATCTCATATTAACAGAGTTCAGCAATATAGTCAAATAATAGCTAAGGAGATAATAAGTAAATAATAATAGTACCAATAATAATAATAGCTAAAAGTTTTCAACCTAGCAATGCAAGAATGGGAATATAAGAGCAAATACAAAGATCATATCACAAATGTGTAGTTTGTTGTTCATGTGCTGACATTTAGTATATATTTTAATATAAAAACTAAATAGAAAAAAAGGGTACTTTTTCAACATAATATAGGTGTTTGAAACCAAAATTCGACATACACATTCTAGGAAGGTTAGAAGAAAAAAGAATAAGATATATTAATTTTGGATTAAATTATATATTTAAGATGATTATAAAAATTATCTTAACATTGGGGAAATTTGATTTACTATGTGGCATACTATTTCCATGATTTTGAAAGGTAATACTTGTTACCCTATTATAGGAGAAACTGATATTTTTATAAGGAGAAATTTAAGGAACAGAATGATAACATTGGAATGAATAGAGCAATTTTGTTTACATCTTAAATATCAAAATAAATATCACTTACATTATGAGTTAAATATAAATAAGCAAAATTCTTGAAATAAAATATTTACTATATTTTGAAAACATAATTTATTTGCCTTTGACATATTTGATGGATCAGAAAAGCAAGTATTACCAGGTCTGAATATATGCATCAGGGATACTATTTAATAGATTGTTATAACGCATTCATTAAACATAAAGGTTATGAAAACACTATAAATATATTTTAAGCAAGCAGCTGAGCTCAGAATAATGTATAAGTGATTGTTACAACTATGTGAAACTTACTATACAAAAATGTGACTAGGTCCTGTATGTGTCATATTAACAGATAGTTTTGTTATTAAGTATTTTGTAGGTAACAGAGAGATCTAAGCCTTCATCTATATCCATGTATTCTAATATATTTATCTACATTTATATGTACCAAAATCAAAAAGACAAAAAAAGAAGTAAAAGGCAAGTTACATAAAGTTTGATTGCTCTCATTACATAAGTTATATGTATTATTCATAAAAAATAAAATCTAATCACCAAAAATGAGAGGAATAAATTGGTAGAGCAAGAGTGAGAAGATGAAGGGGCAGAAAAGGAAAGCATTTTTTACTAAACATACCCACTGTAGATATTTTGGTGAATATTCTTCAATGTTTCAAATGTTTCTGTGTCTCTTTCCACATCAATAAATATCTATCTCCCTATTATGCAAACCTTAAATTTCATTGTTGAGATGCTCCATGACTTACAATCACTTACTTTCACAGACACACAAGGGTAATGTTTGTAGGGGACCCCATTTGTACGTGTACTTTCAATGCCTACTCCCTTTCACACATCTGTGGAACAATTACTGGATCAAAGAGTATTTTTTAAAAGGCTTTGTATACATAATGGTAAATTTATATTATGAGACAGTGTGCAAATTTCCCACAGTTGAGTTTTAAGAGTGCCAATTTTGTCCATAAAGTTTCCCTTGTATCATAACCCATTCTTCTTCATAGGTTGTGTCTTTGATTACTTGTGCCTTTCCCTTGTTTACTGAATTCTCTGTGTGAGAATGTTACTTTTGTTAATTCTTTTTGGAATGGGGGTAGTGATTTTTTAATCTATGGATATGAGTTTTACATTTCAGAGTTAATATTTCATTTTTTTCACGTATGTTAAAAATATTTTCCCTTGACAGGTCCTGTTCTAGGTGATATTTTTGAAGTATAGGATTTATTTACCTAATATTGTCTACTGTTTATGTCATACTTAGAAACACTCAGTATTCCTTGCCAGAAGACTATATTCACCCATGTGTCCTTCTAAGAGTTTAATGGTTTCTTCCTTAATACTGAAATATTAATGTCTCTGTATTTGATTTTCTTGTTGCTTGCAGTTTTAATTCTGTTCATGTCATTTTGGAAATACAAAAGTTTTATATTTTTATGTGTAAACAATTCATTAATCAGTTTTCTTCCTTTGGTGTTTGCTTAGAATGCCACCTGCCAACATCACTGTGGAAAAAGGTTAAAGCAGGTCTACCTCTTGAACGGGGCCCTGCTGGTGTGACCGCACATACACTGCCTGCTCTGATCGTGCTGTCCCTCTAACCAGAAGGCAAACTTCAGGAGCAGCCCGCTGGGTTCCACGCTCATCCAGGGCCTGGCAAGCAAGGCCATCCGCGCACAGCGCTGACAAGGTTTCCCCTGGCCGGGCGAGATGGGAGTGGAGGCTCAGGTCGGTGTGCGGGGGAAGAAGGCGTGAGGGCGCGCGGCGCGGCTTTACCCCGAGTCTGGCCGAACACCCGCGGGGAGGGACCTGCGAGCACAGGCGGCGCCTCCCGTGCGCGCTCGTCTCTTCCTCCCCGCGGGAGAAGCGGTGGCCGGTACAGCGAAAGGAGGGGGCGCGGGTGCGGGTGCAGGCGGGCTGTGGGAGCCCGGGGAGCAGGGACCCTCTGAGCCCCAGCCCGGAGCGTAGAAGCGTCCCGGGACCCGCCGGCACCAGGCCCGCTGCGGCGCAGCAGAGGCCGGTCCGCGTGTAACGCGAGCGCAAAACCCGAAAGTACCGTTCGTTTACGTACAACATAGTATACACACTATATTCTCTCTGTATATATAACGATTGCATTCGTGTAAAGAAAAATATATTCATTTTATGTTCTGAAACATTACTTTCAAGCTCCCCCTGCTTTCCTCCTCTCCCCTCTACACCCTACCCTTCTCTTAAGTTTTTAATTTCCCGCGCTGAATAACGTACTCTTTCTTTATTGATACAGAATGTCTCCATTTTCATATACAAAATTCTTGCAAAATTTTAGCCTGTCTAGATTCACTTTTCCGTTTCTTCTGTCACATTTTCTGTGGTCTGTCAGTTACAGTGTTTCCTTGCCTACTTTTACATTTAGAAATACAAACGCTCCTTATTTTCTCTTGCAATATTTTCATGACTATTTGCACACATGTATTCTCTAGATATACCTTAGAATTACCTTAATAGATCTTAAAATTATTTCTGGGATTTTGACTGCTTCATATAAAATATATAAATTAATTTGTGAAGACCTGACATATTTAGATCATTGAATTTTCTCATTGGGTAGTACAGTGTATTTTCTGTGTAATGAGATCCTTTATAGGATTGTAATATCTTCACATATGTATCGTGTTTTTTTATTACTTTTATTCCTAGGTATTAATCAAATTTTGTTACTATTGTCTATTTTAATTTGTATTTTCTATCATTAGTTTTGGTATAGAGAACAATGTTTCTTTTTTCTTTCCAAGACATATTTTCATTGAAATATATTTGACATTATAACATTGCTTAAGTTTAAGATGTGTAGCATATTGCATACACTAAATATTGCAATATGATAGCTATTGTAGTGTTAGCTAGTGCCTCTTTCCATGTCTCTTTAAAAATGCATCAAACTGATGTGTTTTATTAGTTTACTAGTAATTTTCCATTTTATTCTTGTGAGTTTTTTTCTTGCAACAATGGTTGTCATGTCACTTCTGAACCTTATATAGTTTTGAAGAGGTCTGTTGTGATGGCAAAGGCTTCCTAGTGAGTATTAACATTATAATGGTTAATTATGGTTTCTGTTTTAATTATGGTTTTGACTTTTTTTGACAGGTACTCAATCATGTTATTGAAATATCCTTCTAGCTAGATTATTCTCTCTTTTCAAAATTAAGAATGGATTTGAATCCTGCCCATGCATGGTTGTTCTCCGGTGATATTTTGCATCATCTAAGTGTATTTCCTAACAGTACTTTGCTAGGTTACATCTATACATTAACTTTTAGTAATTTGTATTAGTTAGTAAGTATGTGTTTTAGATGTTCCCCTGACCTCAATTTCCAACATTGCTATTCTTTTTCCTTCTCTATTTGCCAGTTTTAAGAAAAGAGACTGTTTCATGAAACAAGCAGTATTCCAATTTCCTATTTTGAAATGGTTTCCATGAAATGAAAATAATCTTTTTCTTGGTTGTTTTAAAGAACATGAAACCAATTCCCCATGCAACCAACTTCTTTCTAAGGATTCTTGACAGCTGTCTTTTGCATGGTTATCGGTCTGTTTAGAATTATGCATAATTGACTTCAGTATTGGTGTTTTATATTTCCAAAGAAAACCAGGAACTCATACAGATGATCTAATTTATTACTTAGTTTTACTTTGTTATTTATTATATGTTTTTCTATATACCTATATAGATCTCTTTAACTTTTAATTGTAGCCATATCTCTTTCTCATCTGATTTATTTCTTTTCTCTTTATCAAACTAGCTAGAGATTTGATAATGTGCTTTTATTATTTTATTTTGCTGTAGAAATTGAACTCCTAGGTTTTTTAAGTTCCAGGTAAAAAAACTTACCCTTAACATCAGTTTTCTACTTAATTCCTTCTGTTACGTCTCTTATTCTTTCCTTCCACATGTCCAAAATGATCTTTCTAAGTTTTTGAGTGAAATGTGTATCTCATTTCTTTCCTTCTTGATTAAAAATAAGTTGCTGTTTTATTGTCTTTCCACTTTTTCCTATGAAGACTCATTTTTCTTAAAATAAACCTAGTTTATTTGGACCCCATTTAAAAATTATTCTAGTCATTACCTTTACATTTATTTTTTAATGTGAAATATCTATGAACTCCCTTTTCAAGTTAAGCTGAAGAAATTAGCACACTTTTACTTCCTTCTTGCCATTTTCTGACTTCCCTGATTCTGACAGCACAGTATGGTTTTAGATTCTGTTTATGTATGAGGTTACCATTTAATAACCCATTTCTTCTTTCAAAATTAATTGACAGTGTTGAGATTCTATGTATAACTACATAGTGAAACAGAATTAATATAGCTCTGTAAATACTTGGAATACTTACGGCCAATCCTTTCCGTATCATGACTTCCCGCTTTAAGAAACACACTCACTGGTCCAAACTCAATAAATGGACACGGAGACAAAGAAAACAGCAGAGCGAGGCTTTAATGGCAGTCTTGCAAGATCGGGTGTCTGGTGAGCAGGCACTCCTTGGGCAGTTGGTGCAAATAATTTATTCCCTTGTACGCGAGTCCCTCCCCTGGTTCCTTATTGACCGAGTACTACAGGGTTCACGTTCTTTCCAAGACATCGCCTAAGCCAGTTATATCCATATTGGGCCTTCTCTTACATTTGTCTTAATTTTATTGGTAGGTTTAAAACTTCCTTCTCTTCTCAAACAGGTATAGCTAGGACCTTATCAATTCCCCCCCACCCCGACTCTCAGCCTGAGCAGCTTCCTGGAATATTTTCCACCACGTGGTCCTTTGTTAATACCTTACTGTTAAAATGTTTAAACCTCCTGGTGGGAATAAATCACATTTAGCTTTTATGCTTTTTCTAACACCAATGTTAGGGTGTTTACTATTTGTGCTAGTGAAAAGTTCATATTTTCCTTGTGTGGCATTTAACTGGAGTAGCCTTTCAAGGAATTTTTTTCCTTTAGCAGGAAGGGTACATTGTTACCCTGAGTTGTTACCAATATTAGGATTTATTTCTTTATTTGTTTGCTATTTAATATTTGAATAACAATGTTTGCACTTGGCATTTTTTGTTTGCAATTTTTCTTCAAAATTATACACATTGAATTTACTTGTTTTCTCATATTTATATGTGAGCTTTCTGGGATTTGTCTTTGTCAGGGAAATTTTTGGCAATGTTTTTACAAGGTCATTTTATTAAGCCATTAAATTTGGGGGATAGGAATCTCCAAATACTTGGGGTGGTATTATGCAGAAAATTAGTTTTCACCAAATATTCTTTGTATTATTATCTGTTTAATCTATCCTTTAATGTAATTTGCACAATAATAACCTATTTTTAAGGGTTAATTAGTTCCTTGGCATTGAGGACCTAGTCTTTCTTCCAGATCTTTTCTTTGAAACAGTGGCTATTCTATCATTTTCTAAACTGCTTTAGAAAAGAATCTAAAACAAAAATAGCTCCTAGGGAAGTAGAATGTTAGCACAGTGAGATGAGGAGATTCTTGGCTGCCTGACCCATGCCTATGTCAGTCATGCTGCCTTTAGGAAGACGGGCCAGGAAATGAAGGACACAGATTGCCATCTTTGTGTCTTTCTCCACTGATCAACCTTCCTAGATTTTATTCAGGAGAAGCTGTTATGGAAAATAACCATGCAAATTTACAATCTAAAATAAGGCTTTGTCATCTAAAGAAGGAAGAAGGGTCAAGCTCACTGGTGAGGGGCTGTAGACTCCCACATCTCCATTCCTTGACACCTCCCAATGACAGTCATCTTTAGAAAATTACAACCTAAACGTCTCCAGGAATACTGTGTGCTTAGCACGGGGGGAGGGGCCAGGAAGAGAGACCTTAATGTATTAAAAAAGGAGGGGGTGCATATGGAATAATATGAATAGGCAAAACGATTTTGAAAAAGAGTAAAGGTGAAGAAAACATACTACCTGACTGAAGATTTACTATGAAGCTACATTAACCAAAAAAAGTGGGGTTTTGATGAAAGAATAGAGGAACAGAAAAAGAAATCTAGAGATAGATCAACACAAATATAGTCACCTGATTTTTTATGAAATTTACAAAGACAATTTAATGAAAAAAGGAGAGCCTTGGAGATGGAACAATTCTACATCCTTATGCAAAAAAATGAAGCACAACCTGAACCACACACCTTATATGAAAATTAAGTAAAAATAAATCGTACACATAAATTTAATGTAAAGCTACAGAACTTCTGGAAGAAATCATAGAGGAGAAAATCCATATAAACATCATACAAAAAATCTTGAATTATGCAAAGAGAGTTTAGAACCTACACTAACAGGCACAGCCAATAAAAGGATAAAGTGTTAAATTGGACATATCAAGATTTAAAAATTTTCCTTGCTAAAGAAAATGAATGTTAAGAAAATGAAAATACAAGCCTCAGATTAGGAGAAAACATTTGCAAACCAAATTTCTGACTAAAGACTTGTATCCCGAGTATATACAGAACTCTCAAACAACCCCCCTGCCAAAACAGAAAACTTAACCCAATTTTTAAACTGGTCAAAATATCTAAACAGACACTTCCCCCAGGATATATAAATGGAGATTTAGTGTATTGAAAGATGCTCAACATCATTATTTATCAGGAAAATGCAAATTAAACCACAATGTGATATACTACAAACCTATTAGAATGGTTAAAATGTTAAAAAACGATAAAATCAGCTGCTAGTGAGCCTAATGAGCAATGGGAATTAGTCTTGTCTGTTGCTTGAAGGAGTACAAAATAGTACAGACACTATGGAAAATGCTTTGGTCATTTATTATCAAGGTAAATACATGCTTGCTGTGTGGCCCAACACCCAGGGCAGTACAGTGGCTTTCCTGAGCCTCTGGGCCTGGTCAGATACGTGCTTAGTGGTAGAATCAGACCGAGAACTAGTGGCAGCTTTGAGATAGTGGGAGGGAGGAAGGACAAAGTAGAATGTGGACCAAGTAGTCGTAGGCAAGCACACTTTAAGAAAAAGAATTGAAAAGGGTGCTCATGACTTGTGCTTATTTATCCAGTAAAGATCTGTTATTTTGTTGACACTTTCAATTTCACTAACTTTTGACATATAATGGGCTCGGTCTCCTTATGGCGGTGCTGATTTTTTCCCCTCAGGATTCAAGAACATAAGACCAAGAGTAAAGAAAATAAAAAGATGGGAAAAGAAGCCCTTTAGAGGTGTTTACGCAATAATGGAAATTTTAATTTGGAAAAGACCTAATCATTTATTCTAGGGCTAAACAAATATGTCAGAATTTTTAAGAGTTAACAGAAAATACCATTATCATACCTCTATTATCATCCATATTTTCTTATTACCAAGCTTAAACTCTTTGGTCACATTGCAGAAATAAAAGAATAGAGTGAACGTTGTCAAAGTTATATATAGATGCCATATACCTCTTCCTGCCCACATAGTAGTCCTTTTTTCCTTACAGAACACAGATGTTCACACTTAGGGCAGAAATCAGGGCTGAGTACCCCCATATATGTCTTCCTCTTTTTAACAAAAACATCTTTTTTTCTCTCTAGCTTGAACCACCCACTCAGTTTCTGAAAACAGACAGGACTAGATTGGGCTAAGTCGGTAGTATATTTTAATTAACTACACTTTTATTTTGAAATTAATTGTGTCAAAGAAATTAATTATAATAAAACACAACATTTGACAGTTAAGGGTACTTTTATTGCTCAAAATACTGTTTTCCTTAGTGTTTTATTGAACTGAGTTCAGGATTTCAAATCCATTTTTTCCTCAAGAGAATTTTTTTGACTATGAATTCATCCTGATAGTTATAAAACATATAGGAATTATGTCACATTGAATTTATGTAGTTGTGCAATTTGATACACTATTATGCCCATTTTTACATTGCCACTATCATTTTTAAATACATTATTTAAAGTATTGGCATTATAAGCACTTATATTTGTTGATATATGAAAAATATATTTTTTGTTTTGTTTCAGCATTTTTATTATTAATTATAAGACAGCTTAAATTAAATGTGTTTTAATAACACTTTTAGTAGATTTTTAAATTGAATTTCATTTTATGTCACTTTCAGTAAGTTCTGTCAGGTGTTATGCTTGTAATGATTAAGTGTGAATAGCCATTAAATTTATTATTTTTTCACAATCTCTACTCCATTCTAGACTGACTAGAACAGATTCATTAAGCTGACATTACCTCTATAAAGTTTTCAGAAGCATTATTTAATTTGTATAAGATATGCCTGCAATTAAATTGTAGATAATTAGAGAAAATAGAGGGCTGACGAAGAGCTAAAGATTCTATTAGTGCTTCTGGCAGCTAATCAATCTTCAACTAAAGAAAATGCTGAAAAATACCAACTTTAGGGAGTATTGATCTCTCCGATGCTCTTTAGCCTCTCTATAAATAGTTTTCTTAAATGTACAATAAATATACAAATTAAATGAACTAGAAAAGAAAAGAATCTTTGGTTTACTAAATAAGATTGAATTTTATAATTGCTTTCTTCCTAAGTTTTAACAGATACCAGAACTCATTTATGATGACTGAGACAGCTCTCATTACAGTTTCACAATTCATAACATAGTTAATTTCCATGAATTAACCAATGAATTAATTTCATGTCAATTGATAAGTTTCCTTTAATTTATAAAACATTTTTAAGCCAATACATTTATTTGGATGTCTTGAGACTGTTAATTTAAGGAAGATAAATCAATGAGGTCAACTATATTTGCTAGAATAAAGAATTCTTTATATAAAATATAAAGTTGCCAAACACTAAATTTTTATGTTTCAGTGGGTATTTCATCCAAAAGTATATAAAAGAATGAAGTAAAAGAAATACAGTAATAATTCTCCACATTTTAAAGTTCTGTGTTACACTTCATGTGTTAACTAGTAGGTCAAATAAATCACTGTTTGTCTCCATCAAGACTTGAGGAGGAAGATAAGGATTCCAATATATACATTCTCCTCAGTGTTAGGGAATGAAGGGAGAGGAAATAGGAGAGTGAAGATAAAGAAGTTAAATTTAAGGAAATTAGGGGTAAAAGAAAAATGAGAGAAAAGATAGAAGGAACTTTATGACTGATTCATATCCAATCAGTAGAAGGCCAAATTCACACACAGAATGAGAAAAAGGTAGAATCCTCTTCTGGCTACAGACCTGTCTCCCTCTTCAACCCCCAGCTACTGGCATATTTATACACATATGGGTACACACACACACACTGACACACGCACACACACACACACTTTTTTTGACTCAAGTCCTCTTTGGCAGGATTTTACAGATATAATACAATTCATGTGAAAATTTATACCTATGTAGTATCACAACTTATTGGGGATTAAGTTTTCCCAGGACCAGAAAAAACAACTGGAACACATTATATTCTCTTCCACTTGAAATGAGCTATGTAAGATATTAACCTGAACTAGAGACATAAATGATGGTCTATTACTTTTATGTGGTAATTATTTATTTATTAACGGTATATATTCTAAAAGGGTGGAGAACTTTTAAAGAAGTGTTGTACATTTATCTCTCAGCTTAATCTAAGTGTTTTGTGAATTAGTATGTTTCATAGGAAAGAGATGAAATCAGACATATTTGGACTAAATGCCTGTTTAGCTATTGATTTAGTAAGTTTATACAAAAGGCTTGACCTCCCCATGCCTCAGTTTTCTCATCTGTAGAGATAAGAGTATTCTTTTTATATGATCGCTGTATTAAATTAGACAATGTCACTTTCACAATGTAAAAGGTATAATGTGTTTGGATAGTGCTATTACATTAACAATTGCAATTCTCCAAGACATACTAGCCAATAGTGCTCTCATGATTCCAGATAACTGAAAATCTGTATTATCCCATAACCAGGCTCACAGCAAGATTCACTGGAACAGTTGTCTGTGTCTGTTGTCTCTTCAAGGCCAAGGGTATTTTTAATGCATCTCAGCACCATTTTTTTGTACATTTTTTTTTGATTTCTTGGTCTCATACGCCACTGAGGTATAACCATTCCCTTTGTCACTTCCTATGGGGCCTTAGTCCATTATTTATCATGAGTCAGTGTTACAGCCTTGAACCCAGGTGGTGTGATATCATTGCCACCTTCCTCCAAAACATTTGTACCTTGTTGTTTGGCACCATCATCTAAATCTAGGGAAGAGATGTGGCTGACATGTCCTCTTTTCTTTTTCCTCAAATTGCCAAAACCAGATGTCAGCTATTGGGCTCAGACAATAGGCAAAGCAGCATCCAGGTATTTTCCTGTCCATTCCTCCCATGGGACTTTACCCTAGTTAAGGGAATCAGTTCATTTTTCCTGCCTCTCTTCTGTAACTTTAGAGCATCTGAATTTTCTCTGTATTTTCTAGCTCCTGCTGTCAGGCCTCAGCATCTCATAACCCAATGTTTTCTCATGTTCTGGCAAACCACATGTCCTGAAGTTCAGCTGGATATGTTAACCTAAATCAAGTCTTATGTTTGATATTTCTATTTCATTATATTTTACAGTGAACTAGATATTAGGATCATAACTTGCTCTTGTAAATGTATTACATACAGTCCAGTACTGGCTGCCTTAAGTCAGTCCAGGTGAAAGTTGCACCAATCAGTGAGAACCGAATTTCAAGTATAGCATTTGAACTTTAATACAGCATTACTAAAACCATTTTTGGCCCAGGGCACTGCAGTTTAATTCAGGGCCTTCCAGGTGAATGGCAGTGATGCTTTTGGGTTCTAGTTAAAGGAGATCAGTTTTATCCTAATTTTATTCATTTTGCTATTATACAACACACATATGTAATTTTGACTTTCATTGCTATCTCTCCACTACTAATGGAGGGCTGACAACCCCTTCCTTACCAAGAAAACATGTATTACCATAGGTTTGCTATAGTATTCTATCTGAGCAGAATATTGTCTAGGCAGCAAATGGCAAGTGTAAAGTGATAAAAACAATTTTCTGGAAAGTGTGTTTCTATAATGATAGATATTGAGGTAAAAATGAAAAAAAATCAGTGTATTAACTGGGTACTTCCAAATCTTATTCAAGCAATTGTTGAATATTTTTTGAGCATTTTCTCTTATTTTTTCTGGATTCTTGGCATTGTTTAGACATATATTTTCTTATTTTACAATATAATATTAAATTACTGGTCATTTTAAACATTTTTAGTAATTAATACATCTTTCTAGAATATATTTAGTCTAGCATACCTCAATTATTACTATTAACAGTTAGCAATTAATGAGAAGGGACACAGTCAGTTGCACAGAATCCTCCTCTTTTCCATCCATGAAAACAATATTAAATTAAGTGATTGAAAGTATATTATTTAAATAATTGAATTAAAAAGAGATCTCGTCAGGACAATTCTTGCCTCAAAGACATTTGTTTACAACTTGAAACAATCCACTCTGACATTCTAGATTGATCAAATGCCTTAAGCAATTGCCCATCTCCACTTTATTTCACTGTCCATTGCATGCACTTCTAAAATTCAATTCTGCATTAATGTCATTTTGTGTACTGGGTTATTTATATTTATTATCTGTGTTGATCCTGCTCTGTAGATACTTGATGAAGTTCTGTTTTGCTGTACTGGTCAGATACAGAGTAATGAAATTCTTCTTCATTAAAGTTCTCCAAATGTGTGTAAAACTTTAGAGTATGAAAACCTACCATGAAACATTCCCCTTAAAATATGGCAACAGGGAGGTTTCCCGAGTTTTGGACAAGTAGGGACAATAGATCTAGAATCTCAGTAGAAGAAGTGCTCATCTTGGGGTAACATAATAGAACATTTGAGAAAATGGTTCATAAATGATGCATCCTAAGAGGTGACAGTGAAGGCAAATAGAAATATGCAGGTGATGTGAGAAAATAGGAGATATAAACTGTCCATCATGAGGGAATAGCAGGCAGAAATTGACTGTCAAACAAGATTTTTTGTAAGACTCAAGGATGCCAAAATAAACATTGAAAGGGAGAAGGTAAAAATAATATGAGAGGGAGGAAAAATGCAGTAAATAAAAATCATATTAGAACTCAAATGGAAGATGCAAAAAATAAATTAAAAACATGTAGTCCCATAAAAGGCGAGAGAAAGAGGAGAAGGAGGAGCAGGAGGAAGAGAAAGAGGAAGAGGAGGGAGAAAAGGAGGAGAAATTGGAGAGGATAAGAAAAAAATGGGAACATTATTATAGAAATGTGTTACATACATATCCTCTTGTAAGGTGCCTGAAATACTGTAGTAGGCAGAATAGACTAATGGCCCTCAAGATGTCACATATAATTTCTGGAACCTGTGAATTTGTTAAGCTACATAGCAAAAGGGAATTTTCAGGTACAATTAAATTAAGGATCTTGAGATGGAGAGGTTATACTGGATTATCTGAGCCAGCCCAGTGGAATAATCAAAGTCCTTATAAGGGAAAGAAGGAGGCAGGAGAGTCAACATCAGAGTGACACATCAGGAGAAGAGCATGACTTGCTGCTGCTGGCCTTGAAGACAGAGGAAGGAGCCATGAGCCAAGGAACGCAGGCAGCATCTGGAAGCTGGAAAGGCAAGGACAGGGATCCTCCCCTACAGCCTCCAGAAGGACACAGCCCTGCTTATACTTTGGATTTTATCCCAATGAAACCAGCTTGGACTTCTGACCTCCAGAATTGTAATATAATACATTTGTGTTGTTTCAAGCTACCAAGTTTGTGGTAATTTTTATAGTGGCCAGAGGAACCTAATAAAAACAGCATTAAGAAGTTGGCATTATATTCTCATTACAGAGGAGAAAATTGATTTCTAAACAAGTCATAGTTTTTAAGTCATGTTACTGTGCAGAATCAGGGCTGAAATGCTGATATTTTCTCTTCTACAACCTAAACTAGCACCATTATTTCAAATTGCCACTTCACTCTAGATATAGCAATGAAATAATTAAGAAATGAAATCATTTTTTAGATGAGCATCTTGAGACAACAGATGGTAGCTGTAGCTCCAGGAGGAAGGCAGCTTCCTGCCCAGGGCAAGTTTGCTATGAATCCAGTGAGACAGAAGGCAGACAAGGAAAATGGTAGGTTGGAGATTAAGGTTTATTTCTCATGGCTCATTCTCTCTCCCCCATGGTGCTCTCTCTCCCAGCCCCAGCTGCTCCACTGGTAAGGCCTGACCAATTACATATCAGGAATGGATGGGAGGAGAGAATGGCTACTACTCTCCACCCTCTACCCCAGATCGGCCATCCCATGAGAGACCAGTGGCTCTAATCAGATTGATGTGCAAACAGGCCCTTATGTGCATACCACTATCAAGGCCAGGTGGGAATTCTGTTTGGAAACTTCCATTTATCTCACAGTAGTTTAATGATTTTCTTGCCAATGATGAGCAGATATGTGTTAGTATGAATTCACATGTAGTTTAAATGATTAGATTTGTTAAATTAATTAAGCAAGGAGGCCATTAGACTGAATGGCTCTAGTGTCGTGGATGCCTATAACCAACCAAAATCTAAGCCTGTAAATGATAAAATTGAAATCAAATTGTGACCAGCCATAAACAACAAGTGGGCTTTAAGCTATACCAGATAAATAATTTCCTTACTTTGCTTACATATTTTTCTCCATGAAAGTCTTTCCCTGAACTCCTAAACACTTCCAGTATGGCACTGCTTGATTGGAATCAATTTTTGCTCAAATAAACTCTTAAAAATTTTAATATGCCTCAGTTTATTTTTTAAAGCCTCAATGTTTTATTGAGCCAGTGCTCATGAGCTGTGACCTTTACAAGTATTTTTAGTGTTTATCCCCAGTAGGTGAGATACTAAGCCCAAGGTGTCCGTGCTTGGTGTTTCCATTCGCCACGTTAAAGGTTAGAGTGCATTTGACTTAGTGGGTTACTTAGGCTCTGGTAAAATAGTTTCTTTTAAGGGCAGTCCTTTGTTTAGGATTAGAGAATGTGCTGGGCACATTTCAAATATTAATTTTTTCTCCCTTTTCCTGCTGGAAGCACAAGCACAAAGGGGTTTTTCTGCCATCTTCACACTGAGAACATCGTAAGGCTTCTGCTGTTAAAACTCACGAAGTGTGGAAGCCTGGAGGTCTTAACGCCCAAGCTAGGTCACATGGGCAATTCCTCAGCTACACTTGAGGTTTCCGCAGGGATTGGCTCCCTCAGTGGGCTTCTGCTCCCCACGACCTGTGATCCTCAGTACCTGTCTAACTCACCAGTTTTCAGAGCAGTGATTTGTCCTGTGAGCTCAGTTCTCTGATGCATTTAAGAGGAGTTGTTGATTTTCAGTCTGTTCAGCTTTTTCCTTTTTGTGAGGACAGGACTGATAACTTCTGAGCCCTTTTCCTGTTGGACCAGAAATCTGCTGCGTCTTTTTGTCATAACTTTATTTGATCATCTACCTGCTTTCCCATGGTCTTATATATTTCTTGCTCAGTCTTAGAATAAAAAATTATCCAAGATCTCCTCTTTGTTTGAGCCATTCTTTTTTTTTTTTTACTGAAGCATCATTGATATACATTCTTACATTGATTTCAAGTGTACAACAGAGTGGTTCAACAGTTACCCACATTATTAAATCCTCACCCCTCTAGTGCAGTCACTGTCATCATAGGAAGATGTTACAGAACCATTGGCTATATTCTCCAGGCTGTACTACTATCCTTGTGACCAACTTGCATTATGATTGAGAATTTTTGCGCCCCTGTATCTCTCACCCTTCCCACCCACTTATCCCAACCTTTCTCCATGATAAACACCAGTCACTTCTCAGTGTCTATGAGTCTATTGTTATTTTGTTTATTTTGTTTTGTTTTGTTTTTAGATTCCACAAATAAGTGAAATCATTTGGTGCTTGTCTTTCTCTGCCTGGCTTATTTCACTGAGTATAATACCCTCAAGGTCAATCCATGTTGTCACAAATGGCAGGATTTTTTTCTTTTTTTAAGACTAAATAATATTCCATTGTGTGTATGTACCACATCTTCTTTATCCATTCATTTACTGGCAGACACTTTGGTTTCTTCCATACTGTCTTAGGGTTCTTTTATTTTTCCTTCTCTTAAAATACCTACAGTCAAGTGTATAGTAGTTGGGATAACTCAGGAAAAATAATATCATATAAGGTTTAACTTGATGCTTTTTTTTCCTGAAAGCTTTGAGAAAATTCTTCTTATTTAATAAATTTGACATGTAATGTATAATTTTTTTTATTTTGGCATCATTAACCTACAATTACATGTGCAACATTATGGTTACTAGACTCCCCACATCATCAAGTCCCCCCCCCCCACATACCCCATTACAGTCATTGTCCATCAGCATAGTAACATGCTGTAGGATCACTACTTGTCTTCTCTGAGTTGTACAGCCCTCCCCATGCTCCCCCTATATTGTGTCTGCTAATCGTAATGCCCCTTATTCCCCCTTGTCCCTCCTTCCCACCCATTCTCCCCAGTCCTTTTCCCTTTGGTAGCTGTTAGTCCATTCTTGGGTTCTGTGAGTCTGCTGCTGTTTTGTTCCTCTTCAGTTTTTTTCTTTGTTCTTATACTCCACATATAAGTGAGATGATTTGATACTTGTCTTTCTCCACCTGGCTTATTTCACTGAGCATAATACCCTCTAGCTCCATCCATGTTGCTGCAGATGTCTGGATTTGTTTTGTCCGTATGGCTGAGTAAAATTCCATTGTGCATAAGTACCACAACTTGTTTATCCATTCATCTACTGATGGACACTTAGGTTGCTTCCATTTCTTGGCTATTGTAAATAGTGCTGCAATAAACATAGGGGTGCACATGTCTTTTTCAAACTGGGCTGCTGCATTTTAGGGTAAATTCCTAGGAGTGGAATTCCTGGGTCAAATGGCATTTCTATTTTGAGTGTTCTGAGGAACGTCCATACTGCTTTCCATAATGGTTGAAGTAATTTGCATTCCCACCAGCAGTGTAGGAGGGTTCGCTTTTCTCCACATCCTCACCAACAACATTTGTTGTTTGTGTTTTGGATGTTAGCCATCCTAACTGGTGTGATGTGATATCTCATTGTGGTTTTAACTTGCATTTCTCTGATGACTAGCGATGTGGAGCATCTTTTCATGTGCCTATTGGCCACCTGAATTTCTTCTTTGGAGAAATGTCTATTCAGATCCTCTGCCCATTTTTAATTGGATTATTTGCTTTTTGATTGTTGAGGTGCATGAGCTCTTTATGTATTTTGGATGTCAACCCCTTATTGGATACGTCATTTATTAATATATTTTCCCATACTGTAGGATGTCTTTTTGTTCTACTGATGCTGTCCTTGGCTGTACAGAGCTTTTAAGTTTGATATACTCCCACTTGTTCATTTTTGCTTTTGTTTCCCTTGCCTGGGGAGATGCGTTCATGAAGAAGTTGCTCATGTTTATGTCCAAGAGATTTTTGCCTATGTTTTTCTCTAAGAGTTTTATGGTTTCATGACTTACATTCAGGTCTTTGATCCATTTTGTGTTTACTTTTGTGTATGGGGTAAGACAGTAATCCAGTTTCATTCTCTTACAGGTAGCTGTCCAGTTTTGCCAACAACAGCTGTTGAAGATGCTGTCATTTCCCCATCATATATCCATGGTTCCTTTATCATATATTAATTGACTGTATATGTTTGGGTTAATGTCGGGACTCTCTATTCCGTTCTACGGGTCTGTGGGTCTGTTCTTGTGCCAGTACCAAATTGTCTTGATTACTGTGGCTTTGTAGTAGAACTTGAAGTCAGGGAGTGTAATTCCCCCTGTTTTATTCTTCCTTCTCAGGATTGCTTTGGCTATTCAGGGTCTTTTGTGGTTACATATGAATTTTAGAACTATTTGTTCAAGTTCATTGAAGAGTGCTGTTGGTAGTTTGATAGGGATTGCATTGAATCTGTAGATTGCTTTAGGTAGTATACCATTTTGACAATATTTATTCTTCCAAGCCAAGAGCATGGGATGCATTTCCATTTGTTAGTGTCCACTTTAATTTCTCTTAGGAGTGTCTTGTAGTTTTCAGGGTATAGGTCTTTCACTTCCTTGGTTAGGTTTATTCCTGCATATTTTATTCTTTTTGATGCAATGGTGAATGGAATTGTTTTCCTGATTTCTCTTTCGGTTAGCTCATCGTTAGTGTATAGGACAGCAACAGATTTCTGTGTACTAATTTTGTATCCGGCAACTTTGCTGAATTCAGATATTAATTCTGGTAGTTTTGGAGCGCAGTCTTCAGGGTTTTTTATGTACAATATCGTGTCATCTGAAAATAGTGACAATTTGACTTCTTCTTTACCAATCTGGATGCCTTGTATTTCTTTGTTTTGTCTGATTGCCGTAGCTAGGACCTCCAGTACTATGTTGAACAACAGTGGAGAGAGTGGGCATCCCTGTCTTGTTCCCAATCTTAGGTGAAAAGCTTTCAGCTTCTCATTGTTAAGTATGATGTTGGCTGTTGGTTTGTCATATATGGCCTTTATTATGTGAAGGTACTTGCCCTCTATACCCATTTTGTTAAGAGTTTTTGTCAAGAATGGATGTTGAATTTTGTCAAATGCTTTTTCAGCATTTATGGAGATGATCATGTGGTTTTTGTTGTTCTTTTTGTTGATGTGGTGGATTATATTGATGGATTTTCGAATGTTGTACCATCCTTGTATCCCTGAGATACGTCCCACTTGCTCATGGTGTATGGTCCTCTTGATGTGTTTTTGAATTCAGTTTGCTAATATTTTGTTGAGTGTTTTTGGATCTATGCTCATCAGGGATATTGGTCTGTAATTTTCTTTTTTGGTGGGGTCTTTGCCTGGTTTTGGTATTAGAGTGATGCTGGCTTCACAGAATGTGTTTGGAAGTATTCCCTCCTCTTCTATTTTTTGGAAAACTTTAATGGGAATGGTTATTATGTCTTCTCTGTATGTCTGATAAAATTCACTGGTGAATTGATCTTGCCCGGGGGTTTTGTTCTTGGGTAGTTTTTGGATTACCAATTCAGTTTTGCTCCCGGTATTTGTTCTGTTTAGATTTTATGTTTGTTCTTGGTCAGTCTTGGAAGTTTGTATTTTTCTAAGACGTTGTCCATTTTTACTAGTTTTTCCAGCTTGTTACCATACAGATTTCATAATATTCTCTGATAATTCTTTGTATTTCTGTGGGGTCCGTCATGATTTTTCCTTTCTTATTTCTGATTCTGTTTATGTGTGTAGATTCTCTTTTTCTCTTAATAAGTCTGGCTAGGGGTTTATCTATTTTATTTATTTTTTCAAAGAACCAGCTCTTGATTTCATTTATTTTTTCTATTGTGTTATTCTTCTCGATTTTATTTATTTCTTCCCTGTTATTATGTCCCTCCTTCTGGTGACTTTGGGCCTCATTTGTTTTTACTTCTCCAATTTCTATAATTGTGACTTTAGACTGTTCATTTGGGATTGTTCTTCCTTCTTTAAATAGCCCTGGATTGAAATGTATTTTCCTCTTTGAACTGCCTTTGCTTCATCCCACAGAAGTCGGGGCTTTGTGTTGTTGTTGTCATTTGTCTCCATATATTGCTTGATCTCTGTTTTAATTTGGTCGTTGATCCTTTGATTATTTAGAAGCATGTTGTTAAGGCTCCATGTGTTTTTGAGCTTTTTGTTTTCTTTGCACAATTTATTTCTAGTTTTATACCTTTGTGATCTGAGAAGGTGGTTGGTAACATTTCAGTATTTTTGAGTTTACTGAGGTTCTTTTTGTGGCCTGGTATGCGGTCTATTCTGGATAAGTTCCATGTGCACTTGAGAAGAATGTGTATCCTGCTGCTTTTGGGTGTAGAGTTCTGTAGATGTCTCTTAGGTCCATCTGTTCTAATGTATTGTTCAGTGCCTCTGTGTCTTTACTTATTTTCTGTCTGGTTGATCTGTCCTTTGGAGTGAGTGGTGTGTTGAAGTCTCCTAAAATGAATGCATGACTTTCTATTTCCTCCTTTAATTCTGTTAGTATTTGTTTCACATATGCCAGCGCTCCTGTGTTGGGTGCATATATATTTATAATGGTTATATCCTCTGGTTGGACTGACTCCTGTATCATTATGTAACGTCCTCCTTTATTTCTTGCTACTTTCTTTGTTTTGAAGTCTATTTTATCTGATACAAGTACTGCAACACCTGATATTTCTACCTGTTTGCATGAAATATCTTTTTCTATCCCTTCACTTTTAGTCTGTGTATATCTTTGGGTTTGAGGTGACTGTCTTGTAATCAGAATATAGATGGGTCTTGTTTTTTATCCATTCTATTACTCTGTGTCTTTTGATTGGTGCATTCAATCCATTTACTTTCAGGGTGATTATCGATAGATATGTACTTATTGCCATTGCAGGTTTGGATTCATGGTTACCAAAGGTTGATGAGTAACTTCTTTACTATTTAACCATCTAACTTTTCTCTCTTACTAAGCTATTATAAATACAGTCTGATGATTCTTTATTTCTCTCCCTTCTTATTCTTCCTCCTCCATTCTTTATATGTTAGGTGTTTTCTTCTGTACTCTTTGTGTTTCCTTTGACTGTTTTTGTGGAAAGTTGATTTTATTTTTTGCCTGACCTCTATTTAGCCTTAGGAGTGCTTCCATCTAGAGCAGTCCCTTTAAAATATCCTGTAGAGGTGGTTTGTGGGAGGCAAATTCCCTCAACTTTCACTTATCTGGGAATTGTTTAAGCCCACCCTCAAATTTAAATGATAATCGTGCTGGATACAATATTCTTGGTTCAAGGCCCTTCTGTGACATTGCTTTAAATATATCATGCCATTCTCTTCTGGCCTGTAAGGTTTCTGTTGAGAAGTCTGATGATAGCCTGATAGGTTTTCCTTTTTCAGTGATCTTTTTTCTCTCTCTGGATGCCTTTAATACACTGTCCTTGTCTTTGATCTTTGCCATGTTAATTATTATATATCTTGGTGTTGTCCTCCTTGGGTCCCTTGTATTGGGAGATCTGTGGGCTTCCATGATCTGAGAAACTATTTCCTTCCCCAGCTTGTGGAAATTTTCAGCAATTATTTCTTCAAAGACACTTTCTATCCCTTTTTCTCTCTCTTCTTCTTCTGGTACCCCTATAATGCCAATATTGTTCGGTTTGGATTGGTCATACAGTTCTCTTAATATTCTTTCATTCCTAGAGATCCTTTTATCTCTCTCTGCCTCAGCTTCTCTGTACTCCTGTTCTCTGATTTTTATTCCATTAACAGTCTCTTGACCTCATCCAGTCTGCTCTTAAGCCCATCAATTGATTGTTTCATATCTGTAATGTCCCTCCTGACTTCCTCCGTTAGCTCTTGCATATTTCTCTGTAGGTCCTTCAGCATGGTTATGACTTTTATTCTGAGTTCTTTTTCAAGAAGATTGTTTAAATCTATCCCACCACGCCCTCTCTCTGGGGTTGTCTGGGTGATTTTTGACTGGACCAGGTTCTTCTTTCTTTTCATGGTGATAGAAGTGGTCGCAGGCTGGTGACTCATGTGTCAGCTGGGAGAGCAAAAGTCCCTTTCTGCTTGCTTTTCACCTTGCCCTTCTCCACAGGCTATGCCGGTTACTGCACACCAGGAGGCAGTCTCTGGGATAATCTCCTGAGCTGCTGTGGGCAGCGTTCACCCTCAGGCTATCTGGGACCACTGTGGGGGTGTTCTACTGCCAGGATGGCCCCTTTGCACCTTCCAGACCTTGCTTCCAACTTCTGCTGTCATTCTGAGTTAGCTGCGCGCTGGTAGGGGACTGTGTGATTGCTGTGTTGGGGCCGCTGTCCGGCTGCTCTGCAGCTGTGGCGGTTCAGCTGGCACTGACAGGGGGACATGAATCGCAGGCTGCTTGTCTCCGTGAGGCACTTCGGGGATGCTTTACCCGGCAGGGTGTTAGGAGGCCCAAAATTCCTCGAGATTCGAAGCCTGCTGGGCTGAGTGTGCTGGGACGATTTTGCTCAGCCTTTGGGCCCTTGTCCCTTTAAGACTTTTAAAATGTACCTGCTTTTCTTTTGTCCCAGGGGAGCTGGCTGTGAGACCTGCTTGCAGTCTCCGTCTTGGATCCTGCCCTTCTGTTTTTCTAATCTCAGATACACCACGCAATGTGTGTCAGTGCTCCCGGTGCAGAACACCGGGGCTGGTTATTCGGCAGGCCTGTGCTCCCACTCCCTCCCCACTCTGATTCTTTTCCTCCCACTGGTGGGCTGGCGGAGGGGAGAGCTCAGGTCCTGCCGGGTCACGGCTTTATATCTTACCCTTTTTCTGAGGTGCTGAGTTCTTGAAGATGTAGATGTAGCCTGGCTGTTGTACTGTATCTTCTGGTCTCTCTTTTAGGAGTAGTTGTATTTGTTGTATTTTCAAGAATCTATATGGTTTGGGGAGGAGATTTCTGCTGCCCTGCTCACGCTGCCATCTTGAGCCGACCATGTAATGTATAAGTTTTAAGATGCACAGTGTGTTACTTTGATATGTTTTTATATTGTAATATGATTGCTGATGTATGAATATGTATCATTTTACATCATTACAGTGCAATCTTATTTTCCATATTCTGTATGATGTGCATTACTTCTCTGGGGCTTATTCACTACTTGCTGTGAATTTGTACCCTTAAACACCATCAGTTTTATTTCTCACTGCCACCCCCTGGTAACCACCATTTTACTCTCTGTTTTTTGCTTTTTTAGGTTTAACATTTTTAGATTCCACATGTAAGTGATACATAGTATTCCTCTTTCTCTGACTTATGCCACCTGATGTTCTCAAGGTTCAGCCATATTGTTGCAAATGGTAGGATATCTTCTTTTCTCATGGCTGAATAATACTCCATTGTGTATATGTACCACATATTTTTTATACATTCAGCTGTTGATGGGCAGGGAGGTTGTTTCTATATCTTGGCCATTGTGAATAATGCTGTAATAAACATGGGAGTACAGATATTTTGTTGAAATCATGTTTTCATTTCCATTGGCTATATACCAAGAAGTTGAATTACTGGTAGATGTATTTTTAATTTTTTGAGGAACCTCGATGTTGCTTTCCATAACGGTTGGACCAATTTACATTCTCACCAATAGCATATAAGGATTCTTTTTTTTTACCACATTCCCACCAGCACTTGCTGTCCCTTGTCTTCTTGATAGCCAGTCTTATTATGTGTCTGGTGATAACTCACTGTGGTTTTGATTTACATTTATCTGCTGATTGGTGATATAGAACATCTTTTCAAGTGTCTGTTGGTCATTTTAACATCATCTTGGGAAAAATGTCTAATTCTGCACATTAAAAAAATTGGATTGTTTGCTTTTTGGTGGTGCTGTATGAGTTTTTTGTTTATTTTGGATATTAGTCCTTTATCTATATATGGTTTGCAGAAATTTTCTTCTATTCTGTAGGGTGACATATCATTTGTTAATTATTTATTCAGTGAAGAAATTTTTGAGTTTAATGTGGTCCCATTTGTTGATTTTTGCTTTTGTTGTTTGTTCTTTTGGCACTATTAAAAAAAAATCATTGCCAAGATCCACACTGATGAGTTTCTTCCTTACATTTTCTTCTAGGAGTTTTATGGTATCTATCAGACCTTATTTAAGTCTTTAATCCATTTTGAGTTAATTTTTGTGAGTACTATGAGATAGGGGTCCTGTTTCACTGCTTGAATGTGTTTTTCATTTTTTCTTTTTGTTGAAGAGATTATCCTTTTCCCATTGGGTATTCTTGGCTTCCTTGTTAAATAGTAGTTTACATATGCTGGGATTTAATTCTGGTCTCTCTATTCAGTTCCATTGGTCTATGTGTCTATTTTTGTGCCAGTACCATATTGTTTTTATTACTATGGATTTGTTGTATAGTTTGAAATCAGCACATATTCCTTAGTGGAAAGGAGTACAGTTGATTTCTGTATTTTGATTTTGTGCCCTGCCAACTCTGCTGAAATTGTTCATTAATTCTAATAGGGTTTTGTTTTTGTCTTTTTGAGATCTTTTATATATAAGATCATATCATCAGCAAATGGTGACTATTTTACTTCTTCCTTTCTGATTTGGATGTTTTATTTCTTTGTCTTGCCTAATTGCTCTATCTAAGACTTCTAGTACTCTATTAAAGAGGATTGGTGATGGTGGGCAGCCTTGGCTTGTTTTTAGATTTTAGAGGAAATACTTCCAATTTCTCTCCATTGAGTGTAATGTTACCTGTAGGTTTGTCATATATGGCCGTTATTATGTAGATGTATGTTTTTTCTTGGTTGTGTAATTTGTTGGCATATAATTATTCATAGTAGTCTAATGATTTTATGTATTTCTGTAGTATCAGTTGTAATGTCTCCTCTCTTATTTCTAATTGTTCTTATTGGAGTCTCTCTCTTTTATTTTTAGTCTAACTAAATATTTGTCAGCACTGGATTAAAGATGGCAGCATGAGAGGTGAGACAGAGGCTTCCTCCTAAAACTGCATATAATATGAAAATATAATTAATATGACTAATCCTGAAAGTGCAACAGGAAAGAGGGCTGTGCCAGTCTGCATAAACCTGGAGAAAAGCATAAACCTCATGGAATAGAGTAACGTACCAAAGCCGTGGCCCGGTAGGTCCTAAGCCCTTTCCTCACCCCAGCTCACTGGAGGGAGGAAGAGAAATGGAGTGAGGAGGGCTTGGAGGCCTGGGACAGCTGAATATATAATTCCAGAGATCTGCTCTGGGAGCACAAACCTACATTTTATGGTGCTTTCATAGTACTCTCATGATTAGGGGGTTTGAAAGCTAAGAAAGGCAGAATATCTGGAGAGACTGAGATTCCAGCCACTTGTGGAAAGCAAGGATCTATATCTGGCTGGTCTGGGACAAAAGAAAGGTGGGCAGTCTGAGAGACTTCTTAACAGCAAGAGGGATTCTAAAGGGGCAAGGATTGCACAGAGGTTACTGCTCAGGAGAAAGGACAGGTAGACAAAATTGTCCGGCTGCACTCTGCATAGAAAGTTGAGAACCTTCTTGATATTCAGGTGATCCAGCTCCATGGATGGCTACATAGTTTGAAGGACCCCCTCCATGATACAGAGCTATTGTGCTTTTCTCCCAGCCAGCCTCATCTGGCTCACAAACTGGCAAACCCTACACTGGTGTTAGGCCAGCCAGAAGGAAGCCATGTCTACAGCAAATACAAATGCAAAGCATAGAGGCTTATATCTGTGTGCTCAGCCCACTGGTTCTGGCGGTGGAGACAGAAAAAGCATCTGGAAAGCAGGAAACAGCCCTTCCCCCCCGCCCCCCAGGCACAAATACCGCTCCCCTAGAACCCCCGACATTGCTTCAGGGGCTGAGTAGCTCAAGAGAGTAGAGCTTCTGGACACTAAACGGTGCCATATACAAACATGAAATACCAAAGATGTGGTACAAAGTAAAATTATGAATACAACACCTGAGAAAGATTCAAATGAAATCAACCTCATGAATCTTCCTGGAAGGGATTTCAAAATAAAAATCATTAACATGCTCATGGAGGTACAGAAAAATATTCAAGAACTCAGGAATGAATTCCGGTCAGAGATGCAATCATTGAAGAGAAAAATGGAGGGTATTAAAAGCAGATTAGGTATGGTGGAGGAGATGATAAATGAAATAGAAATTAGAGAAGAGGAATACAAAGAAGCTGAGGCACAGAGAGAAAAAGGATCTCTAAGTATGAAAGAATATTGAGAGAACTCTGTGACCAATCCAAACGGACCAATATTCACATTATAAGGGTACCAGAAGAAGAAGAGAGAGAAAAAGGGATAGAAAGTGTCTTTGAAAAGGTAATTGCTGAAAACTTCCTCAATCTGGGGAAGGAGATAGTCTCTCAGGCCATGGACGTGCGCAGATCTACCAACACAAGGGACCCAAGGAAGACAACACCAAGACATATATTAATTAAAATGACAAAGATCAAGGATAAATACAGACTATTAAAAGCAGCCAGACAGAGAAATAAGATCACATACAAAGGAAAGCCCATCAGGCTATCATCAGATTTTTCAACAGAAAAATTACAGGTCAGAAGGGAGTGGCATGATGTATTTAATGCAATTAAACAGAAGGGCCTAGAACCAAGAACACTTTATCCAGCAAGATAATCATTTAAATTTGAAAGAGGGATTAAACAATTTCCAGGTAAGTCAAAGCTGAAAGAACTTACCTCCCACAAACCGTCTCTAAAGTGTATTTTGGAGAGACTGCTATAGATGGAAGTGTTCTGAAGGTTTAATAGCTGTCACCACAGGCAACAAAACCACATTAAAGAAAGTTGAGAAGTTAATTACTAAGCAGATGCAAAATTAAATCAACTACCAGAAAGGCAATCAAGGGATAGACAAAGAGTACAGAATATGATACCTAATATTTAAAGAATTGAGGAGGAAGAAAAAGGAAGAGAAAAAAAAGCACCTTTAGATTTTGTTTGTATTAGAAATATTAAGTGAGTTAACTTAGACTCTTAGAAGGTAAGGAAGTTAGCCTTGAACCTTTGGAAACCAAGAATCTAAAGCCTGCAATGGCAGTAAGTACATACCTATCGATAATCACCCTAAATGTAAATGGACTGAATGCACAAATCAAAAGACACAGAGTCACTGAATGGATAAAAAAACAAGAACCATCTATATGCTGCCTACAAGAGACTCATTTTAAACCCAAAGACATACACAGACTAAAAGTGAAGGGATGGAAAATGATATTTCATGGACCTAATAAGGAGAAAAAACCAGGAGTTGCAGTACTTGTATCAAACAAAATAGACTTCAAAACAAAGAAAGTCACAAGAGACAAAGGACATTACATAATGATGAAGGGGTCAAACCTCCAAGATATAACCATTATAAATATCTGTGTACCCAACATAGGAGCACCTACATATATGAAACAAATACTAACAGAATTAAAAGGGGAAATAGAATGTAATGGATTCATTCTAGGAGACTTCAACACTCCACTCACTCCAAAGGACAGTAAACCAGACAAAATAAGGAGACAGAGGCACTGAACAACACATTAGAACAGATGGACCTAACAGACATCTACAGAACTCTACACCCAAAAGTAGCAGAATACACATTCTAGTCAAGTGCACATGGAATATTTTCAAGAATAGATCATATAGGCCACAAAAATAGCCTCGGTAAATTAAAAAATATTCAAATTGTACCAACCAGTTTTTCAGACCAGAAAGGTATGAAACTAGAAATAAATTACACAAAGAAAATGAAAAAGCCAACAAACACATGGACGATTCATAAAATGCTCCTAAATAACCAATGGATCAAAAACAAGATAAAAACAGAGATCAAGCAGTGTACGGAGACAAATCACAACAATAATTCAACATCACAAAATCGGTGGGATGCAGCAAAGGCCGTGCTAAGAGGAAAGTATATAGCAATACAGGCCTACCTCAGGAAAGAAGATCAATCCCAAATGAACAGTCTGAACTTATAATTAATGAAACTAGAAAAGGAAGAAGAAATGAGGCCCAAAGTCAGTAGAAGGAGGGACATAATAAAGGTTAGAGCAGAAATAAATAAAATCGAGAAGAATATAACAATAGAAAGAATCAATGAAAGCAAGAGCTGGTTCTTCAAGACAATAAACAGAATAGATAAAACCTTAGCCAGACTTATTAAGAAAAAAAGAGTGTCTACACACATAAACTGAATCAGAAATGCAAAAGGAAAAATCACTATGGTAACCACAGAAATACAAAGAATTATTAGAAAATACTATGAAAAATTATATGCTAACAAACCGGATAATCTAGAAGAAAAGGAAAACTTTCTATAAAAATACAACCTTCCAAGGCTGAACCAGAAAGAAACAAATAGTTTAAAGAGAGCAATTACCAGCAATGGAATTGAATTGGTAATTTAAAAACTGCCTAACAACAGAACTCCTGGACCAGATGGCTTCACTGTTGAATTTTACAAACATTTAGTGAAGACCTAATACCCATCCTCCTCAAAATTTTCCAAAGAGTAGAAGAAGAGGGAATACTATCAAACTCATTCTATGAGGCCAGCATCACTCTAATACCACAACCAGGAAAAGACACACAAAAAAAAGAAAATTACAGACCAATACCCCTGATGAACATAGATGCAAAAATACTCAACAAAATATCAGCAAACCAAATTCAAAAATACATCAAAAAGATAATCCATCATGATCAATTAGGATTTATTCCAGGGATGCAAGGATGATACAACATTCGAAAATCCATCAACGTCATCCACCACATTAACAAAAAGGACAAAAACCACATGATCATCTCCATAGATGCTGAAAAAGCATTTGACAAAATTCAACATCCATTCATGATAAAAACTCTCAACAAAATGGGTATATAGGGCAAGTACCTCATAATAAAGGCCATATATGACAAACCCACAGCCAAAATTATAATTAACAGTGAGAAGCTGAAAGCTTTTCCTTTAAGATGGGGAATAAGACAAGGATGCCCACTCTCCCCACTTCTATTCAACATAGTACTGGAGGTCCTAGCCATGGAAATCAGATAATACAAAAAAATAAAGGCATCCAGATTGGCAAGGAAGAAGTCAAACTGTCCCTGTTTCCAGATGACATGATATTGTATATTAAAACCCCTAAAGAATCCACTCCAAAACTACTAGAACTAATATCTAAATTTAGGAAAGTTGCGGGATACAAAATTAATGCCCAGAAATATGTTGCATTCCTACACACTAATGATGAACTAGCAGAAAGAGATATCAGGAGAACAATTCCATTCAAAGTTGCATCAAAAAGAATATTATACCTAGGAATAAACTTAACCAAGGAAGTGAAAGACCTGTACTCTGAAAACTACAAGACACTCATGAGAGGAATTAAAGAAGATACCAATAAATGGAAACACATCCCATGCTCATGGATAGGAAGAATTAATATTGTCAAAATGGCCATCCTGCCTAAAGGAATCTACAGATTCAATGCAATCGCTATCAAAATACCAGCAGCATTCTTCAATGAACTAGAGAAAATCGTTCTAAAATTTATATGGAACCACAAAAGACCCCGAATAGCCAAAGCAATACTGAGAAGGAAGAATATAGCAGGGGAGATTATGCTATCCAACTTCAAGCTCTACTACAAAGCCCCAGTAGTCCAGACAATTTGGTACTGGCACAAGAATGGAGCCATAGACCGATGGAACAGACTAAAGACCCTTCATATAAACCCAGCCATATATGCTCAACAAATATATGATAAAGGATCCATGGATATACAATGGGAAAATGACAGCCTCTTCAACAACTGGTGTTGGCAAGACTGGACAGCTACATGGAAGAGAATGAAACTGGATTATTGTTTAATCCCATACACAAAGGTAAACTTGAAATGGATCAAAGACCTGAATGAAGTCATGAAACCATAAAACTCTTAGAAGACTACATAGACAAATATCTCCTGAATATAAGCATGAGCAACTTCTTCCTGAATGCATCTCCTTGAGCAAGGGAAACAAAAGAAAAATGAACACATTGGACAACAACACACTAAAAAGTTTTTGTACGGCAAAGGACACCATCAACAGAACAAAAAGGCATCCTGCATTATGGGAGAACATATTTGTAAATGACATATCCGACAAGGGGTTAACATCCAAAATATATAAAAAGAATTCACACTCCTCAACACCCAAAAAGCAAATAACCCGATTAAAAAATGGGTAGAGGATATGAAATGACAGTTCTCCAAGAAGAAATTCAGATGGCCAACAGACACATGAAAAGATGCTCCACATCACTAATTATCAGGGAAATGCAAATTAAAACCACAATGAGATATCACCTTACACCAGTAAGGATGGCCAGCATCAAAAAGACTAAGAACAACAAATGCTGGCGAGGATGTTGAGAAAGAGGAACCCTCCTACACTGCTGATGGGAATGTAAGCTAGTTCAACCATGTGGAAAGCAATATGGAGGTTCCTCAAAAACTAAAAATAGAAATACCATTTGACCCAGGAATCCCACTCCTTTGAATTTACCCAAAGAATACAACTTCTCAGACTCAAAGAGACATATGCACTCCTCTGTTTATTGCCACACTATTTACCCTAGCCAAGATATGGAAGCAACCTAAGTGTCCATCAGTAGATGAATGGATAAAGAAGAAGTGTTACATATACACAATGGAATACTATTCACCTATAAGAAAGAAACAAATCCTACCATTTGTAACAACGTGGATGGAGTTGGAGAATATTATGCTCAGTGAAATAAACCAGGTGAAGAAAGACAAGGCCAAATGATTTCCCTCATTTGTGGAGTATAACAACAAAGCAAAACAGAAGGAATAAAATAGCAGTAGTCTCACAGACTCCAAGAAGGGACTAGTGGTTACCAAAGAGGAGGGGTGTGGGAGGGTGTGTCTGAGGGAGGGAGATGAGGATTGAGGGGTATTATGTTTAGTACACATGGTGTGGGCAGTCATGAGGAAAACAGTGCAGCACAGAGAAGGCAAACAGTGAATCTGTGGCATCTTAGTATATGATGGACACTGACTGCATTGCGATATGGGTGGGGACCTGATAATATGGGTAAATCTTGTAACCACATTGTTTTTTTGTGTGAAACCTTCCTAAGAGTGTATATCAATTGTACCTTAATAAAAAATTAAAAAGAAAAGATTTGTCAATTATGCTTATCATTTTGAAGAACCAAGTCAGTCTCATTTATCCTTTCTGTTGTTTTACTAGTCTCTGTTTCATTTATTTCTGCTGTGATCTTTATTATTTCCTTCTTTCTACTAATTTTGGGCTTAACTTGCTTTTCTTTATCTAGTTCCTTGAGGTGTAAAGTTAGGTTATTTATCTGAGAGCTTTCTAATTTCTTGATATGTGTGTTTATTGCTATAAATTTCCTCTCAGAACTGCTTTTGATGTGTCACACAATATTTGATATATTTCAATTTCAATTTTCATTTGTTTCAAGATAATTTCTAATTTCCCATTTGATTTCTTTTTTGATCCTATGGTTGTTTAAAAATGTGTTGTTAAATTTCCACATATTTGTGCATTTCCTCATTTTCTTTTGATTTCTAGTTTCATAACATTGTGGTCAGAGAAGGTGGTATGATGTCAGTCTTCTTAAATTTCCTAAGATTTATATTTTGGGCTATCGTATCATCTGTATTGGTTAATGGTCCATGTGCACTTGAAAAAAATGTATATTGTGATACTGTTGTATGGAATGGTTTGTATATGTCTATTAAGTCCTCTTGTTCTAAAGTATGGCTAAATACCAACATTTCCTTCTTGATTTTCTGTCAGGATGATCTATCAATCAGCAATAGTGGTGTATTGAAATCTCCTACAATTATTGCATTGTTGTGTATTTCTCCCTTAAAATCTTTATTATTTGGTCAGTGTATTTTGGTGCTCAATTTTTGGGAGCATATGTATTTATAATTGTTGTATCTTCTTGATGTAATGACCCATATATCATTATGTAATGAACTTCTTTTTCTCTTGTTACCCTTTTTGGCTTGAAATCTTTTTTTTTTTCTTATGTAAGTACAGCTTTACCTGCCTTCTTAGGATTCTGTTTGCTTGGATGTCATCTTCCATTCTTTTCTGTTGAGACCTGTGTGTCTCCAAAGCTGAGATGAGTCTCTTGTAGGCAGCACATAGTTGGGTCTTGTTTTTTTCTTTTTTTTTATCCATCCCACTCTGTGCTTTTTGATTGATGAGTTCAATAAATTTACATTTGGGGTGATTACTGATATATAAAGATTTACTGTTCTTATTTAATCTTTTCACTTCTAGTTCTTTTGTCTCTCCATTGTTTCTTTTTCCTTCTTTTGTCTACCTTTGTAAGTTGGTGATTTTCTACTGTGATTTTCTCAGTATCCCATTTTTTATATTTCATGTCTCTTATCCTAGATATTTGCTTTTTGGTTACCTTAAGGTTTACAAAAACATTTTATAGATAAAATAGTAATTTTCCTGATGATAGCAGTTTATTTGCATTTACCTTAAAGTTTCCATTCTTTATATTTTAATGTCATGAGTTATCTTTTTTTGCTGTAATTCTGTCTAAAGAATAACATGGATAAAGTATCTTGGCTGGAAGTTTTTATATTTAATATTTTGAATAGGTCACTTCACTCTCTTCAGGCTTATGGAATGTTGCTGAGAATTTTGCTGACAATCTAATGGGGATTCCTTTGTAGGTTAGTTTTTTTTCCATGGCTGGCTTTAAATTCTTTTTTTTTTATCATGACTTTTGACAATTTTAATATGATGTATTTTGAAGAAGGTCTTTTTGCACTGAGTTAATAAGGTGTTGTGTTAGCATCATGGACTTTATATCCATTTCCTTCTCCAGGTATGAGAAGTTATCAGCTATTGTTTCTTTAAATAAAATCCTTGCCCCTTTTTTCCCTTTCTTCTCCTTCTGGAATACCCATTATTTTTATGTTGGCTTTTCTAATGCAGTCTGATAGCTCCTACAGAGATTCATAACTTTATTTTAAATCTTAGTTTTTTCTCCTCTTCCACCTGAATAATTTCTAGATTCCTATATTCTAGCATGCTAATTCTCTCTTCCTTCTGATCTCCTCTTTCCAGTGCATTCTATTTCATCTTCATCTCATTTATTGAGTTCTCTGGCTGCAGAATTTCTATTTGGTCACTTTTAGAATTTCAATTGCTTTGGGAAAGTACTTCTTCTGTCCATTAGTTTTGTACCTGATGTCATTGTATTGTCATTCTCAGTTTTCCTTTAGTTCATTAAATTTCATCATAACAGCTATTTTGAATTCTCTATCAGTTAGAGCTTAATATTCCATACTTTGTGTTGGCTACTGGAAAATTGTTATTTTCTTTTTGTGATGCCGTATTACTACTTTTCTGTTTCATGATGTTTGATTAAAAGTGTTTGTGCTGTTGCATTTGAAGTAGTGAACATTTTCTATTTAGGAAAGGCTTTGTTTATATTGATTCCAACAGTTCAACAGGGTTGGTAATTAGGAGCCTTCCTTTTGTTTTCAGAAGGTGGCACTGTAGCACACATTTTTGGCTTCCCACTCATTGTGTCACCTTCTACTTCCTCTGCCAGAAAGGTCCTCCTGTCCTTCTACCTTCACTTTCACAACTGCCTCCCCTCTCTTCATTACCTCCTCAGTTCAATCCACCCACTTGTGAATTCACAGCTGTATGACTCTCTTGGGTGAGATGGTATTCTGTGCAGAGGTGCTTTTTTTTTCTTGTTATGGATGTGTGATTCATTGTAAATTGAAAGGGAGAGAGAAAAAAAGGAATGACTCACAAAGACGCAATGCAGATGTTGGTCCAATATCTCTTCATTGGGTTTAGTATTTGAAGACCTCACTCAGGGCATTAAGGATATTTATTGCTCTGGAGTTTTCATTTATTCTAGGCCTTTACAGAGCATACAGCTGGATAAATGTATTATTTTTGAGGGGAAAATAAGTTTGAGTTTGTATCAATATTTTAACTGAAATTTAAGATTACAGGGAATTTACCTAATTGCTTTGAATTTATATTTTTAATTTTCTCTTGTCACTAAAAATTTTGTAATGATATTAATATGTTTATTACTGACTTGAAATACTTATGCAATACTATAAGAATAACAAGTTCAATGTTAGTATTAACAACAATATTACTGAATACTAACTAATATCTCTTTCAGTTCTTTTCGTCCTTATTCAACTAGACATTTTTAAAGTCACTTTTGGTGGGTTCTGCCACTCATTTGATATAATCAGGCTCTTTTGCATGGCATCATTTCCTTAATTTTTGCTTGATTATTTTTCCTAGGGAATCCTATTTCTTCCTGCTTCTTTGGCTTATGTCAACTAGGCAACATGAAGGAAGAATCTATGTTTCACTCTATGATTAAGCACTTAATAAATATCACTTAGGTAGCAGGAATAAAAAAATAATAAATCTGAACATCTGAACCTAAAGTAAGCTTGTATGGTAATAATGCACTTTCATGAGACCAGGTGATACATGTTGGACTGTCTCTTACATCTTGTCATAGATCAACACTACAAGTGGGAATATCCACTATATTGAAAATCACACATTCTTACCACTAGTGCTGTCTCAAGACAAATTACAAAAAAGGTATAAAGAATACAAATACTGTCTAGTCATTAAAACTCCAATAAAGTGTTAAACAAGCTCCACAGGGTGCATGTGGGAATTTAAAAGCAATCCAGGAAAATCCCAGTATTTCACATACCAATCACTTCACAGATATTACAAGTCCTCAATCATTTTTCAGAGACTGTTCCATTTGCCCTCCTTTCAACATGTTAGAACATGTGCTTTCAGCTTCTTATTCACTCACATAGCAAGTATTGTACTTATAGACGTTTCTTTTCCCTCTTAGCAGGTCCTCATCTGTGTGCCCTGATCTTCCATGTACCTGGAAACACTTAACATTTAGTATATCATTTAAAAGACAGTGTGAGTGTAAACAACAAATAATCAAACAATAAAAGAGTAAGGGAAAACTCCAACTTTTTTTAAAAATAATACTTCCTTATTATTTCCTGTTTTTTTTTCCACTCTAAGAAATTGGTGGCTTTCTGGAATTGATTTGGAAGATGATATTTACATATCCCTCTTTTGTAGCTGGATAAATCACTTAAAATTACTTAGTTATATTTAGGCATAGTCCACTTTCCCATTTTACAGAGGAATAAACTGAAGGACCAAACAATTAAATATGTCAATGATTTCACTGCTGTTCACTAGAGTACAATATACCAGTGATACACTGAGATGAATATGCACATAAATTTTGGAGAGGAGATAAAAGGTATTTCTGTGTGATGGTTACCTATATTAAACATAAAAGTGTAAGTAGTATTATAAAGTACTGTCAAGATTTTTGAAGTAAGTGGCTGTGAGGACAGAAGTTTTACGTTGAAAGGATCAATTGCTGATAAAAATATGGCAAGAGGGAAACAAATCCTTATTATCTCTGGTGACTAGGGAGGCTTATCAACCACACAGACAAACTTTTGAGATGCAGTGCCATCAGCACCAGACAAAAGGTGCACCCAAGAGGCTGGCTGAAGAAGTCCTACTCTTGAGGACATGACCGTCTATGGAAAGGGGGTAGAAAAAAACTTCACATGGTCCCTTCATTATAGATTCAGTTTCAAAGACCACTACACACAGATATCATTTCAGATTGATAAACTCATACCATCAGAAGCAGCGGTCTGGAGGAAAGTGGAGCTAAGTCCAGGTCTTCCTGCTGATAGGGGTATGGGATGCCAGGTAGAATCACTAGAAATAATCTTTACTGCAGTCTCTGCTGGTAGCTAATATATGTTACATGAGGGTACAGTTGCTTATTCAAGCTCAGAGAATAACCACAGAGAACCTTAGTTAATCAAATAAAAGTCAAAGTTGAGAAATGAATAACCAACAAGAATAAAGCATGGACAAAAAACAAATGACAACACGATGTCCAAACACAACGCTAAATATAATGAGAGGAAGTTATTAAATTTCCCTATTATAAAGGACCTTCATTTTATTATAAGTCTATACAGGAGAAAATAGATTTGCTTGGGGAATAGAATGCGGGTTTTAAACATGACAAAGCTCAGAAGTCATAAGAAAACAAACAATTTTATAGGAAAAAGATATCACTAATCAAAAAATGTGATGGCATAGAATAAATTATTTACAGCTTATTTTAGGCATGGTTAACATTCAGAATATATTAAGAACTTCTGTGGGTCAGTAAGACAAAACAAAAGACAATGTTGTGGCATATAAGTAAAATGCAAAGCATAGAATTAGAAATACAAGTGGCAATATTTACATGAAAAAATGTTGTCTTATAAGACTTCTAGGTTTCTATTTTTTAAGGAAAATGTCATGCACAGATACTCGAGAGGAGGCATAAATTAGAATATCTTTTAAGAAATTATTATAAAACGGAAAAAGTTGAATAACTTACAAACATCAATTTCAAAACATTTTAGGCACAGATATATGTAAATATATAATGAAGAAATATATAGCAAAGAAGGGATATAAAAGTAACACATTAAAATTTCCCAGTGGCAATTATTTCATGGAAGAGAAGTAATTTTTTTGGATATTTAAAGGAGATCTTTATATTTTTCTATATATGTTTTTATATTTTTAATCTTCTACAAACTCATTAATAATGATTCTGTTGTGTAACACTTCAAAATTCATAAATTAAAAACTAACCATAAACAATGAACATCAGAGAAAAATAAAAGAAATGAAATTCTTCAACACTACTTTCATTCCTTAACAAATTAAACAGGCAATTAAAACAGGCAAATGTGTATAATAGAATTAATAAGAAAGAGGATGGAGTGGGTGGGGAAAATGAAGAGGCACAGCATGGAGAAACAAGGGAAAAGAGATTGACTAAGAACGTAGAACAAGCAACCAGGCAGCATGGACACAAATACATCATGTCACTTACTATCTGTGTAAACATGGGCAAGTCACTGGCCATGTTCATGCCTCAGTTTTCTGATCGTTTGAAAAGAAACAATAAAATATAGCTGTCTCATGTATACAAGAAACAATATAATATTGTGTATTAACACTATTTCAAAAAAGTAGTAATAAATTGTTATGAAGAAGAAATGAAATAATGTAAGGTTCATCTGAAAAATAGTAAGTCTGTAATATATAATATATTGCATATAGTGTATAAGTAATATAATCTATTTTTAATCTATGTATATACAAATATATATTATAGAAAACCTTATAAGTTCTCTTTTATTAATATAATTTTACTTATGTTTATTTTTGTTTTACAAATTTGTGTCTAGTTTAATGGGCACTAAATATGCATATCTATCTTTTTTCATTAAGGTATTATTGATATACTCTCTTATGAAGGTTTCACATGAAAAAACAATGTGGTTACTACATTTACCCATATTATCAAGTCCCCACCCATACCCCAATGCAGTCACTGTCCATCAGTGTAGTAAGATGACACAGATTCACTATTTGCCTTCTCTGTGCTATACTGTGTTCGCCGTGATCCCCCACATCATGTGTACTAAACATAATACCCCTCCCTCCCCTTCTCCCTCCCTCCCCACCTGCCCTCCAACACCCCTCCCCTATGGTAACCACTAGTTCCTTCTTGGAGTCTCTGAGCCTGCTGCTATTTTGTTCCTTCAGTTTTGCTTCGTTGTTATACTCCACAAATGAGGGAAATCATTTGGCACTCATCTTGCTCTGCCTGGCTTATTTCACTGAGCATAATATCCTCCAGCTCCATCCATGTTGTTGCAAATGGTAGGATTTGTTTTCTTCTTATGGCTGAATAATATTCCATTGTGTATATGTACCACTTCTTCTTTACCATTCATCTACTGATGGACACTTAGGTTGCTTCCATATCTCACTAGTGTAAAAAGTGCTTCAATAAACATAGGGGTGCATATGTCTTTTTATCTGAAAAGTTGTATTCTTTGGGTAAATTCCAAGGAGTGGGATTCCTAGGTCAAATGGTATTCCTATTTTTAGTTTTTTGAGGAACCTCCATATTACTTTTCATGATGGTTGAACTAGCTTACATTCCCACCAGCAGTGTAAGAGTGTTCCCCCTTCTCTGCATTCTAACCAGCACTTGTTCTTAGTCTTTTGGATGCTGGCCATCCTTACTGGTGTGAGGTGATATCTCATTGTGGTTTTAATTTGCATTTCCCTGATGATTAGTGATGTGGAGCATCTTTTCATGTGTCTGTTGGCCATATGAATTTCTTCTGTGGAGAATAGTCTGTTCATAACCTCTGCCCATAGTTTAATCGGGTTATTTGTTTTTGGGGTGTTGACACATGTAAGTTCTTTATATATTTTGGATGTTAAACCCTTGTCAGATATGTCATTTACAAATATATTCTCCCATCCTGTAGGATGCCTTTTTGTTCTGTTGACGGTGTCCTTTGCCATACAGAAACTTTTTAGTTTGATGTAGTCCCATGAGTTCATTTTTGCTTTTGTTTCCCTTGCTTGAGGAGATGCATTCAGGAAGAAGTTGCTCATGCTTATATTCAGGAGATTTTTGCATATGTTTTCTTCTAAGAGTTTTATGATTTCATGACTTACATTAAGGTCTTTGATCCATTTTGAGTTCACTTTTGTTTATGGGGTTAAACAATAATCCAGTTTCATTCTGTTGCATGTAGCTGTCCAGTTTTGCCAACAACAGCTGTTGACGAGGCTGTCATTTCCCCATTGTATGTCCATGGCTCCTTTATCATATATTAATTGAGCATATATGGTTGGGTTTACATCAGGGCTCTCTAGTCTGTTCCATTGGTCTATGGGTCTGTTCTTGATTACTGTGGCTTTGTAGTAGAGCTTGAAGTTGGGGAGCATAATCCCCCTAGCTTTATTCTTCCTTCTCAGGATTGATTTGGCTATTCGGGGTCTTTTGTGGTTCCATATGAATTTTAGAATGATTTTCTCTAGTTCATTGAAGAATGCTGTTGGTATTTTGATAGGAATTGCATTGAATCAGTAGATTGCTTTAGGCAGGATGGCCATTATGACAATATTAATTCTTCCTATCCATGAGAATGGGATGTGCTTCCATTTATTGGTTTCTTCTTTAATTTTTCTTATGAGTGTCTTGTAGTTTTCAGAGTATAGGTCTTTCACTTCCTTGGTTAGGTTTATTCCTAGGTATTTTATTCTTTTTGATGCAACTGTGAATTCAGTTGTTTTCCTGATTTCTCTCTCTGCTTGTTCACTCTTAGTGTATAGGAAGCCACAGATTTATGTGTATTAATTTTGTATTCTGCAACTTTGCTGAATTCAGATATTAGATCTCGTAGTTTGGGAGTGGATTCTTTAGGGTTTTTTATATACAATATCATGTCATCTGCAAACAGGGACAGTTTAACTTCTTCCTTGCCAATCTGGATGCCTTTTGTTTCTTTGTGTTGTCTGATTTCCATGGCTAGGACCTCCAGTACTATGTTGAATAGAAGTGGGGAGAGTGGGCATCCTTGTCTTGTTCCCGATCTTAAAGGGAAACCTTTCCGATTCTCGCTGTTAAGTATAATGTTGACTCTGGGTTTGTCATATATGGGCTTTATTATGTTGAGGTACTTGCCCTCTATGTCCATTTTTTTTGAGAATTTTTATCATGAATGGATGTTGAATTTTGTAAAATGCATTTTCAGCATATATGGAGATGATGTGGTTTTTGTCCTTTTTGTTGATGTGGTGGATGATGTTGACGGATTTTCAAATGTTGAACCATCCTTGCACCGGTGGAATAAATCCTACTTGATCATGATGGATGATCCTTTTGAAGTATTTTTGGATTTTGTTTGCTAATATTTTGTTGAGTATTTTTGCATCTATTTTCGTCAGGGATATTGGTCTGTAATTTTCTTTTTTTGTGGTGTCTTTGCCTGGTTTTGGTATTAGAGTGATGCTGTAGACATATCTTTCTTTATGTCTCACAAAATATACTTATTCTACAGTCATAGTGTTCCATAAAATTAATTTCATTTGAAGTTCATTCCTCTTTCAATGGTTCATTCTGTTAGCTGCCCCTCTTATCATTCAATTGCATCAAGTAATTTGTTATACAGGCTTACAGATCTATTTTGAGTGTCTTTTAAAGATGCCTTTAATTTATTCTTCCTCTTTTGATTCACTCCACTCCATGTGTGTCTCTTCCTAATGGTCTGCACAGCCTTTTCCAGCTTGTGCGCCAGATCCCAGTCTAACTGTGCCTTCAAAAGTCAGGGAAGGGGTTTTGTTGTGTGGTGAGCCAGTTATCGAGCCAGCGGATAGATCCTTATGAAGAGTATTCTCTTCACTAGGCTCACTTTCTAAAACCTTTAGCTCCTCATCTAGGTTGTATAAAGAAAGGACTTTTTTCTTCCTAAGAACAGGGAGGTAGGCCGTGGAGGAGCACACCTCACCTTTTGGTTTCAAGTCTTATTCCTAGTTTTTTCTTCTCTTCTTTTCCATCTCAGTTGGCTAGTTTTGGTTTCCTGGACTCAGACACCAGAAGGCTCACAGCATTAACCCTGAGGTTTGCACTTTTTTTCTATTCTCACTACCATTCAGAGTGTGTACTTTTGTGGTTGTTTGGAGCCCTGGACACACCCAGCACATGAAAGTAGGCGGCTGTACTGACTTGCACAGGTCATCCTGGCTTTTTGATGCACATCAAGATTATAGATATTTTGGGTCTCCGAATTCCTGGACCCCATGCACATTTTCAGTCCTCATTTTACCACACACAGCAGCCCTACTTGAAGCCAACAATTCCCTCCTTTCAGAAGTTTCTTTCTCTTGGTTTATATGATTTGCATATTTTAAAATTTTTAATTTTGGTATCGTTAATATACAAGTACATGAGCAACATTGTGATTACTAGATTCTATCCATTATCAAGTCCCCACCACATGTCCCATTACAGTCACTGTCCATTAGTGTAGTAAGATGCTATAGAGTCACTACTTGTCTTCTCTGTGCTATACTGCCTTCCCCATCCCCCACCCCCACATTATGTGTGCTAATCATAAAAAACCTGATTCCCTTTATCCCTCCCTTCCCACCCATCCTCCCCAGTCCCTTTCCCTTTGGTAACTGTTAGTCTATTCTTGGGTTCTGTGAGTCTGCTGTTGTTTTGTTCCTTCAGTTTTTGCTTTGTTCTTATACTCCACAGATGAGTGAAATCTTTGGTACTTGTCTTTTTGTGCCTGGCTTATTTCACCGAGCATAATAACCTGTATCTCCATCCATGTTGTTGCAAATGGTAGGATTTGTTTTCTTCTTATGGCTGAATAATATTCCATTGTGTGTATGTACCACCTCTTCTTTATCCATTCATCTACTGATGGACACTTAGGTTGCTTCCATTTCTTGGCTTTTGTAAATAGTGCTGCAATAAACAAGGGGTGCATATATCTTTTTCAAACGGGGCTGCTGCATTCTTAGGGTAAATTCCTAGGAGTGGAATTCCAGGGTCATATGGTATTTCTATTTTGAGTTTTTTGAGGAACCTCAATACAGCTTTCCACAATCGTTGAACTAGTTTACATTCCCACCAGCAGGGTAGGAGGGTTCCCCTTTCTCCACATACTCACCAACATTTGTTGCTGTTTGTCTTTAGGATGTTGGCCATCCTAACTGGTGTGAGGTGATATCTCATTGTGGTTTTAATTTGCCTTTCTCTGATGGTTAAAGATGTGGAGCATCTTTTCATGTGCCTGTTGATCATCTGAATTTCTTCTTTGGAGAAATGTCTATTCAGATCCTCTGGCAATTTTTTAATTGGATTATTTGCTTTTTGTTTGTTAAGGTCCATGAGCTCTTTATATATATTGGATGTCAACCCTTTATTGGATACGTCATTTATGAATATATTCTCCCATACTGTTGGATGACTTTTTGTTCTATTGATGGCATCCTTTGCTGTACAGAAAGTTTTCAGCTTGATAAAGTCCCACTTGTTCATTTTTGTTTTTGTTTCCCTTACCTGGGGAGATATGTTCATGAAGAAGTTGCTCATGTTCATTTCCAAGAGGTTTTTGTCTATGTTTTTTCTAAGAGTTTTATGGTTTCATGACTTACATTCAGGTCTTTGATCCATTTCGCGTTTACTTTTGTGTACGGCGTTATACAATGATCCAGTTTCATTCTCTTAAATGTAGCTGTCCAGTTTTGCCAACACCATCTGTTGAAGAGGCTATCATTTTCCCATTGTATATCCATGGCTCCTTTATCATATATTAATTGACCATATATGTTTGGGTTAATATCTGGACTCTCTTTTCTATTCCGCTGGTATGTAGGTCTGTTCTTGTGCCAGTACCAAATTGTCTTGATTACTGTGGCTTTGTAGTAGAGCTTCAAGTTGGGAAGTTAGATGCCCCCTGCTTTATTCTTTCCTCTCAGGATTATTTTGGCTATTCTGCATCCTCTGTGGTTCCACATGAATTTTAGAACTATTTGTTTCAGTTCTTGTAAGAATGCTGTTGGTATGTTGATAGCGATTGCATTAAATCTGTAGATTGCTTTAGGCAGTAGGACCATTTTGACCATATTACTTCTTCCTACCCAAGAGCATGGGATGAATTTCCATTTGTTAGTATCCTCTTTAATTTCACTTAAGAGTGTCTTGTGGTTTTCAGGGTATCGTTCTTTCACTTCCTTGGTTAGGTTTATTCCTAGGTATTTTATTCTTTTGATACAATTGTGAATGGAATTGTTTTCCTGATTATGCTTTCTGCTAGTTCATCATTAGTGTATAGGAATACAACAGATTTCTGTGTATTAATTTTGTATCCTGCAACTTGGTGAATTCACATATTAGTTCTAATACTTTTGCAGTGGAGGCTTTAGGGTTTTTTATGTACAATATCATGTCATTTGCAAATAGTGACAGTTTGAGTTCTTCCTTACCAATCCGGATGCCTTTTATTTCTTGGTTTTGTTTTATTGCCATGGCTAGGACCTCCAGTACTAGGTTGAATAAAAGTGGAGAGAGTGGGCATTCCTGTCTTTTTCCCGATTTTTGGTGAAAACCTTTCAGCTTCTTTCTGTTAAGTATGATGTTGGCTGTGGGTTTGTCATATATGGCTTTTATTATGTTGAGTTACATGCCTTCAATACCCATTTGGTTTAGAGTTTTTATCATGAATGGATGTTGAATTTTGTCGAATGATTTTTCAGCATCTATGAAGATGAACATGTGGTTTTTGTCCTTCTTTTTGTGGATGTGGTGGATGATGTTGATGGATTTTAGAAGGTTGTACTATCCTTGCATCCCTGGATGAATCCCATTTGATCATGGTGTATGATCCTCTTGATGTATTTTTGAATTCAGTTTGCTAATATTTTGTTGAGTATTTTTGCATCTGTGTTCATCAGGGATATTAGTCTGTAATTTTATTTTTTGGGGGGTCTTTGCCTGGTTTTGATATTAGAATGATGCTGGCTTCATAGAATGAGTTTGGATGTATTCCCTCCTCTTCTACTTTTTAGAAAACTTTAAGGAGAATGGGTATTATGTCTTCTCTAAATGTCTGGTAAAATTCAGCACTGAATCCATCTGGCCCAGGGGTTTTGTTCTTGGATAGTTTTTTGATTACTATTTCAATTTCATTGCTGGTAATCAGTCAGTTAATATTTTCTCTTTCTTCCTTGGTAAGTCTTGGAAGGTTGTATTTTTCTAGAAAGTTGTCCATTTCTTCTAGGCTATCCAGTTTGTTAGCATATGGATTTTCATAGTATTCTCTAATAGTTCTTCATATTTCTGTGGTGTCTGTCGTGATTTTTCCTTTCTCATTTCTGATTCTGTTTGTGTGTGTAGATTCCCTTTTTCTCTTAATAAGTCTGGGGAGGGGTTTATCTATTTTCTTTATTTTTTCAAAGAAGCAGTGTTGGTTTCATTGACTTTTTCTACTGTTTTATTTTTCACAATTTTATTTATTTCTTCTCTGACTTTATTATATCCCTGCTCTGCTGACTTTGGGCCTCATTTGTTCTTCGTTTTGCAGATTCAATTATTGTAACTTTAGACTATTCATTTGGGATTGTTCTTCCTTCTTTATATAGGCCTTGATTGCTATGTACTTTCCTCTTAGAACTGCCTTTGCTGCATCCCACAGAAGTTGGGTCATTTGCTGTTTTTTTCATTTGTCTCCATATATTGCTTGATCTCTGTTTTAATTTGGTTATTGATCCATTGATTATTTAGGAGCATGTTGTTAGCCTCCATGTGTTTGTGAGCATTTCTGTTTTCTTTGTACAATTTATTTCTAGTTTTATACCTTTGTGATCTGAGAAGTTGGTTGGTAGAATTTCAATATTTTTGAATTTACTGAGGTTCTTTTTGTGGCCTAGTATGTGGCCTATTCTGGACAATGTTCCATGTGCACTTGAGAAGAATGTGTATCCTGCTGCATTTTTTGGTGTAGAATTCTGTAGATATCTGTTAGGTCCATCTGTTCTAGTGTGTTGTTCAGTACCTCTGTGTCCTTACTTATTTTCTGTCTGGTTGATCTGTCCTTTGGAGCGAGTGGTGTGTTGAAGTCTCCTAAAATGAATGCATTGTATTCTATTTCCTCCTTTAATTCTGTTAGTATTTGTTTCACAAATGTCGCTGCTCCTGTGTTGGGTGCATAGTTATTTATAATGGTTATATCCTCTTGTTGGACTGCCCCCTTTATCATTATGTAATGTCCTTCTTTATCTCTTGTTACTTTCTTTGTTTTGAAGTCTATTTTGTCTGATACAAGTGCTGCAACACCTGCTTTTTTCTCCCTGTTGTTTGCATGAAATGTCTTTTTCCATCCCTTCACTTTTAATCTGTGTATATCTTTGTGTCTGAGTTGAGTCTCTTGTAAGCAGCATATAGATGTGTCTTGATTTTTTAATCCATTCTATTACTCTGTTTCTTTTGATTGGTGCTATTAGTCCATTTACATTTAAGGTGATGATAATAGGTATGTACTTATTGCCATTATAGGCTTTGGATTCATGGTTACCTAAGGTTCAAGAGTAGCTTCTTTACTTTCTGTCTAACTTTAACTCACTTATCATGCTATTATAAACACAGTCTGATGAATCTTTATTTCTCTCCCTTCTTATTCTTCCTCCTCCACTGTTTATATGTTAGGTATTTCATTCTGTACTCTTGTGTTTCCCTTGACTGCTTTGTGGGTAGCTGATTTTATTTTTTGCCTTTAGTTACGATTTGTTTGGTCTGCTTTCTTTGCTGTGATTTTATTTTCTCTGGTGACATCTATTTAGCCTTAGAAGTACTTCCATCTAGAGCAGCCCCTTTAAAATACCCTGTAGAGGTTGTTTGTGGGAGATAAATTCCCTCAATTTTTGCTTATATGGAAATTGTTTAATCCCTTCTTCAAATGTAAATGATAATCTTGCTGGATACAGTATTCTTGGTTCAACGTCCTTCTGTTTCTTTACGTTAAATATATCATGCCATTCTCTTTGGCCTGTAAGTTTTCTGTTGAGAAGTCTGATGATAACCTGATGGGTTTTCCTTTGTAGGTGATCTTTTTTCTCTCTGTGGCCACTTTTAATACTCTGTCCTTGTCTTTTATCTTTGCCATTTTAATTATTATATGTCTTGGTGTTGTCCTCCTTGGTACCTTGTGTTGCAAGATCTGTGGGCTTCCATGGCCTGAGAGACTATTTCCTTCCCAAACTTGGGGAAATTTGAGCAATTATGTCTTCAAGGACACTTACTATCCCTTTTTCTTTTCTTTTTCTGGTACTCCTGTTATGCAAGAATTGTTCCGCTTTGATTGGTCACACAGTTCTCTTAATATTCTTTCATTCTTAGGGATCCTTTTATCTCTCTCTGCCTCAGTTTCTCCATATTCATGTTCTCTGATTTCCATTCCATTAACAGTTTTTGCACATCATCCAGTCTACTCTTATGTCCTTCCATTGTTTGTTTCATATCTGTTATCTCCCTCCAGGCTTCATTCCTTAGTTCTTACATATTTCTCTGCAGGTCCATCAGCATGGTTATGACTTATTTTTAAGTATTTTTCAGGAAGATTGGTTATATAAATCTCGCCTGACCCTGTCTCTGGCCTTTGAGTGATTTTGGACTGGACCAGGTCCTTCTGCCTTTTCATGGCAATAGAAGTGCGTGCCAGCAAGTGGCACATGTATCAGCTGGGAGAACAAAGTCCCTCTCTGCCTGCTGGTTGCTTTCCTCTTCTCTGTTGCTTGTGCTGGTTAACCGCACACAGGGAGCAGTCTCTGGGTTAATCCCCTGATCTGCCGTGGGTGGGGTGGCCCATGGAAAAGCCTAGTGCACTGGCCGGTGTCACAGATGAGTAGTGTGTGTTCTCCTGTGAGAACGGCACCCGTTCTTGCCTTTCGGACTTTGTGCCAGCTTCCTTTTCTGTGCTGGGCAGCTGAGTGCAGAGGGCAGCCACTTGTCTGGCCCGGTTAACTGCATGCTGGGAGAAGACTCTGTGTGGCTGCTGTGGACGGGGCTGCTCCCTGGCTGTTCTGCAGCAATGGCGTGTCAGCCGGTTTCTTTGCAGTGCTGGTGGGGAGAATGAACGGCAGCCTGCTAATACCATGAGGGGCTTCATAGCTGCGTTGCCACCCAGAGGGTTAAAGCGCCTGAAGTTCCTTAGAATTCCCAGCCTGCTGGGCTGAATGTGTGAGGACGATTTTTCCACCTGTTAAATCCATGTCCCTTTAAGACTTTTAAAGTGTGTGCTTTTTTTTTTGTCCCAGGGCAGCCAAATGTGGGGACCTGTTCACAGTCTCAGTCTCAGATTTTACTTTTCCATTTCTCTAATATCCAGTACACCATGCAATGTGTGTCTGTGCTCCCGGTGCAGATTACTAGTGCTGGTTATTTAGCAGTCCTGTGCTTCCACTCCCTCCCCACTCTGATTCTTTTCCTCTTGCCGATGAGCTGGGTCAGGGGGAGTGCTCCATTCCTGCCAGATCATAGCTTTGTATCTTACCGTTTCGTGAGATGCTGAGTTCTCACAGATGTAGATGTAGCCTGGCTGTTGTACTGTATCTTCTGGTCTGTCTTTTAGGAATAATTGTATTTGCTGTATTTTCAAAATATATATGGTTTTGGGAAGAGGTTTCCACCACCCTTCTCATGCCACCGTCTTGAGAAATCCCTTTACTGTCTAATTTAACTCACTTATTATGCTATTATAAACACAGTCTGATGATTATTTCTCTCCCTTCTTTTTCTTCTTCCTTTACTCTTTATATGTTAGATGTTTTATTCTGTACTCTCTGTGTTTCCCTTGACTGACTTTGTGGATAGCTGATTTTATTTTGCAATTAGTTAGTATTTAGTTGGTCTACTTCCTTTGTTGTGGTTTTATTTTCTCTGGTGACAGTTATTTAGCCTAAGGCATACTTCCGTCTAGAGCAGTCCCTTTAATATACACTGTAGAGATGGTTTGTGGGAGGTAAATTCCCTTAACTTTTGCTTATCTAGAAATTGTATAATCCCTCCTTAAATTTTAAATGATAGTCTTGCTAGATATTCTTGGTTCAAGGCTTTTTTGTTTTATTGCATTGAATATATTATGCCATTCCCTTCTGGCATGTAAAGTTTGTGCTGAGAATTCTGATGATAGCCTGATGAGTTTTCCTTTGTATGTGATCTTTTTTCTCTCTCTGGCTGCTTTTAATACTCTTTGTCTTTGATCTTTGCCATTTTAATTATTATATGTCTTGGTGTTGTCCTCCTTGGGTACCTTGTGTTGGGAGATCTGTATACTTCCATGGCCTGAGAGACTATTTCCTTCCCCAGCTTGGAGAAATTTGAGCAATTATTTCTTCAAAGACACTTTCTATCCCTTTTTCTCTCTTCTTCTTCTTCTGGTACCCCTATAATGCGAATATTGTTCCATTTGTATTGGTCACACAGCTCCCTTAATGTTCTTTCATTCCTAGAGATCCTTTTTTCTCTCTCGGCCTCAGCTTTTCTGTATTCCTGTTCTCTGATTTCTATTCCATTAAGAGTCTCTTCTACCTCATGAGTCTGCTCTTAAATCCTTCCATTGTTTGTTTCATTTCTGTTATCTCCTTCCTGAATTCATCCCTTAGCTCTTGCATATTTATCTGCAGTTCCATCAGCATGGTTATGACTTTTACTTTGAATTCTTTTTCAGGAAGTTTGGTGATTTCAGTCTTACTATGTCCTCTTTCTGGTGTTTGAAGGATTTTGGATTGAAGGAGGTTCTTCTGACTTGGCAATGGGAGTGGTTGTCAGCGAGGGGTGCATGTGTCAGCTGGGAGAACAAAGTCCCTTCCTGATTTCCAGTCATGCTGCTTGTCTCTGCTGTTTGTGCTGTTAACCACTCACAGGGAGCAGCTTCTATGTTAATCCTCTGATCTTCCGTGGGTGGAGCAGCCCTCGGGATGGCCTAGGGTCTTGGCGGGATTCACAGGCTAGTGGCACATGTTCTGCTGTGAGAACAAGCCCCTTTGTCCCTCCCAGACTCTGTGCCTGTGTCCACTGTCTGTGCCAGTCAACTGTGTGCAGGGTGCTCCCTCTGGGTCTGGGCCTGTTAGCCGTGCAGGGAGAAGGTTCGGTGTTAAGCTGTGTGGTTACTGTAGGTGGGGCTGTTCTCCAGCTGGTTTGCAGCAGTGGCAGGGAAAGCTAGCTTGCTCACCTGTTCCAGCGGGGAGGAAGGAACTGTAGGCTGCCTATCAGTGTGAGGGGCCTCAGAGCAGTGTTGCTACCCAGGGGAACAGCATGCCTGAAGTTCCTTAAAGTGCCCAGCCTGCTGGGCTGAGTGTGCCAGGATGATTTTGTCCACCTGTTAAACACTTGTCCCTTTAAGACTTTCAAAGTGTGTGCTTTACTTTTGTCCCAGGGCCACCCTGCTGTGTGAACTTGTTTACAGTCTTAGTCTCGGATTTTGCTTTTCTGCTCCTCTAATAGCCAGAGCACCATGCAAACTGTGTCTGTGCTCCTGGGACAGATTACTAGGGCTGGTTGTTTAGCAGTCCTGTGCTTCCACTCCCTGCTCACTCTGATTCTTTTCCTCCCATTGGTGAGCTGGGCTGGGGGAGGGCTCAGTTCCCGCTGGGTCATGGCTCCGCACCTTACTCTTTTGTGTGAGATGTTGGGTTCTCATAGATGTAGCCTGGCTGTTGTATTGTATCTTCTGGCCTCTCTTTTAGGAATAGTTGTATTTGCTGTATTTTCAAAATATACATTGTTTTTGGAGGAGATTTCTGCCACTCTACTCAAGCCACCATCTTTGGGTGGAGTCTTACATGATATATTATTCCAGTTTTCCTCTTAGACTTTTGGTCAGGGTTTCTTGTTACCTCTACACATTATTTTGGTTTATCTACCTTCTAAATACTAAGTTACTTAGCACTAACTCTTGTGCTATATATTTTTTCCTTCTCATAGTATCATTATTATAGCAGTTATAAGTGCCAAATCTTTATGCAGAATGCAACGTTTAGAATTTTGACAGTCACATGTTTTATGATCTTTGTTTGGCAAGGGGCCTAATTTTCCTGTGTTTCAGATTCAGAACCTATAAAATGGAGTTGATAACATTATTTAGATTAAAGGGTGTTTTGAGTATTAATTGAGATAGCAATGTAAAGCCCTTAGTTCTCAATAAATCTTAGCAAGTATTTTTACTATTCTGTGTCATACATATGCCAATAACTTCTGGATTTATAACTCCTGCCTAAATTCCTCTTGAAATTTTGAAACTTTATCTCACTCCCAACTTGACATATCCTATTGGCTGTGTATATAACATGTTCTTCAATCATAAGGTGTTCAGAATTGAACTCCTGATGTCTCACTCACCTGCTCCCCTTTCACATTTCTATATTTTAGTGAAAGGTAGCCAGTATTAAAATCCAACAAAAATACATTGTTCACATTATTCTTTTTCTTCAGCTCTAGTTCATTCTATGACTAAGTAATACCAGTTCTGTTTAACTGTTTTAATGAGGTCATTCCTGCTTTTACTCCTACATCTATGTCCAAATCTACATCTCCTGCTTTGATAACTTTAACAATGGAGTCATTTGCCTCCCACCTCTAATTCATTCCCTACACAGCAGCTAGAGTGATTACTTATAAGTTAATGAGTAGAAATGAAAGGTGACATATACATTGGTTTAACATAATATTTTAGAAATTATTACATTGTTTTTGAAACTCCAATGTAAGTAAGCAGAGTTTTCAATGTATAGAACTTCCCCAAATATCATATACACAGACTTTTCATTAGTTTAAATGAAATAGGTTGTGATTAAAAAATATTATATTTTCAAATTAATAAATAGCAAGTATACCAGGCCATTCAGAAACATGCTGAATACAATGGAAAACAAATATACAGAAATTATATGGGGAAACTCATGTGGAAAAATAAAGAAATGATATGATGAAATGATAAATGAGTCATTGAAAAAATAAACAAGAGCTTCATAATAGCCATAATAGATGTTTTAGGGATATAAAGACAATATTATGTAGAAGGGAATCAAGTTGAGGAAATAAGAGAAGAAAACATCACTAAGTCAAAAAAAGAGAATGATACCAAAATTAAAAATCTTTACCAATGAGCATTAGTGAGTTTAAAGATTCCCATACCTAAACATACATTTGTGAGGGGTGGGAAGAGAAATTGATAGGAAATTATCTTTCAAAATGTTTGCCTTATCTGAAATAGTAAGTAATTGATAAATATGAGATATATTATGTGATAATGTGCTTTAAAAAATCTGTCATAGTAAGAATTTTTCCTGGAAAAAATAAGTATTCATGAAGAAATTGATCTATTTTGAAATCTTAGTGGTAATGACATCAAAGACCTGACTACAAGGTATTCATGCAACATCACAGAAATATTAACAGAATTAAAAAACCCATAACATATTGTTCCAGCATGATAAGCTTGAACATAATGAAGAAAAGATAACAGAATGTAATAAGTAAATAGTTTGGAAGGCTAAATTTAAAAATATGCACTTTAAAAATACTAGAAACCTATCCTTAATTATGAATAATAGGATTCTGAGCAATACTATTATAAATGAAACTTTTATGTATGTTTTCATTCTATTTCCAGAATCCTCACAGTTAGTCACTTTTATGACTACATCTAAAGGTTGAACATATGTATGTGTGTTTATTGAAGTGTGTAAAATTAAAATAGCACTTTTCTCTGTGTAAATGTGCTCAGTTATGCAATAAATCAAAAATATAGCCTAGAACTAATTTCCTTCCCTTCTATGGCCTAATGGGAAAAGAACTAAAGAGGAAAGGATTACATTTTCTTCCTACTCTAACAGATGGATGCTCATTTGCAGAACAATGATGTGTTCTGAATAGACATAAGAAAATTTCAGTAAATGAAAAAAGATTGGTGTGCATTTTTAGTTTTTTCTTCTCTATATCTAATTAGAATTGCACTTATCTGATGGGCAAACAATTGATGTCTGGATATAATTATAGAGTACCTATGAATACTTGATTTGGTCTTCTTGGTAAAATTTTGAAGAAAAATAAAGCTATAATGTCATTAACTACATAGAACAGTGCAGTCATCATTTCCTATTTTCAAAAGAGTGAGGCTGACCTACAATAATAGCACAAGGAAAATTAAGCCTAAGAATGAACTAGGGTTTGGAGAAAAAAAATTAAGGGAGATAAAATCTGGTTTTAGTTTTAATCACATAAGAATTGCTAATGCCATACAAAAACAGCAAGCATGGTATTAAATTTGTATTTTATTTATTTCTTTGTAAATCACAATAAATTTAAAAATTTTAAAGTGTGGGACTATTTTCCTGTCTGCCATATAGAGTTTAGAAGTCACCACTTTGTCCTACAAAGTAAAAAGCTGAACAAACAGAGATATTGGTACTTCTTCTTTGATCTATAAGAGAAGTAAGGACATGAGGCAAATTCCTGTTCCCCAAATTGGAGACAGGCACACAAGTTACTGGAGCAGAAACCCACAAGCAAGAACGTCCACAGGAACTAATGCCAGGGTAGGAAAACCTAAATATTTATTGACAAATTTCTAGAAGCTCAGTGTAGAAAAGCCTGAGAGTTAAAATCTCTGGGGCACCCACTTTTTAGTAAGTGAACATCCAGGAGCTGAAACAAGTTCTTCCAGGGAACATCAGAGAAATCCTGTAGTACTTATGACAGGGAGAGGAAAAGGAACTACTTTGAAATATACCAGAGCATTCTCTTCTAATGTCTGCACTCAGGAGAAACTATTTAACCAGAGCCTCATCTGATAGGGTTTTATCAAAACTTAACTGACCCCCTGGGAGAAAGGAAATACCCAATTCAAACCCACCATAGCCATCCTGTCCCACCTAATGGGGGAATAATATGAGAAGCACTTATGAAGTTCACAGTCCAGAGACACAGACCCACTAAAAGATGCCACCAAATCACAGAATATAGAAAACTTCCCACCCACCCCACACGCCTTCCTACCACATTACTAGAGGCTTCTTTCTCAGCAGTCCTTTTATGTATTACATTATGTCTGGACATTAAGAAAAAATTACAAGGCACACTAAAAAGCAAAAAACAGTTTTAAGAGACAGAGAAAGCATCAGAGCCAGAGTCAGATATGGCAGTGATGTTAAAATGAACAGATTGGGAATATAAAACAACTATGATTAATGCAATAAGGGCTCTGATGAGTAAAGTTGATAGCATGCATAGCAGGTGGACAACGTAAACACACTGATGGAAAACCTAAGAGAGAATCAAAAAGAAATGCTAGAGATAATAAAAAGGAAAAAAAAACCACCACTGTAACAGAAATTGAATGCCTTTGATGGGTGTGTTAGTAGACAGTATTTAGCTGAAGAATGAAGCTCTGAGCTTGAGGATATCTCAATAGAATGTCCAAAACTAAAAGAAACAAGAAAAGAACACTTAAAAAATAGAACAGAATATCCAAAAACTGTGAGACAATTATAAAAGATGTAACATACATGTAATAGGAATAGTAGATGTAGAAAGAGAGAATTTTTAATTATGATAACTAAGAATCTCTCCCAACTGAATATACAACACCAAATAACAGATCCACAAAATTCAGAGAACATCAAGTAAGGACTTGTTTCTGTTCTGCCTGTCTAGGGGAACTGATGGGAATTGGCAAACTACATACTCCTGGGGCTGCTAAGAACAAAGATAATAGCTTGGATAAACACAGTGGTTTGAGACACACCCAGAATCTGACAGTGATGATTGATGAAGATCTTCTCATGTATGAAGCCAGCTGTGAAGATTGGGAGAAGGAACTGTCTTATCTAATACACAGACACCAACACAGAGAATTAAGGAAAATGATGAAACAGGATACTATGTTCCAAATAAAACAAGATAAATTTCTAGAAACCAACCCTAATGAAAAGGAGGTATATTATTACCATATAAAGATTTCAAAATAATTTTTATAAAGGTGTTCTTTGAGATCAGGAGAGAAAGGAATGAAAAAAATGAGAATTCCAACAAAGAGACAGAAAAAAAAGTACTAAGCAGAAATCATAGAACAAAAGAAAACAGTGATGGAACTGAAAGTTTCAGTAAGGCAGTTCAGTAGCAGACTAGATCAATAGAGAAAAGGATCTGCAAACGTGAAGTCAGGTTATTGGAAATCATCCAGTCAGAAAAGCATTAGAAAAAAAAGGAATGAAAAGAGTAAAGATAATTTAAGGGGGCTTATTAGACATCACTGAGTACACCAACATGTGCATTATGGGAGTCCCAGAAGGAGAAGAGAGAGAAAGGGACATAAAACATATTCAAAGAAATAGTCATTGAAAATTTCCTCAATATGGGTGAGGAAATAGACCTCCAGATCTAGGAAGGTTAAAGAACACAAAAATGAATACAGAAGGACTGACAGTAAGACACATTAAAATGAAATTGTGAGGATTCAAAGGAAAAGAAAGAATTTTGAAAGCAGCAAGAGAGAAGCAGAAAAGAAAAGATTCTTACGGAATCCCCATAAGACTATTAGCAGATTTCAGCAGAAATTTTGCAAGGCAGGAAGGGAGAGGAGTAATACATTCAAAGTGTTGATGGAAAAATACTGTCAACCAAAAATTCTATACCTGGCAAAACTGTCCTTCAAAAATCAAGCAGAGATAAAGACTTTCTCAGACAAACAAAAGCTAAGAATTTCATCACCACTAGACCTGCCTTTAAAGAAATGCTAAAGGGAGTTACTCAAGTTGAAACAAAAGGATGTTAAACAGCAACATGATAGTGCAAGTTTGAAACTCATTGGTAAAGGTAAATACATAGACAAATACAGAATACAGTTACCACAGTAGTGAGTAAATCACCTTTAATTTAAGTGCAAATGTTAAAAGACAAAAGTATTAAAGTAACTATAACTAAAATTACATTAATCAATACATTATATAAATAGATGTAAATTGTGATATCAAAAACATAATATGGAGTGATAAAGGCAAAAGTGTAGTTTTTATATGGAAATGAAGTTTTTATCAGCATAAATTAGATGGTTATAGGTATAAGATATTTTATATAAACCTTAGGGTAATCATGAAGAAAATACCTATCAAAATTTGATAAAAGAAAACCAGAAGAGCATCAATTCCTTTCATTACAAAGACAAAAATAACAATAACAAATACACAAGAAGACAGCAATATTTTAGGAGGGTAAAAAAGCTATGACTAATAGAAAATATTTAACAAAATGGCCCATAATACATCCTCTTTCAGTAATTACTTTAAATGGAAGTGGCTTATACTTCCCCATCAAAAGTCATAAAGTGGACTTCCGGGAAGATGGCGGTGTGAGCAGGGTGGCAGAAATCTCCTCCCAACACTATATTTATCTACGAAAACACAGAAAATACATCTATTCCTAAAAGAGAGACGAGAATACACAGGAAAGTGCACAGTGTGCAGCTACACCCGAGAGGACTCGGCACCCCAAGAGGCGGGTAAGATACGGAGCCGCGACCCGGCGGGACCCGAGCCCTCCCCCACCCCAGCGCACCGGCGGGAGGAGAGGATCCAGAGCCGGGAGGGAGTGGAAGCACACCCGGCGAAGTAGCCAGCCCCGGTGATCTGCGCGGGGAGCGCTGACCCACATTGCGCAGTGCAGCGGAGATTGGAGAGACAGAGGGGCAGGATCTGAGCGGGGAACGCGCCAGGGGGCTTGCAGCCGGCTCCGGGAAGGAAAAAAAAAAGTGCGTGCTTTCTTCAGCGGTCTTAAAGAGACAGGAGCCCAGCGGAGGAGCCGGATCGCCCCAGCACACTCAGCCCAGCAGGCTGGGAGTCCTGGGGAGTTTCAGACGCCTTAGCTGGCGACTGAGGAAGTGTAGCCATACTTAACACTTCTCACTGAGATCAACAGCCTCCTATTCGTTCCCACCCCTGCCAGAGCGAAAAAGGGCCCTGCGGAGCGGCACAGTCACAGCTGTGGAATAGTGGGGCAATAGCGCCACCTAGAGCATTCCCACAGAATCTACGTCCGGTGGGCATTTTTGTTTTGTTTTGTTTTGTTTTGTTTTTGGTTTTGTTTTTGTTTTTTCTTTTTTTCTTTCTTTCTTTCCTTCTTCTTTTTTTTTCCTCTCTTTTTAAAGTCTTAAAGAGCCCAGCTGACATACGTGGCAACTATCAGTGACAAATTCTATAGCCATGAAAAGACAGAGGAATATGGTTCAGACCAAAATCAACAAGACAACCCCAGAGAGGGAGTCTGAAGGGATGGAAATGCACAGTCTTCCTGAAAAAGAATTCAGAATAAAAGTCATAACCATGCTGTTGGACCTACAGAGAAATGTGCAAGAGCTGAGGGAGGAAGTGAGGGAACTGAGGAAAGACAATGCAGAAATCAGACAAGCGATCGACGGGCTTAACAGCAGAATGGATGAGATGCGAGAGACTGTTAATGGAATAGAAAACAGAGAACAGGAGTACAGAGCAGCTGAGGCAGAGAGATAAAAGGATTTCTAGGAATGAAAGAATATTAAGAGAACTGTGTGACCAATCCAAACGGAACAATATTCGCATTATACGAGTACCAGAGGAAGAAGAGAGAGAAAAAGGATAGAAAGTGTCTTTGAAGAAGTAATTGCTGAAAACTTTCCCTCGCTGGGGAAGGAAGTAGTCTCGCAGTCCACCAAAGCTCATAGATCTCCCAACACAAAGGACCCAAGGAAGACAACACCAAGACACATAATAATTAAGATGGCAAAGATCAAAGATAAAGACAGGGTATTAAAGGCAGCTAGAGAGAGAAAAAAGATCACCTACAAAGGAAAACCCATCAGACTATCATCAGACTTCTCAACAGAAACCTTACAGGCCAGAAGAGAATGGCATGATATATTTAACGTAATGAAACAGAAGTGCCTCTAACCAAGAATATTGTATCCAGCACGATTATCATTTAAATATGATGGAGGGATTAAACAATTTCCAGATAAATGAAAGTTGAGAGAGTTTGCCTCTCATAACCCACCACTACAGGATACCTTAAATGGACTGCTCTAGATGGAAGCACACCTAAAGCTAAAAAGATGTCACCAGAGAAAATAAAATCATAGCAAAGAAAGCAGACCATCCAAATTCAAACTAAAGGCAAAGAATAAAACACCTAGTATAGAAAGAATGGAGGAGGAGGAATAAGAAGGAGAGAAAGAAAGAAACATCAGACTGTGTTTACAATAACTTAACAAGAAAGTTAAGTTAGATTGTTAGATAGTAAAGAAGCAACCCTTGAACCCTTGGTAACCACGAATCTAAAGCCAGCAATGGCAATAAGTACATATCTATCAATAATCACCCTAAATGTGTAAATGGACTGAATGCACCAATCAAAAGACACAGAGTAACAGAATGGATAAAAAAGCAAGACCCATCTATATGCTGCCTACAAGAAACTCACCTCAAATCCAAAGATATACACAGACTAAAAGTGAAGGGATGGAAAGATATTTCATGCAAACAACAAAGAGAAAAAAGCAGGTGTTGCAGTACTTGTATCAGACAAAATAGACTTCAAAACGAAGAAAGTAGCAAAAGATAAAGAAGGACATTACATAACGATAAAGGGGTCAGTCCAACAAGAAGATATAACCATTATAAATATATATGCACCCAGCACAGGAGCGCCAGCATATGTGAGACAAATACTAACAGAATTAAAGGAGGAAATAGACAGCAATGCATTCATCTTAGGAGACTTCAACACACCACTCACTCCAGAGGACAGATCAACCAGACAGAAAATAAGTAAAGACACAGAGGCACTGAACAACACACTAGAACAGATGGACCTAACAGACATCTACAGAACTCTACACCCAAAAGCAACAGGATACACATTCTTCTCAAGTGCACATGGAACATTTTCCAGAATAGACCACATACTAGGCCACAAAAAGAACCTCAGTAATTTCAAAAATATTGAAATCCTACCAACCAACTTCTCAGATCACCAAGGTATAAAACTAGAAATAAATTTTAGAAAGAAATCACAAAGGCTCACAAATACATGGAGACTTAACAACACTCTCCTAATTAATCAATGGGTTAACGACCAAATCAAAACAGAAATCAAAGAATATATGGAGACTAATGACAACAACAACACAAAGTCACAACTTCTATGGGACGTAGCAAAGGCAGTTCTAAGAAGAAGTATATTGCAATCCAGGCCTATTTAAAGAAGGAAGAACATTCCCAAATTAATAGTCTAAAGACACAATTACTGAAATTGGAAAAAGAAGAACAAATGAGGCCCAAAGTCACCAGAAGGAGGGACATAATAAAGATTAGAGAAGAAATGAATAAAATTGAGAAGAATAAAACAATAGAAAAAATCAATAAAACCAAGAGCTGGTTCTCTGAAAAAATAAACAAAATAGATAAACCCCTAGCCAGACTCATTAAGAGAAAAAGAGAATCTACACACATAAACACAATCAGAAATGAGAAAGGAAAAATCACGACGGACCCCACAGAAATACAAAGAATCATAAGAGAATATTATGAGAATCTATATGCTAACAAGCTGGAAAACATAGAAGAAATGGACACCTTCTTAGAAAACTACAACCTTCCAAGACTGACCAAGCAAGAAACAGAAAAACTAAACAGACCAATCACCAGTGACGAAATCGAATTGGTAATCAAAAAACTACCCAAGAACAAAACCCCTGGGCCTGATGGATTCACCTCTGAATTCTACCAGACATATAGAGAAGAAATAACACTGATTCTCCTTAAAGTTTTCCAAAAAATAGAAGAGGAGGGAATACTTCCAAACTCATTCTATGAAGCCAGCATCACTCTAATACCAAAACCGGGCAAAGACCTCACCAAAAAAGAAAATTACAGACCAATATCCCTGATGAACGTAGATGCAAAAATACTCAACAAAATATTAGCAAACCGAATTCAAAAATACATCAAGAGGATCATACACCATGATCAAGTGGGATTCATCCCAGGGATGCAAGGATGGTACAACATTCGAAAATCCATCAACATCATCCACCACATCAACAAAAAGAAGAACAAAAACCACATGATCATCTCCATAGATGCTGAAAAAGCATTTGACAAAATTCAGCATCCATTCCTGATTAAAACTCTCAACAAAATGGGTATAGAGGGCAAGTACCTCAACATCATAAAGGCTATATATGACAAACCCACAGCTAACATCATACTTAACGGCGAGACGCTGAAAGCTTTTCATCTAAGATCGGGAACAAGACAAGGATGCCCACTCTCTCCACTGTTATTCAACATAGTACTGGAGGTCCTAGCCACAGCAATCAGACAAAACAAAGACATACAAGGCATCCAGATTGGTAAAGAAGAAGTCAAATTGTCACTATTTGCAGATGACATGATACTGTACATAAAAAACCCTAAAGATTCCATTCCAAAACTACTAGAACTAATATCTAAATTCAGCAAAGTTGCAGGATACAAAATTAACACACAGAAATCTGTTGCTTTCCTATACACTAATGATGAACTAACAGAAAGAGAAACCAGAAAAACAATTCCATTCACAATTGCATCAAAAAGAATAAAATACCTAGGAATAAACCTAACGAAGGAAATGAAAGACCTGTACTCTGAAAACTACAAGACACTCCTAAGAGAAATTAAAGAGGACACTAACAAATGGAAATGCATCCCATGCTCTTGGCTAGGAAGAATAAATATTGTCAAAATGCCTATACTACCTAAAGCAATCTACAGATTCAACGCAATCCCTATCAAACTACCAACAGCTTTCTTCAATGAACTGGAACAAATAATTCTAAAATTCATATGGAACCACAAAAGACCCGAATAGCCAAAGCAATCCTGAGAAGGAGGAATAAAACAGGGGGAATTACACTCCCTGACTTCAAGCTCTACTACAAAGCCACAGTAATCAAGACAATTTGGTATTGGCACAAAAACAGACCCCCAGACCAGTGGAACAGAACAGAAAATCCAAACATTAACCCAAACATATACAGTCAATTAATATTTGATAAAAGTACCTTGGATATACAATGGGGAGATGACAGCCTCTTCAGCAGCTGGTGTTGGAAAAACTGGACAGCTACATGTAAGAGAATGAAACTGGACTACTGTCTAGCCCCATACACAAAGGTAAACTCAAGGTGGATCAAAGACTTGAATGTAAGTCATGAAACCATAAAACTCTTAGAAAAAAACATAGGCAAAAATCTCTTGGACATAAACATGAGCAACTTCTTCATGAACATATCTCCCCGGGCAAGGGAAACAAAAGCAAAAATGAACAAGTGGGACTATATCAAGCTGAAAAGCTTCTGTACAGCAAAGGACACCATCAGTAGAACAAAAAGACATCCTACAGTATGGGAGAATATATTCATAAAAAACGTATCTGATAAAGGGTTGACATCCAAAATATATAAAGAACTCATGCACCTTAACAAACAGAAAGCAAATAATCCAATTAAGAAATGGGCAGAGGACATGAATAGACACTTCTCCAAAGAAGAAATTCAGATGGCCAACAGGCACATGAAAAGATGCTCCACATCGCTAATCATCAGAGAAATGCAGATTAAAACCACAATGAGATATCACCTCACACCAGTGAGGATGGCCAACATCCAAAACACAAACAATAACAAATGTTGGCGAGGATGTGGAGAAAAGGGAACCCTCCTACACTGCTGGTGGGACTGCAAATTAGTTCAACCATTGTGGAAAGCAGTATGGAGGTTCCTCAAAAAACTCAAAATGGAAATACCATTTGACCCAGGAATTCCACTCCTAGGAATTTACCCTAAGAATGCAGCAGCCCAATTTGAAAAGGACAGATGCACCCCTATGTTTATTGCAGCACTATTTACAATAGCCAAGAAATGGAAGCAACCTAAGTGTCCATCAGTAGATGAATGGATAAAGAAGAGGTGGTACATATACACAATGGAATATTATTCAGCCATAAGAAGAAAACAAATCCTACCATTTGCAACAACATGGATGGAGCTAGAGGGTATTATGCTCAGTGAAATAAGCCAAGCCGAAAAAGACAAGTATCAAATGATTTCACTCATATGTGGAGTATAAGAACAAAGAAAAAAACTGAAGGAACAAAACAGCAGCAGACTCACAGAACCCAAGAACGGACTAATAGTTACCAAAGAGAAAGGGACTGGGGAAAATGGGCGGGAAGGGAGGGATAAGAGGGAAAAAGGGGCATTACGATTAGCAGATGTAATGTTGGGGGGGCACGGGGAGGGCAGTACAACTCAGAGAAGACAAGTAGTGATTCTATAGCATCTCACTACGCTGATGGACAGTGACTGTAATGGGGTTGGTGGGGGGGACCTGATGAAGGGGTAGTTTAATAATCGTAATATTGCACATGTAATTGTAAATTAATGATAATTAAAAAAAATAAATAAAATAAAAAAAAGAAAAAAAAGTCATAAAGTGACAGAATGAACAAGATCTAACTGTATGCTGCCTATAAGAAACTCATTTTAGACTTGAGGTCACACAGACTGAAAGTGAAAGGATTGAAAAATGCAAATCGTCATCAAAATAAAGCAGAAGTGATTATATTTATATAAGGCAAACAGGCTAAGTCAAAAATTCTCTCTAGAGACAGAGAAGATCATTATAGATAAAAGATTAAATTTTATAAGAAGATATAACATTGTAAATATATATGCTTCCTACGTCAAAGCTCCTAATTATATAAAGGAAACATTGATGATCTAAAGGGAGAAGTTGACAGTAAAGAATGACACAAGGAAATTTTAAAACCCCCACTTACAATAATGGACAAATGAGACAGAAAACCAAAAGAAAATAGCAGACTTGAACTGCATTTTATAATGCACTTATAAATAAAAAGTGCATTATTAACTTTATAATCCACTTCCAAACTCATTTTATGAGGTCAGCATCACCCTGATACCAAATCAGACAAAGATACCACAGGGAAAAAAAAGAAAAACTTCACACCAAGTCCCTGATGTACATAGATGCAAAAATCCTCAATAAAATACTGGAGAAGTGCATTCAACAGCACATTGGAGGACTTATACATCATGACCTAGGCTGGGATTCATTCCTAGGCTGCAAAGGTGTTTCAACATATGCATATCAATTAGTGTCATACTCCACATTAAAAGAATGAAGGGTAAGAAGTACATGATCATTTCAATAGATCCAGAAAAAGCATTTGTCAAAATTTAACATGCACTTATGATAAAAAACTTAACAAAATACATATAGAAAGAACTCACCTCAGTATAATAAAGGCCAAATATGAAAAGTATAGCTATTACTATAATCAATTAGGAAAAACTGAAAACTCTTCCACTGAGATCCGCTACAAGGTAAGGATGCCCACCCTTTCCACTTCTACTCAGCATATTACCAGAGATCTTAGCCAGAACGAACTGACAGGAAAAGAAATAAAATGAATTCAGATCAGAAAAGAAGAACTTAAATGATGTTTGCTGTTGATATGATTACATATGTAGATAGCTCTAAAGACTCAAGAACAGGCAAAAAACTGTTAAGATTAATAAGTCAATTCAGCAAAGTAGGACACAAAATGAACATGTAAAAATTGATGGAATTCCTCTACAGAAAATATAAAAATATCCAAAATGAAATTGAGAAACAATTCCATTTACTATTGCAATGAAAACCGTGAAATACTTAGAAAAAAAATTTAAGGAGGTGAAAAACTTGTACAGTGAAAACTATAAAACACTGATGAAGAAAACTAAAACCATAGGTAAATGGAAAGACATTCTATGTTCATGGACTGGCAGAATTCATGTTTAAATATCTTACTACCCAAAATGATTTATGCAATTTAATGCATATTCTTTTTAATGTAATTTTCTATTTAATGCAATTCTTAGCAAAATCTCAATGGCATTTTCTGCAAAACGAGAAAAAAAACCCTTAAAATTCTTATGGAATCACATAAAACCATAACTAGCCAAACCAATCTTGGACAAGTAGAAAGCAGGAGGTATCACATGTTCTGATGTAAAAAATTTGATGGGAGATTGACTTATCAAGTTGGTAACATAGATTGTTCTTGACTTTGCTCCTCCTCACAAGAAGAACAACAAACAATTACTCAAGAACAAACACCACTGAGAGAATCTGGAGTGCAGAGGTGAGGCTGAACCACCTTCTGCACCATAGAGACTAGGACAGGCTGCATTTGAAGGGCTACATGTTAACCACACTGTCCTTCCCTCAGGCCAGTGTAGCTCCACCCACCTGGAGAGGTCTCCCCTGAGTTTCCCATTCTTTCAGCTGGAAAAGAGAACCCAGTGGGGTACAGCCAGTCCCCCAGCACTGTGAGTCCCTTCGTGGAATCCCCTACTCTGATCTTGCCCCATGAGTATTGCAGGAGTATCTGCAGGAGCTCAACCACTGGGAATCTGACTCTCATGAAGTGACAGAGGAGGGGTCACGTGTTTGTAACAATCACCACATGGATCTTGGCAGCCTGAGTTCATACATGCAGTGCCCAAGTAGTAATCCCAATGAATGGCTTTGCATCTAAAGAACCAAGTCAGGGACACACTCTGGCCAGGGAACATGGCAGGTACTTACTCATGTGTTTGATTTAGATCCTCAAACAAGGAGTTTTGCTGGCTCAACAGCTGGTTTGCCTGTGCCTCAGCACAGAGCTGAATCATAACATTGCTGCTCTGGACACTATCGTCCAGCTCCATCTGACAACTTCTCCTGAAGGCACTGTGGCCCAGTGGTGATTGAGCTGAGAGGAAGGTAGGCAGAGCTGACGGTCCTCAGAGCAAAGCCAATACTGGGTGTGGAAAGCGCCCATGACACGAACAGGTGGGGGGTGAGTTTATAGCCAAGGCTGAGGGTAGCTCCCAGCGCTTCCCAGCTGGAGAGCCTGCTTGGGAATTGGAGAGTAGCCCAGAGCAGCCCTCCCCCTCCTGTCCAGGTAAGGTTGGTGAGACAGCCCCCCATGCTGTGGAGAGTGTTTTTAGGCCCCATCTAATCAGAAGGGCTGGAAGCAATCCCCGGAAGCTGTGCATGACAGTGGCACCTGAGGAAAGATGATGGCCTTGTTTGATCAGGAACTTGGGGTGGTTGGATTGAGTTAAGACAACAAAGAGCTTTATTGGCTTTTGAGCTACTTCTCCCAGTGCACCTGCCTGGCCTGGGAATCTAATTCATAGCCCTGCTCAGTGCTGGCCATTGTCTTCAGCCTGTCTGACCGGGGGACCTGGTGAGAAGCTGCAGAGCCCATGCAACAGCCCTGCATGCAGGGGCACCTGAGCAGGGAGGTTTCACTTACATGTTGGACCTCAAATAGTCAGACTCACAGAGGAGACGTACAATGATGGTTACCAGGGGTGGGGTGGAGAATGAAGAGAAGAGATATTGGAAAAAGGACAGAAAGCTTCAGTAATGCCAGGTGGATAAGTTCTGGAGATCAAATGTCTGACACATTGACTATAATTAATAATACTGTGTCATATACTTGAAACTTGCCAAGAGGGTAGATCTTAAACTTTCTCACCACACACTCACAGACATGAAAATAATGGTAACTAAATGTGGTGATAAATATGCTAATTAGCTTCATTATTTCAGAAGGTGTGTGTGTATATATATATATATGAAAACATCAAGTTGTAAATCTTAAATATATCAATTTTTATTTGTCAGTATTAACAGCAAGGCTGAAAAAAGTATAACTGATATGCTAAGAAAGGAGAAAAAATGGAATTACGTGAAATCATAAATGTGATAGATGATAATCTAACTATATCAATGCTCACTTTGAACATTAATGTCTGAATGCACTAATCAAAAGACAGAGATTGTCTGAGTGTATCCACGACTAAGACTCAACTATGTTATTTACGCAAAACTAACTTTAAGGACATATATAAATTAAAAGTAAATAGATGGAGAAAGATATACATGTCAACACTAATCAAAAGAATTTGCGATATGCTGTATTAATATCAGGCGCATCAGACTTCAAAGCAATGACAGCTATTAGGGATAAACGCGAAACTATATAATGATAAAGGAGTTCAGATCTCCAAGAAGACATAATAATCCTTAACAAGTATGCACCAAACAAAAGAGTATCAACCTAAGTGAAGCAAAAACCGATAGAATTGCAGGGAAAAGTAGATTAATCCACTATTATAGTTGGAGACAGTAACATTTTTCTATCAGAAATAGATCCAGCAGACCGAAAATCAGTAAGGGCATAGTTTAGCTCTACAACTCCTATCAGCTGAATGTATTTGATACACACAGACACTTCATGCAACAATAGCAGAATGCACATTCAGCTCAAGCTTGTATGGAACATCCACCAAGATAGATCTCACTCTGGGCCATTATGAAAACCTTAATACATTTATAAACTATACAATATCTGCTTTCAGACCTCAGTGAAAGGAACTAAATTAGAAATCAATGACAGAAAGATAACTTGAAAAATCCCAAATTACATGGACATTAAACAACATGCTCCTAAATAACACATACATTGAAGAAAACTGAAGAAAAATTAAGATATATTTTGAACCAAATAAAATGAAAACACAACTTATCCAAACTTGTGGGATGCATGAAAACAGTTCTTAGAAGGAAATCTATAGTATTGATGCATATGCTAGAAAGGAAGATAGATATAAAATCAATAATCTAAGCTTCCACCTAGGAAACTCGAAAATGAAGAGCAAATAAATTCAAAGTAAGTAGAAGAAAATAAATAATAAGAATTAGAGCAGAACTCAATGAGATTGAAAACAGCAAGTCAATGGAAAAAAATCAATGAAATCCAAAGCTGCTTCTTGGAAAAAGATCAATAAAATTGATAAGCCTCTAGCCAGGCTATCTATAAAATGGTAATAAAGAAACTATAAAAAACTATACCCACAAATTTGATCATCTAGATGAAATGCACAAAAAACCCCCACAAAAACCCTGCTGGAATTAATAACTAGTATATCAAGATTGCAGGATACAAACTGATATACAAAAGCTAACCACCTACAATATTCCAACAACAAATGAGTGGAACTTGAAAAAAAAGCACAATACCATTTATATTAAAACCCCCCAAATGAAATAAATCTAAAAAATATGTACAATATTTATATAAGGAAAACTACAAAAATTTGGTGAACAAAATCAAAAAACTATATAAAGGAGAGATATTCCATGTTCTTGGAGAGGAGGATTAATACTGTCGAAAGAGAAGTCCTTTCCAACTTGATCCATAGATTCAATCAGAATCCCCTCAAGTTATTTTGTGGACATTAACAAACTATTTCTTAAGTTTATATGGACAGGCCAAAGACCTAGAATAGCCAACATAATATTGAAGGAGAAGAAAAAAGTTGGAGGACTAATATAACCTGACTTCAAGACTCACTGTAAGTTGTAATAATCAAAACCATAGTATTGTCAAAAAACTAGACAAATAGATCAATGGAACAGAAGAGATAGTCCAGAAACAGAATCATATAAATGTAGTTAACTGATCTTTGACAAAGGAGAAACATAAAGGCTATGGAGCAAAGATAGTGTTTTCCATAAGTGGTGTTAGAATAACTGGACAACTACATAAAAAACAATTTAAAAAGATCTTGATGAGAACTTATACTTGTCACAAAAATTAACTCCAAATAGATCACAGACCTAAATGTAAAATACAAAACTATAGAGGTTCTAGAAGATAAGAGAAAAACATCTAGATGATCTTGAGTTTGGTAATGACTTTTCAGATACAGCATAATCCGTGAAAGAAAGAATTGATAAGCTGGACTTAATTAAAATTTAAAAAGTCTCTGCTCTGTGAAAGACCCTGTCAAGAGAATGAAAAGACAAGCTGCAGATGGGGAGAAAACGTTTGCAGAAGACTTATCTGATAAGGGGCTGTTATCCAAAATATATAAAAAACCTTAAAACTCAACAAAGAAAATTAAATAAGAAATCTGACTAAAAAAATGGGCCAAAGATCTTAACACACACCTCACCAAAGAAGATAAACAGATGGCAAATAGGTACATGAAAAGATGTTCTACATCGTATGTCACGCAAATTAAAACAAATTCAAATTAGATGAAGAGCAAATCCAAATAGCAATGAGATACCACTACACATCTATGAAAATGGCCAAAATCCAGAACACTGACAATATCAAATGCTGAAGAGGATGTTGAGCAATGGAAACTCTCATTCACTGCTGATGAGAATGCAAAATGGTAGAGTTATTTGGAGAAAAGTTTCTTATAAAACTGAACATACTCTTACCAAATGATTCAGTAATTGTACTACTTAGTACTTACCCGAAGGAGTGAAAGCTCATGTCTACACAAAAACCTGTACATAGATGTTTATAACAGCTTTATTATAATTGCCCATACTTGGATAAGTCAAGATATCCTTCAGTAGGTGAAAGGGTAAGTAAATGGTGGTACATCCAGATAATAAAATATCCAACATTAAAAAAAAATGGGCTAGCAAGCCATAAAAAGACATGAAAGAAGCTGAAGTGCATATGGTAAGTGAAGGAAACCAATTTGAAAAGTTTACATGCTGCATGATTCCAACTATATGACATTTTGTGAAAAAGCAAAACTATAGAGGCAGTAAAAAGTGGTTGCTGAGGTTTGGGGAAGGGAGAGGGATGAATAGGTAGAGGATAGATGATTTTTAGGGCATTGAATTTACTCTGCATAATACTGTAATGGTGGATGTGTATCATTATACACTGTTCAAACAGTAGAATGCACAACACCAAGGGTGAACCCTGATATTTACTCCCTGATATTCACTCTTGAACTATTGGATATGGATGATAATGTGTCAACGTAGGTTTGCCAATTATAACAAATGTATGGCTCTAGTGAGGGATGGTTGGTAACGGAGGAGGCTATGTTGGGAAATTTCTGTACCTCCAGCTTAGTTCTGCTGTGAACATAAAACTGCTCTAAAAAAGTCTTTAAAATTTTTAAAAAGAATTATTGTGCTTTAAAATAAAAGTATAAATGATCATGAATAAAATGAAACTGAACTTCAAGGTAGGTAGGGAAAGAATAAAAAAATGGGCTGGTTTTCTAAATTATATTTACTTATTTCTTTAAATTTTTGCAAAAGTGTGATATGATCAGCAATTTCTTTTTAATTAGTATTTAGAGTAGCTGAAATTCAAATGGGAAATTATTAAAAGATTGAGGAAAAATATTCATTTACTTGATGTTGATTCTGGAGGAAGAAAATTAATATTCATTATTGCTATTTACAAAATATTAAGTGCATAATTAATTTCCCTTGTTTTAATATAATGCATATTTTATTTATATGTAGTAGAAAATTTGGTATACTCAGAAACCATTAAATAAGAAAATGAAAATCATTCCTAATAACTCATCACTCAGAGCTAAGCACTGTACTTTATTTTCTTCCATGTTTAATGAGTGATTGCTTAGATATATAGAGACAAGTAAGACACAGTTAAATTTCACAAGATCCTGAAATGAGAGCTGGTCTACCCCAATACTCCCTATCCCGCCCACATGGCTTTGCATAGTTAAGCTATCAACAGCTTTGCTCTGGAAGTACAGGAGTATCTGTCATTGTCACAGTGACACAGGGGTGTGGAAGAACTAACTTCATCTCCTCCTGCATCTCCTGCTCTTGGTCTCTTGGCCAGGCTGTTTCATGGTTGGGTGTCCTCTCCCAATATGGATGTGGAGTGGCAGTATCTCCACTTAGACCCTGGTGGCTTGGATTTGCCTGAGGTACACTATAATTACTTGATAGGGTGGACCTGAAACACACAAACTGGGGAGAGGGTGTATGCACAGTGCCCTTCCCTGCACCAGGGGCTTGGGATCCTGTCTGCCCTTTCCTTCACCACTGTGAATAGATCCCTGCACCAGGGGCTTGGGATCCTGTCTGCCCTTTCCTTCACCACTGTGAATAGAAGTAGGGCTTTGTTCTTCTCTGGATCCCAAAGGTCAGGACTTCAGAAACAGGAGCTTTACCTCATGAGCCTATTATTCCTAATGTTAATACTACAGATTTTGGGAGTTAGTCCTTAGTCAAATCATGTCCACTTTTTTTTTAATGCAGCAATTATAAACTTCAGAAGCTAGCACTTTTCACTGAAAGACATTTGTTTTTTTCTTTTTAAAAACAGTATTTGGAAAAACATATTTTATATTTAATTTACTTATTTAGTTACTCATCTTTTGTTTGTAATTTATATTTTTATTATAAATCTTATTAATAATTCTTTATATAATGAGAATAAGTTTTGGGCTAGCATGTATACTCCATGATGGGAGGGGTTTTCGTCTCTTTCTTTCACTACTGTGTCCCTGGTGAATATACAGAATCTACCTGATTGACTCCATTACCAGCTGCAAGTCATTACTCAGGGAGGCTTGCTTGGACTATTTAACTCAGCAACCACTCCCACTCTCTACCCAAGTCTCACTCAGGTTCTCCTGACTGTATTCTTTTTTTTTTCTGATAACAATTATGATTTTTTAACACAGGAATTCAGTTTGGGGTATGTCTATTAAATGGAGAAGACTAATAGACAGTTGGATATATAAATCTGGATTTGGGGACAGGGTGCTGGACTGTAGATATAAATTTTGGAGTTGTTGGCAATGCAGGAGATAGATAAAGCACTGAGACTTGAAGACAATGCCTAGGGAATGAGTGTGGCTCACAAGAGAACAAAGACTAAGCTCAGGGAGAGTGCAGGGTGAAAAGAGTCGGTCAGTGAAAGACCAGATGGGAAGATCTGGCAAGGTAGGAGAAACAGTGTGTGTGGTATTTGGAGATCAAGTGAGGCAGTGTTTTAAGGAGAAGGGAATGACACACTGTCAAATGTCAAATATTACATGCCCATGAGCAGACAACGGAATTCATTGAACTATAGAAGAGCAGTTTTGGTGATGTGCTGAGCCAAAGGTCTAATTAAAGTGTGTTTAAGGAGATTAAGGGGGAGAGGAAAGCTAGGGAGGTAAAGTGTTTTTTTGTTTATATAGGAGAAACTAAACATATTTGTCTTCTGATTGGAATGAGCTGATAAAGCTAATTTTGTATTAAAGAAGTCAAGAAGGAAGGGATCGGACTTCCGGGAAGATGGTGCCGTGAACAGGGCGGTGGAAATCTCCTCCCAAAACCAAATATATTAATGAAAATACAACAAATACACCTATTAGTAAAAGAGAGACCAGAAGATACAAGATGGCACCGAGCGTGCAGCTACACCTGAGAGGACTCGGCACCCGCGAAGCAGGTAAGATATGGAGCCGCATCCCAGCGGGACCCGAGCACGCCCCCACCCCAGCGCACCAGCAGGAGGAGAGGATTCAGAGCAGGGAGGGAGTGGAAGCACAGGCCCACCAAATAACCAGTCCTGGTGATCTGCACCGGGAGCACTGACACACTTCACGCAGTGTATCGGAGATTGGAGAGGCAGAGGGTGCAGGATCCAAGATGGCAGGTCCACTCAGCCATTTCCCCAGGACAAAAGAAAAGAGCGTGCTTTTTTAGGGGTCTTATAGAGACAGGGGCCCAATGGAGGAGCAGGATCATTGCAGCGCACTCAGCCAAACAGTCTGGGAGTCCTGGGGAATTTTGGTCCCTTTGGACTATGGCTAGGAAAAGCAGTCACAAGGAGAATTCCCACAGAAATCAGCAGCCTCCCATTACTTCCCTCCCCAGCCAGAGTCACAAAGGGCTCAGTGGAGCGGTGTGGCTGTGGAATAGTGGAGCAGCAGCGCAACCTACAGGATCCCCACAGAAACTACACACGGCAAGCGTTTTTTTGTTTTTGTTTTTTCTCTATTTTCCCTTTCTTCTTTTTTTCTTTTTCTGACCACTTCTATCCCCATGAACAGACAGAGGAATATGGTACAAACAAAGCTTACCTAGACAACCCCAGACCAGACAACCCCAGAGAGGGAGCCTGATGGGATGGACATGCACAATCTACCTGAAAAAGAATTCAGAATAAAAGTCATAACCATAATGATGGATCTACACAGAAATATGCAAGAGCTAAGGGAGGAAGTGAGGGAAGTGAGGAAAGACAATGCAGTGATGAGACAAGCGATCAACGGTCTTAGCAGCAGACTGGAGGAGATGCAAGAGACTGTTAATGGAATAGAAATCAGAGAACAGGAATACAAAGCATCTGAGGAAGAGACAGATAAAAGGATCTCTAGGAATGAAAGAATTTTTTTTTGCAAATATTTTTTTTTATTGTGAAATGATTATCACAGTAAGTTTAGTTAACATCCTTCAACATACATAGTTACAAATTATTTTTTCTTGCGATGTGAACTTTTGAGGTTTTTTCTCTTAACAACTTTTCAATACACAAGACATTATTGCTCACCATGCAACGAACAAGTTCCAGTACAGTGAACAAGCTCCCACAAGGTGAACAATGCAAGGAACATAGTGAACAAGTTCTCACAAGGTGAACAATGCAAAGGCAGTCATATCAGAGAAACTAAATCAGTTACTATAATCAATCAAGTCAGCTATGATTATTCATGTGATTTTTATACTTAAATTATAAATGAATCCCACATTTCCCCCTTTTTTGTTTTAATTGATGCAAATGCATATGCATATATTTGTGGAAGGTACCGGAATAATGATTAGCTGGGCTCGGCCTGTGACATAGTTTGTCACAGGCAATGTCTCTCTCGTCTGGAGGGGTGAGGTTCTATGCCTCACCTCAGTTGGCCCCCACGTTGCTCACCTGAGGTCCCTTGCGACTGTGCCTGTCTTAGGTTGTTCCTCCCATGAGGAATCTTACCCATCTCTGGCTAACCAGCCATCTCCTGGGACCAAACAGGGAGATAAAATACAAAGGAGAGGACAGCCAGCAGCTATAATTCTGGATAAAATCACAATATACATGATTATTTTCATGCAGCAAATGCAGGTGGGGAATCAGTATATGATTTCACAAAGTTGTTTAAAAGGAGTCACTTATTTCTTGAAGTTAAATCTTGAGAAGTAGCATATGCTTGTATTGGCTTTAAAAGACCAACAACTGCCTTCTGCACACAGACTAGGAGAACAGGAATACAAATGCATAACAGTATTAGACCTACAGTTACAGGCCATATCCAATGAAACAAAGAAAACCAATTTAACAATCCAGGCATTTGTGAAAACTTACCAATACCATGATGAATGTTGTCTATTTGATCTTGACTAGTATGCGAAAAATCAGCCAAATTAAAACATAGGAATGAAAGAATTTTAAGAGAACTGTGTGACCAATCCAAACAGAACAATATTTGCATTATAGGAGTACCAGAGGAAGAAGAGAGAGAAAAAGGGATAGAAAGTGTCTTTTAAGAAATAATTGCTGAAAAATTCCCCAAGCTGGGAAAGGAAATAGTCTCTCAAACCATGGAAACCTACAGATCTCCCAACACAAGAGACCCAAGGAAGACAACACCAAGACACATAATAATTAAAATGGAAAAGACCAAAGATAAGGACAGAGTATTAAAGGCAGCTAGAGAGAGAAAAAACATGACCTACAAAGGAAAATTCATCAGACTTATCAACAGAAACATTACAGGCAAGAAGAAAATGGCACGATATATTTAATGTAATGAAACAGAAGGGCCTCAGACCAAGAATATTGTATCCAGCACAATTCTCATTTAAATTTGAGGAAGGGATTAAACAATTTTCAGACAAGCGAAAGCTGAGGGAATTTGCCTCCCATAAAAAACTACTTCAGGATATCTTAAAGGGACTTCTCTACATAGAAGCACTCCTAAGGCTAAAAAGAGGTCACCAGAGAAAATAAAATCATAACAAAAAAAGCAGACCATCGAAATACTAATGAAAGGCAAAGAATAAACCACCTAGTATAAAAAGAATGGAGGAGGAAGAATAAGAAGGGAGAGAAATAAAGAATCACCAGACTGTGTTTACAATAACTTAAGAAGAAAATTAAGTTAGACTGTTAGATAGTAGAGAAGCTACCCTTGAACCTTTGTAAAGGACAAATCTAAAGCCAGCAATGGCAATAAGTACATATCTATCGATAACTACCCTAAATGTAAGTGGACTGAATTCAACAATCAAAAGACACAGAGTTACTGAATGGATGAAAAAGCAAGACCCATCTATAAGCTGCTGACAGGAGACTCACTTCAAACCCAAAGATACACACAGACTAAAGGTGAAGGGATGGAAAAAGATATTTCATGCAAACAACAAAGAGAAAAAAGCAGGTGTTGCAATACTTGTATCAGACAAAATAGACTTCAAAACGAAGAAAGTAGCAAGAGATGAAGAAGGACATTACATAATGATAAAGGGGACAGTCCAACAAGAAGATATAGCCATTATAAATATATATGCACCCAACACAGGAGTGCCGGCATATGTGAAACAAATAATAAAAGAATTAAAGGAGGAAATAGAAAACAATGCAGTCATTTTAGGTGACTTCAACACACCACTCACTCCAAAGGACAGATCAACCAGACAGAAAATAAGTAAAGACACAGAGGCACTAAACAACACACTAGAACAGATGGACCTAACAGACATCTATAGAACTCTACACCCAAAAGCAACAGAACACACATTCTTCTCATGTGCACATGAAACATTTTCCAGAATAGACCACATACTAGGTCACAAAAAGAACCTCAAGAAATTCAATAATATTGAAATCCTACCAACCAACTTCTCAGATCACAAAGGTATAAAACTAGAAATAAATTTTAGAAAGGAAACAAAAGTCTCACAAATACATGGAGACTTAACAACATTCTCCTAATTAATCAATGGGTTAACGACCAAATCAAAACAGAAATCAAAGAATATATGGAGACTAATGACAACAACACAAAGCCACAACTTCTGTGGCACACAGCAAAGGCAGTTCTAAGAGGAAAGTATATTGTAATCCAGGCCTATTTAAAGAAGGAATAACATTCCCAAATGAATAGTCTAAAGACACAATTACTGAAATTGGAAAAAGAAGAACAAATGAGGCCCAAAGTCACCAGAAGGAGGGACATAATACAGATCAGAGAAGAAATGAATAAAATTGAGAAGAATAAAACAATAGAAAAAAAACAATGAAAACAATATCTGGTTCTTTGAAAAATAAACAAAATAGATAACCCCCTAGCCAGACTCATTAAGAGAAAATGAGAATCTACACACATAAACAGAATCAGAAATGAGAAAGGAAAAATAACGATGGACCCCACAGAAATACAGAGAATTATAAGACAATATTATGAGACTCCATATGCTAACAAGCTGGAAAACATAGAAGAAATGGACAACTTCTTAGAAAAACACAACCTGCCAAGACTGACCAAGCAAGAAACAGAAGAACTAAACAGACCAATCACCAGCAATGAATTGAATTGGTAATCAAAAAACTACCCAAGAACAAAACCCCCAGGTCAGATGGATTCACCTCTGATCTCTACCAGACAGTTAGAGAAGAAATAACATCCATTCTCCTTAATGTTTTCCAAAAAATAGAAGAGGAGGGAATACTTCCAAACTCACTCTATGAAGCCAGCATTACTCTAATACCAAAACTCGGCAAAGACCTCACCAGAAAAGAAAATTACAGACCAATATCCCTGATGAACGTAGATGCAAAAATACTCAAAAAATATTAGCAAACCAAATTCAAAAAAATCATCAAGAGGATCATGCACCATGATCAAGTGGGATTCATCCCAGGGATGCAAGGATGTTACAACATTCGAAAATCCATCAACATCATCCACCACATCAACAAAAAGAAGAACAAAAACCACATGATCATCTCCATAGATGCTGAAAAAGCATTTGACAAAATTCAGCATCCATTCCTGATTAAAACTCTCAATAAAATGGGTATAGACGGCAAGTACCTCAACATCATAAAGGCCATATATGACAAACCCACAGCTAACATCATACTTAACAGCGAGAAGCTGAAAGCTTTTCATCTAAGATCGGGAACAAGACAGGGATGCCCACTCTCTCCACTGTTATTCAACATAGTACTGGAGGTCCTAGCCACGGCAATCAGACAAAACAAAGACATACAAGGCATCCAGATTGGTAAAGAAGAGGTCAAATTGTCACTATTTGCAGATGACATGATATTGTACATAAAAAACCCTGAAGACTCCACTCCAAAACTACTAGAACTAATATCTGAATTCAGCAAAGTGGCAGGATACAAAATTAACACACAGAAATCTGTTGCTTTCCTATACACTAATGAACTAACAGAAAGAGAAATCAGAAAAACAGTTCCATTCCCAACTGCATCAAAAAGAATAAAATACCTAGGTATAAATCTAACGAAGGAAATGAAAGACCTATACCCTGAAAACTACAAGACACTCCTAGGAGAAATTAAAGAGGACACGAACAAATGGAAATTCATCCCATGCTCTTGGCTAGGAAGAATAAATATTGTCAAAATGGCTATACTACCTAAAGAAATCTACAGATTCAATGCAATCCCTATCAAACTACCAACAGCTTTCTTCAATGAACTCGAACAAATAATTCTAAAATTCATATGGAACCACAAGAGACCCTGAATAGCCAAAGCAACCCTGAGAAGGAGGAATAGAATGGGGAATTACGCTCCCTGACTTCAAGCTCTACTACAAAGCCACAGTAATCAAGACAATTTGGTATCGGCACAAAAACAGACCCACAGACCCTGGAACAGAATAGAAATTCCAAGCATTAACCCAAACATATACAGTCAATTAATATTTGATAAAGGAGCCTTGGGTATACAATGGGGAGATGACGGCCTCTTCAGCAGCTGCTATTGGCCAAACTGGACAGCTACATGTAAGAGAATGAAACTGGAGTTCTGTCTAACCCCATACATAAAAGTAAACTCAAAATGGATCAAAGACCTGAATGTAAGTCATGAAACCATAAAACTCTTAGAAAAAACATAGGCAAAAATATCTTGGACATAAAAATGAGCGACTTCTTCATGAACATATATCTCCCCGAGCAAGGGAAACAAAAGCAAAAATGAACAAGTGGGACTATATCAAGCTGAAAAGCTCTGTACAGCAAAGGACACCATCAGTAGAACAAAAAGACATCCTACAGTATGGGAGAATATATTCATAAATGACGTATCCGATAAGGGGCTGACATCCAAAATATATAAAGAACTCATGCACCTCAACAAACAAAAAGCAAATAATCCAATTACGTAATTGGCAGAGGACATGAATAGACACTTCTGCAAAGAAGAAATTCAGATGGCCATCAGGCACATAAAAAGATGCTCCATAACTGATCATCAGAGGAATGCCAGTTTAAACCACAATGAGATATCACCTCACACCAGTGAGGATGGCCAACATCCAAAAGACAAACAACAACAAATGTTGGCGAGGATGTGGTGAAAAGGGAACCCTCCTACACTGCTGGTGGGAATGCAAATTAGTTCAACCATTGTGGAAAGCAGTATGGAGGTTCCTCAAAAAACTCAAAATAGAAATACCATTTGACCCAGGAATCCCACTCTTAGGAATTTACCCTAAGAATGCAGCAACCCAGTTTGAAAAAGACATATGTACCCCTGTGTTTATCGCAGCATTATTTACAATAGCCAAGAAATGGAAGCAATCTAAGTGTCCATCAGTAGATGAATGGATAAAGAAGAAGTGGTACATATACACAATGGAATATTATTCAGCCATAAGAAGAAAACAAATCCTACCATTTGCAACAACATGGTTGGAGCTAGAGGGTATTATGCTTAGTGAAATAAGCCAAGCAGAAAAAGACAAATATGAAATGATTTCACTCATATGTGGAGTATAGGAACAATGAAAAGAAAACTGAAGAAACAAAACAGCAGCAGACTCACACAACCCAAGAATGGACTAATACTTAACAAAGGTGAAGGAACTGAGGAGGATGGGTGGGAAGGGAGGTACAAGGGGGAAAAAGGGGCATTACGATTAGCAGATGTAATGTTGGGGGGGTGCAGGGAGGGATGTACAACTCAGAGAAAACAAGTAATGATTCTATAGCATCTCACTATGCTGATGGACAGTGAGTGTAATGGCGTTGGTGGGGGGGACCTGATAAAGGGAGTAGTTTAATAACCATAATATTGCACATGTAATTGTAGATTAATGATACCAAAATAAATTATATAAAAAAAAAGAAGGAAGGGACCTCCTGGTAGGTTGGAGGGATTAGCTTTAGATAGAATTCTGGGCTGTACTTTGATGACAGAAAGGCAGAATGAAGGTGGAGGTGCTGGTAAGTGGGTAGATGTGGACATGTAGCTTATGGAAGTTCTATTACAATTATTTCTCTCAGTAGGAAATATGCAACTGTTTTTGAGGAGAGAGGGCAAACTGCAACAGAGCTGTATAGCACAAAGGGAGGGAAATGGATTAAAGATTTATAGTATAATTAAGGTTTGTGATCGTGAGTTTAGTGCAAGATCACTTAGTTTTGGTTGTTTTTTTATCCAGGCATTCAGCACATGGGCTCTAGGGAGGAGTGATTATAAAGGTGGACTAGTTTGGGTTGTAGTTTTGCCAAACAATTTTGACAAAATAACTGTAGTCATCATAATGATTGACTGTGGAGTTTAAGCCAAGTAAGGTGAGCGTGGGCCCATCAGAAGAGTTATGGCTAGAGAGAAGTGTTAGAATCAGTATGGTGGAAGTTCCAGTGGGTTGAATGAGTGTAAGAGGAAGTAGCTGGCAAAATAGGAGGTGGAGTTCATAGAATGGGATGCATGGAAGTTAAAGTTTAGAAGGAGTTAAAATGATGAAAAGAGCTCTACTTTCAGTCTGAGTGTCCTGAAGTTTATAAGAATGAAGTAAAAAAGACAGCTAACATTTAAAGAGAAAAGCAGGGAGGAGTTAATGTCCTGTTAGATCAAGAGGGGAAATGGAATATTCAGAGAATATAAATGTGAAGAAATAAGGAATTCTGGGCAATGAGCCATAATTTCCATGGAGAAAATGGAAGGGTTTCTGGAGTGGGGGAGGAATAAGAGGTCAGAAATGGGGACATAAATTGAATGGGTGTCTTAAAGGTTTAAATGGTATTAGATGAAAGGAAGGGAAACTTATTTGATCTTGGGGGGACTTTGTATTTTCTAAGCATGTATCTTTTCTTTAATTTATGTGTATATGCCTATGCCTCTGATTATATATATTTATATTGTGGATAGTTTTTCCGATATGTTGATTGTCTTTTACTTTATCTATGGTAGCTTTCTGTGTTAGTGTTGAGTTTATCTACTTTTATTTTTTAAGTTCAGTTTATTTAGTGCTTTAGCTTTTGTAATTAAGAAAATATCCCTTTCTCAAATTGATAAGCCAATTCTCCTAACACATAAATACCACTTTTGTCTCCTTTTGTCTTTATTTATCTGAAGCTCTTTTTATGTTCAATTGATCTACTTGCTGATATTTGTGCCAGTGCACTTTTTTTATTACCATAACTTTTAAACATAGTTTGATACATGGTAGCCAAGCCCTCTTCCCCAGCATTTACAGATATTTCTAATTTTTTTTAATTGCTTTGGCTATCCTTAACCACTTACATTCCATATGAATTCTGAGTCATAATGTGGAAAAAGTAAATTATAAAGTGCTATTTAATGTAAGATATATTTTTTGAAATAGGAAGATATTTCAAACTATTTTAAGTTTTTAATTAATAATAAAATTTTGAGGATAATTTTCTCAAGGAAAAAGTTAGAAAGAAAAAAGCATGACAGTTGAAAGCCAATATGAGGACCATTAGAAAATTATAACAAAGAATTTTGAGCACTGCATATTTAATGCAACACTTATTATGTCCAAAAAAGCATATTGTATTATATTGTACTGTAAATGTGGAATTAAAATGATCAAATTCAACTGCTGGTCACACTTGCATTCCTGGAATAGACCCAACTTGATCATGATGTGTTATCTTTACTTATATTGCCTGAATTTGGTTTCTGATATTTTTTATATATTTGTTTTGCTTCTATGTTCATAAGAGAGATTGACTTGTAATATTTCTTCCTTTTTATGTCCTTGTTAAATTCTGGCATCAAGTTTATTTCAGCCTCATAGAAGGCAAAGCTGTCCCCATTTTCATTTTCATTAAATATTGTGGAATTTTTTTTGATGCTTGAAAGAAGTTACTGATGAGGTCTTCTGATTTGTAGATTTGTACATTTAATACATCTTTTAAATTATAGATTTAATTTAAAAGAAGTAGACCTATTCTTAATTTCTTTTTCTTCTGGTATCAGTTTTGATAAATTGTATTTTTTGAACATTGTAATTGTTATTTACTTATTTATTTTTGTTGAAGTATAGTTGATATACAATATTATATTGGTTTCAAGCATACAACATAGTGATTCAACAGGTACACACATTATTAAATGCTCACCCCAACTAGTGTAGTTATTATCTCTCAACATAGAAAGATATTACAGTTATTGAATATATTCTCTGTTCTGTACTTTCATCCCCATGACTAATTTATTGTTGTACCTCTTTATCTCTTTCACCTATTTCACCCTTCTGCTGCCATGGTAACCACCAGTCACTTCTCGGTGTCTATGAGTCTACTGCTGTTTTATTCATTTTGTTTTCCTTTGTTTTTAGATTCCAAAAATAAGTGAAATCATGTGATATTTCCCTTACTCTGCCTGGCTTATTTCACTTAGCATAGTACCCTCTAGGTCCATCCATGTTTTCACCAATAGAAGGTGTGGATCAAATTGCTATATTTCCAGAATCTCTGACCTGACCTTAGTGCATCTCTCCATATCAATAGGTGCTTCCAAGGGGTGGAGAGAAGTAGTCCATCTCCATATCAACAGGCGATTATGAGGAGGGGGATTGAGGGCTTGTCTGCACTGGAGAAGTTTGGTGGGGTCCTTTTGCAGTTGGGTTGCAAGAGACACGGGTGAGCAGAAGTGGATGACTGCTTGTAAGCAATAAACTGTTTTCTCCCACTCTGTTTCTTCCTTTGACTGATTTCAGCTTCAAAGGTTATCTGCCCCAGGAGTTACAGCATATTTCTTTCATTTTTTATAGCCGAATACTCTTCCATTGTATACATGTACCACCTCTTCTTTATCCATTAATCTACTGATGGACACTTTGGATGCTTCCATATCTTGGCTATTGTAGGCGATAAACTCAGGGTGCATATATCTTCTCAAATCAGAGATTTTGTTTTCTTCAAGTAAATTCCTAGAGGTAGAGTTACTGGTTTTTCTATTTTCAGTTTTTTGAGGAACCTCCATACTGTTTTCCACAGTGGCTACACCGATTTACATTCCTTTATAACAACTTCTTATTAACCTTGTAATGTCCATAGATCTCTAATGACATTTCCCTTTTCTGCCTTTTTTCTCTTAATCAGTTTTCCTATAAGCCAATCAACTTTATTAGTCTTATTTAATAACATTTGTTTTTCTGGATTTTCTGTATTGTATATTTTCTGTTTCTAAACATTTCTGTAAAATTCTATTACTCATATTTTCTTTTTGTATTGAATCTACCACTTGTTCTCTAAATTTTTGAATTAGATGCATAAATAATTAATTTAGCTTTCTTAGTTTCTAATATCATATGAAAGACTATGAACTTTACTGTAAGCAGATGTCAAGCTGCATTCTACAACTTGTATGTCATCACATTATACATTTTACACAGACGCACATGCACACATGCACGCACACATGCACGCACACACTCGCTCTAGTAGAGCAATACAAGCTTCCTTCTGTCAGGTTTTGCATGGTAGCTTTTTCTTTACTTTTACTTAAACTTTCATCTTTATATTTAAAGGGTGCCTTCTATAAACAGCATATAGTCACCTTTTCAACTAGTATGATGTTCTTTGTCTTTTAATTAAAATATTCAGGCATTTTCACTTAATGTAATGACTGCTATATTTGTTTCTTTTTCTATCTTGTGTTTATTTCCTATATAAACCACTTGACTTATGTTTCTTTTTTTCCTTCTTTCTTTCCTTCTATTGGATTAACAAAAGATTTTTCACACACCATATTCCCTCTATTAGCTTGTTAACTATATATTTTTAAGGTATTTAACACTTTTTTTCCTATCTCTTGAATATATTATTTATGCTTTCAAAAATACTTGCTTTAAAGCTCTAATAACTAGACCACCTTTGAAATTGTTTCTCTGAAATTGTTTTTGATACTTCTTTTGTGTTCATTTGATCCTATATTTTGGAATGACTTGAAGGTTTTATTAAATGATAAACATTGTGTTGGAATAAGTGTAGAGATTTATACTATGGTTTCTTAAAACAGGTAGGAGTGGGCTGTTGGCTACAGTGCATAGAGACTGAGCTACGTTGTGACTCACAGAGCTCTAGCCCCTCACACCCCATGAGTCTTAAGGTTTATTCCACAGGTGCTTGAGAGACTAAGGTGATCTCTGGATCCTGCTTTTCCAGAGAGAGGACTGGACCCTGAGCATTAATCCTTGGTTTATGGATTTTAGGAATGTCAGGCTCTTTGTTTGGCTTCTTACTTTTTTGTTGAGTAGCTTCAGGACTTGGTGAATGATGTAGTAAGGGGATAGTGAGATTGGAGTGCTGAGTTTAGAGTTCTCTGACCTTTCCTTTGTCCTAAAATCCTGGCCCCTCGGATCCCCACGCTCTCTCTCTCTTCCTTGTTCTCTAAGATTGTAAGCAATTTCAGGTTTCTCTGGTTTCTGTATTTGTTTTCTGGGTGGATGGCAGTTTTTTGCTGTAGACCTAGAATTGTCAAATGGCCTGAGGGAATGTTAGCTCACCTTCCTGGAAGGTACCCCTTCCTCTAGGATTTTGTTCTTTTAGTAACTCTCCAATGTCTTCAAGCAGTTTTTCCTCTCTGTATTTTCTTCAGATTTTTAGTTGCTTTCCACAGCATTATTGGACTGCCACACTAAAAATGAGTGTGGATATTCTGATCTTGGAGGTTCTCTGTGGACTGTAGGGCCCTGAGAGCAGTGTGCCTCACGTAACTCACTTCCAGAGACTGACTCTCGAGGCACCGTCTGTACAAATGAACACACAGTATGCTTATGGTTGTCACAGTTTTAAATAAAATCATCCCTTCGAACTGCTGTGAGATTAGCCATATTTGGAGACCTCTGCAATCTACCTGCAGATCACAAATGTGGGTGAGGGGATAAGACAGGGTGAGTTCCAGAGATTTTAGATCCTCTCTCTTTGGCTATTAAAATGATCTGAAAACCAAACTGGACCTTAATTTACACAACTGAATTCATACAACTAGCTTGATGAATGACTGCTCATGAAGCCCTGTGTGCCCTGTGTAAGCTTGCATTGCATTTTAAAAATACACCTTGAAAATTCTACTCATTCCTGGTATTGGTGCCGCTTAGCAAGCAATATGCAGCCATTCAGATGAAAAGAAGTAGCAAGGGAGGTGTCATCACTATTTATATGTTCCATCGGGCTGACTTCACAGCATTGCTTTCAACACAAGAGAGTATCACAGATATACTAGAGTGGGTTCAGCAAGAAGAACCATAGCAGAGTTTGGAAATGAAATAGATGGTAGTATTGGTATATGTATTTGTTCCTAAATCTTAGCTTGCCAGATTATTGTGTTAAAAAGTGTGGTAGCATCTACGGTGATTCATGTGACTAATGAAAATAGCTAAGGATATAATGTCTCAAGAATTCTCTCTTTTCATACATATACAAACATGAACATGAAACAAAGAATACCATTATTTTCTGGTAACTCAATAGTGTGAAAGCGGGTTACCAAATTCAACTACTAATGAAACAAACAAAAAACTGGACTTGGTATAATTGGCCATGTTATTATTATCTGAGTCCTTTGCTTCTAGAAAGCAGTGAAGGTTGGGAAATTCTCCCACATTCTTGTGTTCTGAGAAACAGCTAAACTCAATGGACTGCCATCTATTCTTAAGTAAGACCTGCCTCCATGCTTCTTAAGACTCAATTGTTACCTGCCCTTATTAAACTCAAGATGCCCTCCCTTTTCTCTGAGACATTCCTCATTAATGAAAATTATTGCAGTAGCCAGACTAAAGTCATCTACTTAATTATCTGGTACATTTTACTTTTGACAAAAGAAAAGAGAAGACTTTAATGAAAACATAATTTCCATCCTTGAAGAGTGTTATTCTATTTGATAAATGAGCACATTGATGTGCAAACTGTTTTAAAAATTACAAGTAAAAATTCCAAAAGAATACAATTCAAAGCAGCATTTACAGGGTGAAGAATTAGTGATCTGGCTGGGAGATTTCAGGAACATAACATAAAAAAAGTGATAGAAACTGTGAAAAGTGAGGTTAAGTCATTTGGAACATCGATCATGACCTTCCAATGCCTACATAATAGGAGCTCTGTAGGAAGAGCCATAAGCATGGAAGAAAGGCAAAAATCAAAGAATTGATTGTTGAGACATTTCAAGAATTGAGGAGACACAGGCTTTTGGATCAAAATGCTTACCAAGTGCCAATGCAATACATTTTGGGAGAATGAAAGTTTCACATCTTGAGCTATTCTAGTGAAATTTCTATGCTCCAAGAGAAACTCTTAAAGCTTTTCACAGGGGACAATCTTGAAAAGGTCACTTATAAAGTGACAAGACACATAACACACATAATGTCATTAAATAATGAGGGTAGTTAACGTATTTAGCACAGGTGTTGGTCTACATTCTTCATACAGGTTTCCTCTTTGAATGTTCTTTACAACCTGATAAGGTGAGTACTTATGACTAGCTTCATTTTTCAGAGAAGGAAGCTAAGACACAAAAATGTTAAATAATTCTACTAAGGTCACAGCTGGCAGGTGGTATAAAGGGATTCATGCAGCGACAGCCTGGCTCCAGAGTTCATGTTTTGGTCTAGCTGATGGGAAATGCATTTATGTAAAGCAAGCTGTCATCGAAATGTGAGGGCAAAATAAACCTATTTCAGTCATGCCAGAACTGAGACATTTTGCCTGGTGAAGTCTCATAGGAAGAGAATGTAGACACAGAGAGATGAGCCCTGTGTGCTCTAAGATTTAGAGGTTGGCTCAGGAACTCAGGAACAGGAGCCAGAATCAAGAGTGCAGTTCCAGACACTACATGAAGAAAGTGTTCCAAGAAAAAGGGGTGGACGCCAGCATCACATGCAGCTGTCAAGTTGAGTGTGGAAGATTAAAGCATAATCACTGGATTCAGGCATATGAACATGACTGGAGAAGTTGGTGGAGACACAAATCGTCTGGGGCAGTGTGGGTAAAATTGCAGTATTTCCAGAATCTCTTGTCTGGCTTTAGTGCATCTCCATATCAACAGGAGTTTCTAAGGGGTGGAGAGAAGTAGTCCATCTCCATATCAGTGGGGAATTACCTGGGCAACCCGAGGGCTTATCTGGACTTGAGAGGTCTGGGGGAAGATTGGCTTGCTTCTGTTGCAGCAGGAGAGAGAGACTCCAGATGGCTTTTTTGTAAGCAATATATGGGTTTTAAACTTTATTTCTCCCTTTGACTGATTTTAGTTTCCACTAGGTATTTTGCCCTGGGATTTCCTCTCCCCAGAGTTACAGGCAGATTCATGAAAGAATGGGAGAAAAGGCTGTAAAAACAGTTTAACTTGATGAAAGATCTCAACTTAAAGTACAAAATTTTGAAACACTGCATAAAAGTATAGAGGAATGTATTTGTGTCTTATAGTGGAATCTACATAAGCAAGGTGTGAAATGGAATTTGGTCTACAGAAAGGTAAAATAATTGTAAACAAAAAGTGATAAAAGACCGGTGGAAATATTTGCCACCAATAAAGCAAGGAAAATAGTTCAATCTTCAAAAAATAGACAAGTGAATATAAAACCTTCATATAATTTGAAATAATAATTTGAAGTAATTTGAAAACATGATTTAAAGATGTAACACAAAAAAGTAGTATAAATATTAAGAAGAAAAATCTTACACACAAGAAAATATGGGAATGAAGTTAATAAAATTGGACACCATTCTTGTCTATTAATTGTGAAAAAAATTAAGGCAGTTTTAAATATGAAATTGGTGATCATGTGAGAAAAAAAGATTACTCTCCTACACTCTTAGAGGGTTATATAAATTGACCCAGACTTTTTGGAATCAGTTTGGAATGCTCTGTCAAAATTTAATTGATTATTTTTAATTTTAGAATAATATTCGCACATGTAACTTTTGTGTGAAATGAAGTCTGCCCAGGAACATTTGTCCCAACATTATTTAAAAATAGAATAGAAACAAATTAAGTACCAACCCATGGCTGCACAGTTAATTGCATTATGGAACATACTCTAGAATATCATTTCACAAAATGATGTGAATAATTTTGGTAACATGAAGTGATCTCCTTGCAAATGCTAAGTATTCTAAAGCAGGTTGTGGAATAATTTATTGATCAAAAGAAACTAGCTCACAAATGATACATAAAAGAATGCCTGAAAATCCACAGGGAAAATGTAAATGGTGTGGGTTTAGTTGTGTGAGGAGAGAAGCAATAATGCTTACTATTTAATTTTACTGAAAGGTTCATCAAATCACTTGAATTTTTAAATGGGTGCTTAATTTTTAAAGGAAGAAAGAGTAATTTTTCTTAATTTAAATGGAAGAAAAAAGCATAATTGTAATTATATCCTCACATCACTAAATGCAGTAAAACCAATTCTATGTGGATAAAAGGGATAGAAGTGAGATCTAAAAGATCTGAAGGGTTTCTCAAAATAAGGATAGCCATAAGGCTAGTGCACTGGAAAAAAATAAGTAAATAGAGTTTTAGCAATTTTTGCTTAATATGTATATTTTCATAAAGTATGCACACATATTTTAATATATGCATAGAAAATTAAGACACATGGAAAAATGTGTTAATGGTGGCTATTTCTTGAATGATATTTTCTACTTATATTTTTTCTGTAAACTCTTTTTTACCCCAAAGAGCAGGGATTGTGTTTTATAGTAAAGTAGAACATAATATCAAATTTATTTGGTGTAACTGCCAGGTAAGGTCTGAGAATCCAGCCTGGGCATCAGGAAGCATGTCTTGTGCAACCTAACCAAGAGTGGAACAAAGGTGCAGTGGAACGGAAAGAATAGCTGGGCCATGATCCTCGTACCTGTGTTGGCTTTGGCATCATTAGATTCAATAATGAAGACTTGAACTAAGAGCTTGGATGTTATTTGCATTTTTAGCTGTTTGAGAAGATGAACTAGTCATGAACTTCAAACAACCATTAAGTACTTTTTAGATTCTGAGCGCTTTTCTTTTGCATACTTTGACACTTCTTTAGAACGGTATCTGTCCCATGGATGGAACCACAGCTCACAGGGAGTGATCATGTCACTGTGCAGCCACATGGACCATAGGCATTTTATTTGGACCATAGGCATTTTATTTGGTGAGTCTGTGTTTGGGAACTTCATCAAGTAGAGGAAAAGCCAGACCCAAGTTCTTTGTATTTCTCTTTCTCCTGACCATGATCTGTCATTCAATAGGAACCAAGGTACCCCTGGCCCTTCTGTGGAGCAGACACAAGGCAGGTGCTCTGACTCAGCACTGACTGAGCAACACACACGAGAAGGTGGGGAAGTTCAGTAGCAATACAATTCTAGTAAGAACTACAATGTAGACATTTGTTATGGGATGATTGTGTTTCCCCAAAATTCATCTGTGAAGCCCTAACACCCAGAACTTCAGAATAGGACTTTATTTGCAGATAGGGCCTTTAAAGAGGTAATTAAGTTAAAATGAAGCTTTTAGGGTGGGCCCTAATCCAGTCTGACTGGTGTTTTTATAAGAGGAGATTAGGATACACAGAGCTGTGTGCTTGCTCAGAAGAAAGGCCGGGCGAACACACGGCCTGAGGGTGGCCACGAAGCTGGGAGAGAGGCTCCTCAGAGGCGGGGAGAGAAGCCTCAGAGGAGGAGGCAGTGTTGTGCCCAAGTCGCGAGTTCCCGAGAGACCACCAAGGAGCCGATTCTGATGCAAACACAAAAGGGTCATTTATTTCAAGCTCGAGCTCGGACCCACAACCTTCACTGATGCAGTGGGTTAGGATTGTGAGCCCCAAGCCTGGAGCTCAGGGTAGGCTAGGCTTTTATGCATTACAAGGTGCAGGGAGAGGGGGGCCATGGGTTAAGTCTGGCCGGTGCCCAGCTGCTGGCTGATGTAAGGTATATTATCTTTAAGGGACAGGAGAGCTTGGACCTTGAGTGTCTGGACCTTGAGGTCAGTGCTAGGGAACTATCTGGGGTGAGGGTTACTGGAACAAACAATGGGTGGTTTTTCCAGTAACTGGAACAAAGCCCTCTTAGAACTAGGTCGGGGTTGAGGCTTCTTTCTTAAGATGGCCTTTTTAAAATGGAGTTTCTCTTGCTCTAACATTTTCCCCTTCTCTTGTACATTGGGTCCAATCATGGGCTCAAAGTTTTTAAATGACAGAGATGTTTAGCTGGGCTCGACCTGTGGCACAGCCTGTCACAGGGAATGTCTCTCTCATCTGTGGGGGGTGAAGTTCTATGCCTCCCCTCAGTTGGCCCCCACGTTGCTCACCTGAGGTCCCTTGCAACTGTGCCTGTCTTAGGTGGTTCCTCCCATGAGGAATCTTACCCATCTTTGGCTAACTAGCCATCTCTTGGGACTAAACAGGGAGATAAAATATGAAAGAGAGGACAGCCAACAGCTATAATTCTGGATAAAATCATAATATACATGATTATATTCTTGCAGCAAATGCAGGTGGGGAATCAGCATATGATTCACTTATTTCTAGAAGTTAATGTTTGAAAAGTAGCACAAGTACATATTGGCTTTGAAAGATTAGCAACTGCACTGTGTACACACGCTAGGAGAATAGGAATACAAAGACATAGAAAAAGCAGAAAAATCAGACAAATTAGAACTATACATTCCTGGAAACTGTTCACATCTCATATGTTCTTTTAACAGCAGATAATTTATGGTAGCACAATTCTGAAGCACTACAATTTATACTTTTCATAGCTTTTGATTGAGTTCAGATAATACAGAAGCAGTTAAATTCGTTGTCTCACTGTATGCACAGACCAGCTTGGATATTTCCTTTTGCATTCTAATGACATTTAAGCAGAAAGGATGTATCTCATGCCACATATAGAAGGCTTAGGGTGTGGACATGTACCACCTGCCCTGACCCCAAGGTGGGCCGGGCCACTGTCTGCCTGCTAAGGCTGCCCACAGCAAAGTCATGGGCCATGCTGAGACACCCTCCCCTATCTGAGGAACACTTAAACATTCCAGGCTCAGCTGCCCCTGGCCCTTTTGAACTTTAACTCATTTCACTGAAGAAAGACTCTAGAACTTAATGTTTAACACAGAGTTTCAGTAGGGAGTTTTTTTGCATGTAGTTACATTGCTCTGACTGCAAACATTCTGCCCCGCTCCTTCTGGAGGCCCTCCTCCTACGCTGACTACACTCACAGTCCCTGTCTCATTCTTCTCTTTACAGTTAGAGACTCTAGTTGCTGCTAGGGAAAGGGGGCGATGACCACTCTGGCTGTTCCATGCTGAGAGGGGGTGCAGTAAGGGGTGCAGCTAGGTCTTTATCAATGGTCGGTCGGGAGGCCTTTGGAAGATGGGAATTTCCATCCTGGGTTTATTGCTATCACTATTTGCAGTTTCATGGCTTCTAGGCAAGACAGAGTAAGTCATGTTATTAGATTAAATAGTAACATCTGGAGTTGGATTTTCTATTCTGGAAGAACAAAGTTGACAAGAAGATTAAAGAATGCATGAGCTCAGTATAGATAAGGCTGCATTATTGAAACAATACTTTTCTCTAAAATCACTCTTATTTTTATTACTAGTAACTAGATTAAGAAAATAATTAACACTTGGCTTGATTATTTGCATAAGTGCAGCAAGAAGAGCAATTGGTTACATAGGCTCTTTTAAATGTGCTTTGTTGGAACTTTTTATAAGGAACTTCAGATTGGACTTTTAAAAGTGTCTCAAGGCCAGAAAGCCAAGCCAGACTTGCCATCAGGTTTTGCCTGCAGTACCTGTAGATTTGGGTGAATTCCTCTCTTCTTGAAGTCCCCAAGACATTCTGAGGTTCCTGCACCTGCCAGGAAGTGACTTTCTTTACTCACCTGATAAGGCTGCTGGGAATCCTGTAAGCAAGGTACCAGGCCAGTTCTTCTAAGGGGCTTTGTTGGTTTTATGAAGTCGAACTCAGTTCTTTAAAGCTGTCTGTTCATATGTGAGTTTACACATGTGTCTTTCAGGAATAACATTTCCCGTTAAAGCCTTGGTAGCAGATTCTTACTGAACTTATGCAAATAAACATACTGCTATAAAATATAAAAATAGTCACTGAGAGTTGTTAAATTCTGGAGGGATCAGGTAGAGAAAAAGATAAATGTTTCAATTCTGCTTACAAAGATATTGTCATTTACTAAACTGTTGTCAGCTTAAGAGAAAAAGCTTAAAACACGTTATCAGTAACACTTGAAACAAAAAGCCACAAAACCATCTTCCTTAGTTTACTTAATTTTATGTAAATACTTGTTCTGCTGAAATCCAGCTCTTCACTAGTTCAGGAGCAACAAAACAGTGACTGTAAATTACAAAAGACTTGTAAATGAGAGTGGCTAAAGATCTGAGGAGAGCTTTCCACAAGACAGTTGACATAAGGAAATTTGGATATTTTTGCAACACAAAACATCCAGCAATAAAGTTTAGTATCATCCTCTTTGGCAGTGTTTTCCAGGTAATTTTATATCAGATAAATAAGCCAAATTAGCCAAATACTTTCTCTAATGAGAAAAAATTTCTCTGACATGTTCCAGGGGCCCTCTGGAAAATATCAGAGTTAACTAGGTGTAAAAGTACCTTTTGAATTTGATTTTGGCAAGTTGTCAGAAGAAAGTTTCTTTGACACTTGCTTAAATAGAATTATAGGTATTTAACTAGAATGACAATAAAAAGGCTTAAATGCAAATACAGTTTACTCAGTTGTTAACAACACTTGGCTTACAGTCCTTTTAATAATGAAGATTTCATTTTCTTAAATACTCAGACAACTTACTGAGACTTTAAGCATGAGAAACTGCTTTGATAAAAACAGAAAGTTCTTTGCAATCTCTTAACATTACGAGCAGGCTAATTAGTTTAAGAAAACTTTGTCTTTTTAACTGAGAACAAAATTCTAGTTTTGCTGTGTACTTGATATCAAGACTTATTTGCTTTAATTTTACATAGCACGACTATATCAATTTTTCCACAAACTTTCTACAACTTTTTTTTTACATTCACTGTTCTCTCTCTTTAAACAAACAGCTGCACTTCAGAAGTTACCTTCTTTTACCTTAAATAAAATGAATCTCCATTCTTTATATTTTCTCTTGTTAAAACACACATCTTTTCTAGCAAGCAGAGATGTTTTCTTTATTACTTTAAGTAGTTTTAATTAGAACTTAAAACTATTAGGAACTTTAACTTTCAGTGAACAGTGAAAAATAGGCTATTGTAAACTGTAACATCAGCATTCCTCAGATTGATACATTTATGAACACTTTTTATCATTTCTGGAAATGTGCCTTACAGCACAATTTTTACTGAGCACGAAACATCTTTATATAACTTAGCAAAACTCTAAGAATTTTGGTTACCACAAAAATTCTCAGGCTGTTTGCAGATATATACACTGTTATACATTGATATACTATTATTATTATTAAGATATTCATTTGTTACACTTGTTTACACACTCTTTAGCAATTATGCTAGATTACTTATAAAAACTTTTACTTAACATTAGACAAAAACTTTTAGACATCCTCTTGAAATATTTAACAGATAACACCAATTGAAATGACTTTAGGTAAACAGGCAGCTGATAACTATAGGACATGTCCATTTCAGTTCAACTTAAATTAGCATCAATGCTTATTAATACTATCCAGAGGTAGAAAAACATTTTTCTTTACTAGACACATAAATATACAGATTGAGACACAATGACTACAGTTAGCAACACTTTTTATAAAAGAACACATACTCAGATAAACTGATACAAAGATACTGATATCCAATTGTAGAGGTCACTAGTGGCAAAAGGCCAGTAGTGATGGGGCTGATTTCCCCCCCGTGTCTGGGAGACTGGTGGCTCACAGGGGCAAGCGGCGGAGGCAGACTGCTCTCCTACTGGAGCGCCTCTGCCCTCCACTCTCTGGAGCAGCTTCTGCTTCCCAGGTGGAGGATGGTTGTGTCCTTCCCTTAACTTCTTTAAAATGGTCCATCATCAGAGATAGCAGAGTAGAAGGAGTCTTATTTTCTCAAAATAAAAAGCTACTGACAGCCCACCAAGTAATACAGACAAACAAAAAGCAAGACAAAAAAATGCCTTTGGTCGTTCTGAAGCAGAATCAGAAGTGGGACGACGGCGGGGGTGACCCACCTCGTTCCCCCAAATTAGGACCCAAAGGTCCTAAACATATGAGGGGCATTTCTTCTCCCTCAAACGGGCCTGTCGGCCCTACAGGTACAGGAGGGCCCATCGGCCCTATAGACAGGCTCGATTCAGCCTCAGACTTGACCTTCAGAAAGTGAAAGAGTGCAGCGCAACACACAACACAAACAATAAACATAAAGCTTGCATCACTCACACGCACAAAGTTCTTACCGGCCAGTTCAGACCCTTTGGGTCGGGAGTCCTGGGGGTCTTGGGGATCCCGGACGAGCCCCCAAATGTTGTGCCCAAGTCACGAGTCCCCAAAAGACCACCAAGGAGCCGATTCCGATGCAAGCACACAAGGGTCGTTTATTCAAGCTCGAGCTCGGGCTCACACCTGTCACCGACGCAGCAGTTCCAAAGTGAGAGGCCAAGCTCGAGCTTGAATAAACGACCCTTGTGTGCTTGCATCGGAATCGGCTCCTTGGTGGTCTTTTGGGGACTCGCGACTTGGGCACAACAGGAGAGGCCTCAGAGGAGGAGGGACAGCCTCAGTAGCGGGGAGAGAGGCCTCAGAGGAGGGGAGAGAGGCCTCAGAAGAAACCAGCCTGGGCATCAAGAACCTTGAGCTTGGATCCCAGCCTCCAGAACTGTGAGAAAATACATTTCTATTCCTGAAGCCATCCAGTCTGTAGGATTTTGTTATAGCAGCTCTCTTAAACTAATATAAAGTTAGGGGGTTCTTAGAAAGTTGTAATGGGTGAGGACCACTTTCTGCCCAGGAAGCTTTAAAACCTCAGTGTGGAGAATGACTCATTACTAACTATATGTGGTTCTGGAAATGCAATCTGGGTGAGAGAAGTGAGAAGACCTTTAAGGAACTTAAACAAGAAATTCATATCTTATTGGAACTTTGAGGAGATAAACTTGGCTACAATGTGGAAACCAGTGAGAAGCCTTGGTCAACAAAGAGACTGAGAGTGAGCCAGTGCCCTGGCATCTGAGAGCGGAACAAGGGTGTGGTTCTCACCGACAGCCCAGCACAGAGCGTCAGCCAGGGGCCTCGAGATGGAGAGGGCTACTCAGATGCTGGATGGCTTAGGAACCCTGCCTGCAGCCTTGAAGCAAGCCTGAAGTGGACACCAAATTGAAGTGGCCAGAGGAGGGCATGGGAGGTCAGGAATGGGTACTGTTTTCAGATGGCTTCTTTGAGAAACTTGGCTTTGGGAGACTGGAGGGAGTTTGAATGGGAACCACTGGCCATTGGATAGGTGCATCTGCAGATCCTCATTGTGTACAGAGGTTCTCAGCATGAGGAAACAGCCTCAGCGGCACCTGGGGCTTTGGAGAATGCAAACCAGGTCACCCCTGCCTCAAACCTCCTGAAGCAGAAACTCCAGAGGCAAGGCTCAGAGGAATCACTGCTTTGGAGTATTATTTAAAGTTCATGGGGATAAATTATAGTCATAGAAAACCCTCATAACTAGTGGTGTTCTGTCTCATTTTTAATTCTTTTAGTTCATTTATTGCTGCCCAGTGAGGATAGATGTGCACTCACCACACACATCACCACCTATGCCTGCAATAGTGTGAGTGGATCCAAGAGATGCGAAAAGCTGTCCAGAATATCACAGCCAAGCATGTGAGGTTGCTGTCTTATTACACATTCAAAGGTGTTTTCATTTTTGGTGCATTTCTTCTTCTCCATCTACTCCCACCCCTCCTCTCCCTGCATTACCTTTATGCAATATTTATTATGTGCACTTAGTTTGAGGACATTTTTTAGCTTTCATAACCTCGCTCTCCCTTTGATAAAGTTGTTTCCCTGTTAAGTAATTCTTCAAAACCTCTCTCAAATTTTGAACTCTGAGATATTTATCTCCTTTAGATTAATATCCAGATACCCATTGTCTTTTAATTCATACTTTTGAAAATGTTGGCATAATTATGATTTAGCCATTTATATATTTCCTAGCTTTGTTTCATGCATAACGGTGTCTCTCCATCTCTGACCACAGCAGTGACGTATTCTTTACCCTTTACCCTATTACACTTAATCACCACTAGTGAATGTGAATAATAGTGAAGGATAGATTCTGCATGTCCCTGTGTACTATATACAGGCTTAGCATTTAATTGGGATCAATGAGCTGTAGCTATTATTATCATGAACAGAACAACTACAGCCATTACAAGTGCTAACCCTAACACCACAACTGTGCTCTGCAGGGAATCTGCATTATTGATCAATGCATTGCTCTTCCAAACCCTAGTCAGCTTTCTGACTGTGTGAACTTGGTCTTGTTTAGCTTTGTAGGTCTCATTTGCAAAAAGCATTTTTGCTATTTTCTTTCTTAGTAGAACTATAAAATAACCATAATCTTTTCCTTGTGTATTCAAAATACTCTGCCTGAAAGCGTACTTAAATTCTAGAAAGCTTTACACTAATTTAAATTACAATGGCACCATCTTTTGTGCTTGTCATTATCTCTCCCAGGCTTTGTCATTTCCATGGCAACACACACTGTATTTTACTTTGTGTTTAAAAATTATTTATGCTGAGCGATAAACTAGTTTTTATGAATATTCAGTAATGCCTTCCAAGTGGTGACATGTTCTGAGCCTTCTCTTAAATCCTTCCCACACACAACTTCTAAATTAATCCCTTAAAGTGCAGCTCTGATCATGTCACTCCCATGCTCAAAAACCATCAATGGCCCCCACTATTTCCCTGTTAAAGCCCACCCTCCTCACTCTGGCTTCTGCCTCCTTGGTAATCTTAGCTTGACCTGCTTTTACAGTCTCACCACCTTTTCTCCAACATCCTAGCATACATCTTTGCCTGAAAACAACAGAATGGAATATTAACAGTGGCATGAACAACAAAGACATTATTATAACATAAAAAAAGAAATGTGAAGGTACGGGGCAATGGTTGTTTAAACACTCAGTATTACCACGTTTCTGGTACATCTCTGTAATTCTCTGGGCTTTCTCCTAATAGCTTTGGGATGGCTGCTTCCATTCACACTGTCACGTGCACAAAGAGGAAAAACAGAGACCGTCCCTGTCTTATGTCTGTGAGCACGAATGAGGAAAACCTTCCTAGCACCTTCCAGCAAACTTTCCTTATTATCTGTTGGGCAGAGTTTGTTCCACAAACCTGTTGAAACCACACACCCAGTAAGGGAGGAAGACCATTGCCAGTGGCCGAGGCTGATGAGCATGCAGCTTATGGCTCTGCGGAAGATTCCAGCTTCCCGTTTAAGGCTATAACTGCTCAGAGGTAGAGGAAAATCAGGGTTCAGTTCTGAAGAGAGGAGGAAACAGCTCTGTGTAGACAGCCAGCTGTGTCTTCCACACCCAGCAAGCTGTTTATTTTAAAGTTCAGACTGAAATAAACATGACACTCAGCCCTAGAAAAGCCTCTGTGATATGTACTGTGCCGTTTGTTCCTTAAACCAGTTCATGTAGTGGCCAGGAGGTACGGAGTCTGTTTATCTTCACTTGCATCTTTTCGACTTCGCTTTGGCCAAAGCCTCCTTCATAGACTGTGCTCGGTAGCAGTTTTCTGATGTAAAGCTTATTTATGAACTTACGTATGACTGATCAGTCCTAAAATGATGCTCCTCAGGCTGCTTTCCTGTGAGGAGATGGCACTCATGCGTTCATATAAGGGGATCAAGCTGGGCCGTTCCTGAACCTCTAGAAGCTCTAGAGCCAGTGGACACAGAGGACTCCATTTACTTAATATTCACTAATTCTTGGACGTACCCACCTGTGTCACCCTCCTTGTTGCTGTTTATACAGTTTTCTCTCCTTGAGTTGCAATTGTCTCCATTCCCCCCTCCCTAAATACAAGTGTATATTTGATTTATTTAGTTTGTCAAATAATAGTTTGTTTTATCAAGTTTTATCATAAAAATAACATTAGAAGAGTTTATTGTATGGGACCCAGGCAGTTAGATTACTTCAGTCATAAGTTAAATAAAAACAAATATAATGAACTTTTATAGGATTATTAATGGTTTTCTTTGAAATAAATTAATTACAGATATATTCCTAAAGGCAGGTAGGCATTTGCCTTTAGGTCTGTATCTATCTATATCTATATACAGAGATGTATTTTTTAATGCATTAATGAGGGAGATATAAATGTTTATGCAAACTTGACAAAGTAACTCTTGGATTATTTAATGGGTATATCTCCAGCAGTATTTTCCTGTTTTAAGATGTAACATTATTGGTTATATATCTAACATAGATAATCATTCACTCATTCTCATGGAGGAAATGTGGTACTAGCAAAATACACTCCTTGCATTATTTACAGGAAGCATTATTTATCCACTAGTTTAATTGATTTGAGCTAGATGCAGGAATAAAACATAAGAGCCTTTTACAATAAGTTTAGAGTGTGAAGAATTTAATCTTATGAGTATTGTAGTAAATGATTTTTCCCTTTATTCTGTCTCCAGTAAGCATAGCTTGAGAGAGACTTGTAAATTAATGTTTTAATTATTTGAAATGCCATACAAAGCACACATAATTAAAACCTATTATTTTATGGCATCATTGAATTATTTAAAACTGAAATATCTATTCATTAATCTGAGTAAGGCTGAACTGAATACCTGCTTATTCCATTTCACTGATGTCCTTTATTTTCCAAGGTAATAATGTGTTGTTTGTCATTTTACTTTTATTCTCTAGGTTGTGCCTAGTAAGTGGTGTATTTCCTATAAATACCTTTAATTTTGAGAAAATGGATACCATACATAACATTTTTAATGCTCTCTAAAAACCAATGATACTTCCAGGTAAGAAACAAACAAAATCTGTTTTAATTTGTATCAAATTTTTTTTGCACATATTCTTTATTGGTACCCAATAATTAATACCAAATATTATGATATTTTTACAAATCTCATTTTAATAATAATCTGGAGAAAGAGAAAATATACTTTCATCTTCCTCCCAAAGGTTGTCTTTCTTATTAGTACGTCACCCATAAACACAAATGTCCCAGTGGTCATCTCTAATGATGTTCATTCAATTCACATACTGGTCCAGGGAATTTTGTGGCCTCTGATTACTTTTAATTCAGGGAAACTTCTCAAAATGAATGTATTCACTGGCTCCTTGCTGTCCTAAGAAGGTCCTTGTCTTAGTTTGTGCTCCAGATATGCTCCCTTCCTTTCTAGCTAATAGATCTCCTTGAACTTGCCCCTACTCATATCACACAGCAGATTAAACCTGGGGAAGGAAACCAATTTGCTTCTCTGTGACTCTATGTCCGGAACTCACCTGAGTTAAGAGTAAAACTGCTTGACTAACCTGGTATGCTGATACCACACACATGCACACAATCTTGTAAATGGAGAAAATAATCTTGGTAAATAAACTAATGATTTAACTTGGTAGGAGAGGGGATCAACAGCTGATAAAAACTTAGCAGGCATTTTTTACTTGCTATCTATTTATAACTGGAGGAAACTTCTTGTAAATTATTTTTCAGGATGTAGCCTCTGCCAGGGTCCATCTTCAGTAGATGTCTTCTATAAAGAAAAGTGGTTGTGGTGAGGTATCCCAGAACAGCATTTTCTGTTAGGGAAGTTTGATAAGTAGGCCACTCAAGTAGAATTTCTATTCATTTCACTGTGTGCCGCTGAGGCCACTGGTCCAGAGTCTGTTTTTAAAGCCACCTTGGTGGCCATTATTTCTCCTCTTTTCTTGTGGGAGGGCCTTCTCAGTCTGTCTCCTGGACACATTATGAGTCTTCTTGTGTCTTAAATCATCTTGTAACATCGATTTGACAGAGTTTTAAAGTCTCAGCATGGATTCTTCAAATTTGTGTACTCTTGTGGCATTTAGAGTGAGATATATTTGGATCTATGTCATAGTTAAGATCCATCTGGAGACTTTCCCAATGTTAATGGACAAACGCTGCCACTCCTAAGATGCCACAAGCCCATTAAATCAGGGAAGGATCTGTGGCTACAGTTCCAGTTCCAGTTACCTTTCAGTTCCAGTTAAGGTCCCAGATGTGTTCCATGCGTTCTGGCACTACTCCTGCCTCTGATGGGATGTGGATTGCTGCAATGTCGGCTCAACTGGGAGCTATTAAGGACAGCCATGACGATGGGTATGTGCTTTTCCAGGGTGACCTTAATCTAAGCTTGAGATGTCTCATAGCCTTAGTCCCATGAGTAGGAGGTTACATATACATTCTTGTCACTCCATATACTTCTCCGTTGTCACATTACTGCTATAGCACATCATTTTTTGATTACTATTCTAATATAAACCTGAAAGGCCTGTGTTTTGTTTACCACAGCTTCTTTAGTACCTAGTAAACAATGGTTTGAGTGAATAAGTAAATGATTTAGTATTTAAATGCATATTATAGATTTTAGAGACTGTGGTAGTTATTTATGTGTATTTCCAAACCAATATCTTAAGTCCTGAAATAGTCCCCAGTTAAACAAAAATGCTTTAATTATTGGATTAGTATTATTCTAAATAAGTTCGATTTTGCAATCACGCAAATGCAGATATCCCACAAAGCTAATAATTATATTAAAGTTCCTTAACTATCAGAACTTATTAGTAAGGAATTTGTAAATTCCAGGAATTATTGGATTGCCTTCAGGCTACTACACTTAGACTAACTGGAGTCAATTGGTTTATTTGGCCCCTTTCTTATCTTAGACATTAACACACCTTTAAATTTTAAGTCCTGTCTGGTCCCTGACGTCCAACGTGACACATTGCAAAATTATTTTTCAAAAGGAAGTTGATAGTGCTTTCAATTGGGCACACTATTTATTCATGATTTTTAATGGACACTAAATAGGGCTTTATATGCCATTATAGTCATTGAATAAAGGGAATATACTCCCTAGGATCACTGATATAAATAGCACATCCCCTTCAGTTGTTTATTTTCATGTAACTTTCTCTTGTTCTTCTGGGTATATGAAAGCTTATATGCTGTTTACTGAATGGAACTGTTATATATTACTTATCTTCCTCCAATGCAAGGAATAATGCAAAATTATCAACCTTTTTCAAACACAGCAATTGCAGGTGGGGAAGTAAAATAAATGTGGCCCTGAATACAGAATAGATGAAAACATGGCATTACCTTTCCTCCTACCCAAATGGCCCTGAAAAAAATCACTCTTCACTGGTTAATATGATTAAGCTGAGATAAAACCATGACCTGATCATCAATAACTTTCATTTCCTCTCCACTGGTGGCAAATAAAACACATACTTAAAAAATGCACACTGATCCTTTGTACAAGAGGCTGTTAAAGTGTTGAAGAGGCAGCAAAAAAGAACGAGAAAGGGAGAAGAAGAGGGAAGAGTGAAAGGGGAAACGAAGTATTTTCTGAATCATGAAAGCATTCTACACAAGTGGGCCTACAAGCCCAGAACACTTGGGAAAGGCAGACGGAATGGCTTTTACACGTATATGTGATACAAATAAGTACCTCAGGTAAAATTCTATGTTAATAGTCCTCATAGGTTTATGAAAAGTAAGCCTAGTCAATTTCCTTTTTCATTTTTTAGTAAGTGTTTGGACATCTGGTTTAAAATAGTAAGTAAACGAGTTTGGTTCTTGTTGCTTGAAACTCTGTTGGCTCTGATATCTGAATGTCCCCAGCAGCAAATAATTTGGCACTCTATCAAACCTGTTTGCTTAATATTTAACTAGAAGGGACACAAAGAGAATGATAGTCTATCAATACATAATTCTATAATTCCCTCTTCCTATGTGTGTATCTCATATATCCCCATTGCCCTCATCAGGTTTCTCCTAACCAGACTCATCTTACATGAGAACATCAGTGATGAGACAGCCTTGCATATCAACCCAAAGGAAGAAAAGGGGCTTACCTCAACATTCGAAGCAATTTCTGGTTTGTGCTTATTATTTTATCAATGTTATACTAGTACATACTTTTTAAACATCTATTCAAGATAAAATTCATTGTGATGTTTTTCATTCTTATTTTCCATCTGAAATTTGAAAGATCCAAAACACTCCCCCACCAGTTTTATTGAGATATAATTACCAAATAACATTGTGTAAGTTTAAAGTGTACAACAGGATGACTTGATACATGTATATATTGTGAAACGATTATCACAATAAGGTTAGTCCACACAGCCAGCACCTTACATTATTACCATTTATTTGTGTGTGTGGTGAGAACATTTAAGATTTACTTTCTTAGCAAGTATCAGGCATACAATATTGTTAACTATACAGTTAAGTATATGGTATTGTTAACTACCGTCTCCATGCTATATAGTAAATGTGCATTTCATATCTGAAAGTACCCCTTGACTGTCTCTCCCCATTTCTCCCACCCCTCAACTCTGGCAACCCCCAATCTACTCTGTTTCTATAAGTTTTACACTTTGAGATTCCACATAGAAGTGAGATCATACAGTATTTGTCTTTCTCTGTCTTATTTTACTTGAGATATCACTTCACTCCTGTTAAAATAACTTAAAGTTATCTTAAAGTCCATCAATGTTGTCACAAATGGCTGGATTTCTTTTTTTATGGTGAATAATAATCCATTACATTTCATCTACATATATTATATCTATACATAGGTTATAGTAAAATACATTCTATATATAATGGATTATTATTTATAATAATAATATTATTCACAAAGCATGGAAATAACCTTAGTGTACATTAACAGATTGATAAGGAAAATGAATAATGCTGTAGGGAACATAGAGGTACAAATAGTTCTTTTAGAGATGATTTCATTTTCTTTGCATATATACCCAGAAGTCAGATTGCTGGATCATATAACAGTTACATTTTACATTTTCTGCAGAACCTCCTTACTGTTTCCCATATGGGTGCTACCAATTTACATTCCCACCAACAGTAAACAGAGCTTCCCTTTTATTCACATTCTCACCAACGCTTATCTTTTGTCTTTTTGATAATAGTTATTCTAATAGGTGTAAGGTGACACCTCATTGTGGGTTTGATTTACATTTTGCTGATCATTTCAACCTCTGTTTACATCACTCACAAAAGTTAACTCAAAATAGATTAAATACTTAAATGTAAGACTGGAAAGCATAAAACTCCTAGGAGATAACAAAGCACAAGCTCCTTGATTTTGGTCTTGATGATGATTTTTCAAATATGACACCAAAACACAGGAAACAAAGGGCAAAAATAAGCAAGTGGGATGACATCAAACTAAAAAGCTTCTGCACAGCAAAGGAAGCAATCAGCCAAATGAAAAGGCAACCTCCTGTGTATTTCTTGTTTCCCACTTTTTATCAGAGGATACTCTCCATCAATTGCCAAAAAAGCAAATTAGTTGATAACTTGCATGTCTGAGCATTTCTTTATTCTACCTTCAAAGTTAAATGATACCAGATACAGATTCTTAATGGCAACCATATTCCCTCTGAAATTTGAAAGCATTCTTCAACCATGTTTTAGCTTCTGGCATTTTAGTAGACAGACCTCATGCTATTCTTACTCTGTGAGCATTTTTTATTGTTCTCTTTAGAAAGAAATTTTAAGTTCTTCCCTTTATTTCTGATATTCTGAAATTTTACTGTATTGAATTAATATTTTATATAGGTACACATTTACATAGTTGTTAATTGTACTGTGCAGTTAGTGAGCCCTATCAATTTGATAACTCAGATCTTTCAATCCTGGGACACTTCTGTAATATTTATTTGATGCTTTCCCCAGGATTTTCTTAAGTCCTCTTTCCAGCATTCTGACTATTCTAATTTGAAATCTCCTGGATTTATAATCTACACTTCTTGTATTTTTCTTCTAGTTTCATTTCTTTGCCTTTTCTGCTTTTTGGTTGAAATTCAACAGCACTCTCATATATTTTATTTACGTATTTAGACAAAAATCTGTTTCTATCCTAAATATCCATGTGCTCCAGAGTTCTCAGACTGTTCTCTGTCCCCTTCCCTTCCCTTCCCTCTATTCCACCCCTGTTTCTCTGCCTCTCCCTTCTCCCCTCTTGCTCCCTTCCTTCCCTTCCCTGTCCTCCCTCCTCCTCTTCCTTCTTCTCTCTCCCTCCTTTTTTTCTTTACGTAGCACTCAATCTTTGTATAATGGGTGCAAACCTTTTCCATTTTTTCTGAGCATATTATCACTGATGTTCTTCAACTTCACTTCTGCTTTCTCCTTCCAGTTTTCAAAGCATGCTGTAACCCAGCAGGTAGAATTACCTAAAAAAGAAAATACATTTTATAAAACATACTCTCTAAATATATTTTACTCATCTTATCACCATGTATCCCTAAAATTATTTCTTCATGTCCCTTGTTGATATCTAAGATTATCTTGCTTGTTTATACTTACTTGTGCTGAGAGTCTCTATTCTCCCCTCAGAATGAATGCCTGGAAGGAAGGGAACTTCTCTGTCTTATTACCACTAGTGTTCCAGAATAAAGAATAAGGCTCAACAAACATGTAATTGTGGACACATAAAAATTAACTAAAATATGCTGATTTTTTCTGGCAAACCATGAAGATACCTTTCCTTGCAAAGATTGCTAGACCCCTGCTTACCATCCTCTCCACTCAGTCTACTCAACCATGACTCTAACAACACGCAAGGAGAAAATGAGCAGAAATGTTGGCAAGAAGAAGCCACGTATATAGCTTTTGATTCAATCTCAAGGTTTACATAGAATTCAAGTAATTCTAGTATGAAACAAGAAGCAAAAAAATAAAATAATGAGCCTATAAAAAGATCTCAGAATACAATGGCAGAAGATTGGTGTGATCAAGGGCAGAGTAGAAGCTTCCACAAAATGGTAACCACACAATGAACAAATAGTGGACCCTATGCAGACTTACAACGTGGGAGCCAGGAAGGGGACCATCTATACACTGAGACTTTGGCCAATTTATGGGTGAAATAGAGGAACAGATTAGAAAAATGCCTCTTAAATGCCACTTACTTCTTTAAAGGGAGAGTCTCGAAAGCCATGTCATTAAAAGGAGCATGCAGCCACTCCTCCTGGCTCCACACAACAGAGAGGTGGAGAGTAGTATCACATTCCTCTGATGATCACAAGTCATGTACTTGGAGACAAAGGCTGGAAGAGTAGGAAAGTAGGCACAGTGTGGATTATTAATGATGAAAAAGGCAGCAAAATTTCCTGTTAACAGTGAACCACTCCAGCAAGCACAGGAAATGCAATTTGGGTCAAATATGATGTGCACTCTGGCAGTTTCCTTTGGATTAGCTCTCTCCTGTCTGACTATCTCATCGGGCACAGGGAGCCATTTATAAGTGTAAATTTCCGTTTCTCTCATCTGTGAGAAATTTGAACAGGTGTTTAAATTTTTTCTGAGAGCACCAATCTTGGTTTGTATCAAAGAATATTCTGGGTGAAAAAGTCCTATGCAAAGAAGTCTTTCTTGCTGAGAATGAAATTTAAGTTAAATAATACATTTAAAATGAGAAAAGGTATGCACTTATAAAATTGTGGTAAATAAACACACCTTTACTATTCTGATTAACACTGAATAAATTATGTGCCACATACACTACAAATGATTAGTCTCCACAATTTCAGTAAGTAATAGCTTAAACCCCCCCCATGAAATGACGTAAAATACTTGTGCTCAGTAGCAATTAAAAAAAAGTTAATTGGAAAATGAAAGATAAACTCTACTCCCCTGCCTGCTCACTTCATCTGAAAAGAAAGCCGCCTTTGAAAAGAATGGGGACACCCTTTGACTAGACTGCGAGGTAGTTACTGAGGGAATTGAATGTGGTAGAAACGTTTTAGAAAGATGTTGGCGAATGCTTGTGAAAAATTCTTAATATTTTGCATAGGCTTTGGTGAAACAATTCCTTCTCCAGTAAATTTCCACAATTTTGTGTGTAGAATATATGTTTTAGCATTATTTATAACTCCAAAAGATGTTAACAATTTTATATAGTATATAAATGAGATTATATAAAATAATTATAAGATATATATCTATATAGAGAGAGAGCAAGAGAGAGAAATATGCCCTTTGAAATATTAATCATCTCCTTTTTTCCATAGTTCTATGAAATCACTGCTGGTACAAGGTGCTCCTCTCCTTCCAGGGATGGAGAGACGTCCAGACATATCCAATCCCAGGCCCTCTTCTCATATCCAACCTTGTATATGTGGTCCATCTGTAATCCAGAACATTGCACAGTGAAGTCATGAAAATACAAATTATAGAGTGTTATTCACTGACTGGTGAAAATGTTCATAGTGTATTTAAAAAATAGAGACAATTAAAAAAATAGAGACAAAACAGATTTATGCCACAGCATTGTTATTCAAAAGCATGTACAGATACGTTATGTGCTGTTTGTATACATGTAAATATGCTGTTGGTGAGATTAAAACATAAGAGACTAAAATTTAGAGATGAAATGTTTGTGTTTTTCTTATTTATGCATTGAAAGAGAGGTCTATGTAACACAAAAACTAAGCAAAATTCTGATCAATTCATGGTTTTCTTAGAATTAAAAAAAAGAAAATCGATCAAGCCTGCCACCAGATTCTCCCTGCCGTATTGTTACCTCCTCGAACGATGTCAAACTCTGTGCCTCGCTTCTCACTGCCACAGGTTTAGCATTATATCTGTTGGAAGCAACAGAGTCTGGAAGGAACCAGTAATTTTCCCCATGAAGGGGATCAGGGCAATAATCAAAGGAAGCTACATTTCAATTGTTCTTTAAAGAAAAGCATGTTTCCGAAGAGTGCAAATGCAAACAGAGGCTCACTTTAAGCACTAATAGCTAGCTGCATGGCAAAAAGAAGGAGGCGTGCACATCTCTGGCGTATTTAACAGAGTTTTTGGAGGAATTACTAGGTGCCAGGCCCATGATAACTGACATCCTCTGGGTTTCACACGCGACCCTCCTGTCATCTCACAAGGCATGATATTTTTCTTCTCCTTTCTCTTTTCTTCACCTCCACTGCCCTACCTCTGGGAAAAGTGAATACCCAAGCTTGACAAATTCTGGCAGAACGTTAAATGAGAGGAAGACTGATGAGACACTGGGATGGGGCAGTGAGCTGCCTCCTTCTCCCTTTCGCCTGGACCATCTGGAGGGTGGGGAAGAACCCTCCCCAGGCACACATGGAGGAAACTCATGTCTGCTGGCCTAATAATACATTTTTTCATACTTACATTTCAGAGACACTTGTTAACTATCTGTAAGGCAAAAAGTGTTTGTTGAGTCCACGAAGTCCGGGGAGTACAAAGAAAATCAAATGGTACTCTGTCAGAGATCTCCTGGTGGGGGTGGTTTATTCTGCTTTGTAACTACCTGCTCACATGTCTGGCTGACTGAGGGGCGCACGAACGACTGGCTGGTCTGTCTGGCTAACAGAGAATAGTTTTCCTGTGCTCCAGCACCAAAGCCGGGTCAATTAGAACCTTTATTTGCCATGAAATAAGCAGGCAAGATGGCTATAGACCCAAAGGAAAAGAAAAGCATTTTTTGAAAATAGTGTCTCCTCAAGTTATAAATATATATACACTTTAATCCCAGTTCCAGTATCGCGAGTGCCCCAAGCCTGTTCCCCTCAGGGCGCGGGGGAATCGGGAGTGAGGGTAAGCGGTGCTGGTCCTCAGTTGGCAGCAGGACGGACAAGGGAACAGGGAAACGGGAAACAGAACCGTACAGGAAGGCTCCCTTTCACCTCAACTGAGACTGAGTGCGGCTGGGCTCTCTAGTTTCTGCTGCGCGGATATTTGAGGGAGAATTCCTGACACGTCATATCAAGAATTTAATGCATTTTGTTAAATACAGTATTTCATTAAAGAAAGAGATGGGGATGTCAAGCATTACATGGGAAGAAAAAATCGCTCACTGTGAATGAAAAGTTGATCAAATGCATGCAGACCAGAAACATTCTAAAATATGTTAATTAAAATTACAGGCTTAATTCCCATCTCATGATCTACTATACGGCAGTGTTGTTCACGTATAATGAAGGATACAGCACTAAATGAAAGTATGGATGGAAAAATAAAATCCAGTTTACTCGGCCGCGAGGTCAGACTTGAGTGAGGCTCTGGGCTCCTAGTTTTAGCGCCTGGCAGCTATTATTCGGTTGCTCCTCCCCTTCCCTAAATCAGAGCCATCCCCCCTTCCTCCTCCCATTGTCCTCTGGCCGCTGCCTGACTGCCTTTGGCATCTTGCACCTGAGTCCTCACTGCAGAACAGGGAATTCCAGTGCAGGGCAGCAGGATATGTCAGTACCCTAAAGAGGGTGTAAGGTTCCTGTTCTATGACATAATGTCCATATTGTACCTCGAAATTGTGTTAGTTTTCCTATGTAATATTTGAGCTGGAATTTGAAGCCCTTAACTTCTTTGTTTTCCCCATTTTATCCAACATGATTAGGAGCAACTGGCTGATCTCATTAGACTCACTAGTTTGGTAGAAAATATTTGAAGGTATCAAACACATGGTCACCCAGAACATCACCTCTTGTAAGTATTTGATTGAAAGTACCCAGTCGTGATATTTTGCACATCTCTATTACTACACCATGTCAGGGATAATCAGTGCTCTCTTTACTAGTGGATATAAACTCATTTATAACTCATTAATGCTTTAAGTAAAAATAGAAGACCAATTCCAGAAATCAAGAGAACCAATTCAGAAAAATCATCCTTAAGATTCTATTCCTCCAGAAGCACTATAATCTGCATGAGTCAGCATTCTCTAGAGAAAGAGAAACAACAGGATATATAATGTATAGATATAGATATGGATATGGGCATAATGATACATAATTATATAGATATGGGATTTATTTTAAGGAATAAATGATTATCAGGGCTGACAAGTTCAAAATTTCTAAGGCAGTTTGACAAGCTGGAAGCTAAGAGAAGAGTTGGCATTATAGTATTGGATTTGAAGTCTGTAGGGGAGGCCATTATGTTATAAACTCAGGCAGGATTCCCATGTTACGATCTTCAGACAGAATCCCTCTCTCTGGGAAATCTATTTTGGCCTTAAGACTTCTGCTCACATGTTTGAATGAGGCCCACCCACACTGAGGGTCATTTCCTTTATGTGAAGTCAGCTGGTTTGTAAATGTTAATCACATCTACAAAACACCTTCACTGCAACATCTGCACTGGTGTTTGGCCAAACAGCTGACACCACGCCCAGTCTAGCCAAGCATTCCGTACAGCTAGCCGTCATGCACCCACTGTCGGGCTGAGGCCAGCTGCCACCGTCAGTACCCTGTGGTCTTCTAGGGATGAGTGGGCACCTGGCCCTGGGAGAACCTAGGCAGGGCCTGGCAAGCAATTTATGTCTTGAGACATAGATGGAAAAAGTACATTTACCAAAAATATTTTTATTCTGGGAGTTCATAATTGGAATATATAAAAGGTGGAAAAACAACCAGAAAGGCACAGGGCAGAAGCCTCTGTAACTTTAAGCAGGACCAAGGCAAGCAAAATTACATAAAACTTAAAATCATGAGGAAACAATAAAATAGAAAGTTTTTAAGTATTGAGAAGAAGGTTCTGGCTTCAGAGAAATCGGAGTGATGTAAGATAAAACAGAGACAAGGTGAAAAGGGATAGGATGGTGCTTCCACTGTAACTGCAGTTTCCATGAAATCTGTAATCATTCTTATTTTTAAATAACCTGATGTATCCTGAAAAGCCCCTGCTAGTTCCCAACTTGAGTTGTTTTGAGCATTTTAAAATTAAAAACCCTAATTTACTACAGGAAGTGTTGCTTAATCTGAAGTGTGAGAAATGAGTTAAGTGCTGCAAACCATGAGAGCAAGTTCAAACACAGTCTGCGTTTTCCTGGCGCCCCCGTCTGTTCTCCCGCGCCTGAGGAACAAGGCAGAAGGTCCAAAAACACAGGGGCTGTAAGGAGAGGGTAACTGACTCTGCCAGGTACTGGGAGGCCACCGAAGAAATGTCAGTTCTGGGGAGTACACGGCACATGGCTGACACTGATTACTCTTGACTGGGTGAGCACAGGATAGGGGGTCTTTCCGTTTCACATTTAAAAAACACCAATTTGAACTTTTTAAAAGCATGTATTTTTTTTTCAGTAAATAAAGTGAAAATAATATTTGCATGTCACTATAGCATATGATACAAAATTTAAAAGCCAAAGTGTAGTAGAATTGTAAATATGTCAGAAGTATCTTTATAATCATGAAGAGGCAAATGGAAGGCCAAAACAACTGAAATCTTCAGATCTGATTTACTTAAGGTCTCTCTGGAACCACTGAGAGAGATTGTGGCCAAATAGAAATGCACACGGGGCAGGGGCACTAGTCAGTCAGAGGCAACTGGGAGCGGGTCTGCGGGAGAGGCGGGCAGTGAGACAACACAAAACAGACTGGGGAGATTTGGCAACACTTAGTACCTGTGGAATGTGGGAAGAATGGAAATGGAAAACTAAAGATGATTTCCAAGTTCCTGCCTTAAAAGCGAGGCAGATATTAATTGGTGAGAATGTAAATGCAAATACATTATGGAGTTATGACAGGTTAAAGGAAATGAGACAGGAATGTTTTGAATTGAAGAAATACACATTAATTTTCAAATAATTGGGAATAAGAGCTAAGAACATGTTTACTGAGGAATAATTATGAGTTAGAGTGGCCCTAAGAAGTAGTTAAAAGTTTTGTTTACAAGACAGAGCATATATGGGGCTGTACTGTTGTCAGAGGAGCACTGAAACCAGGTAGGACAAACTGCACCATGAATGATTCAATACTGAGTTGCTTAGACACTGCTGCATGACCTCTCATGACCTTCCCTTTAAGTGGGAATGGGAGGGCGCCCACTCAGGCTGCTTGAACCTCACATTAAAACACCTTGATCCAATTTTCTAAAACTGACAAGGATGTATATACAGCTTGCTAGTGTCTTGATTGGAACACAGTTTGCTTAAAGTCATCTACGTTTAACATAAATATTTAATCAAAGTTGCCAAGTGTAAAGTATCAAGCAACAGTCATTTTTCAACTCAGGTGTCTAGCCTAATCAAACCTTAAGAAAAAGTGCCACTTTCATAATGATACCATTATTTTATTGAATCATTCCAGTTAAATTTGATTTCAGTGCAGAAATCACAACATTTGCTTTTCTCTGATAGAAATGCAGCTCAGGGCTATAATTTTCATTTTGATTGAAAGGTGTATAGCTTGTGATGTTTGGGGCACCAAATGAAATTCAAAACCGTGTGACTCTCATTCAGCACCACGTTCTATGACCCTTTCTTTAAACTCAGGAATGCAAAAGGGAAATATTTTCTATATTGATTCCCTACCTTCCCCCTTTTTTCAAGATGAATTTCTGTTCTGCTGAAGGAGGTAAATCTTTTTTTAAAGCTGTTGAACTGCACCAATAATACCTCCAAATATTATTCCTGAACATTAAGAAAACAGTGTTATTGGGGGTTTTATTATCCTTTGCTGACTCATAGAGTTGAGATGACAGTTAAGTGAGATGATATACATGGAAGCTATTGATGGAATCATTCTTATGAAAAAGAAACTATAAAACTGTGCAACCCCCTTTTACAATGTTATTAAACAGAATTTCTTCATGTATTCTACTAACTCATCTAAAATGTTCTGAAGAACATATATGATTACATTGAGATATACACTTTTGGATATTGCCTAAACACATGAAAGTGCTGTATTTGGATACTGGAAAGATGTGTCAGACTTTGGTAGCCAACCAGGTGCAGATACAACTGCAAAGTACAGCTGTTAGCTTTAGGGAAAGGGAAATCTGCATGTACTTGTATGGAACAATAAGCAGAAATATCAGACAACAAATATTGTTATTAGTAAGGCACATAGAGAAGGTGTGCTCAGCACAGGGCCAAGTACTCTGCAACACCAGCCTGCAGACATTTCTGCTCGGTTGGTTGAGGCCAGATTCTTCCCATCAGAGGGGAGGCTGGCATGCATGATCCCCATGAAGTAGCATGAAATCAGTAACAGTGAATAAAAGGCAGTGTGAGGGCATAAATGCACTACAATACACAAAAGACTAAAATCTAAGTATCTAGAAATACCTGTGTAAATTTGAAGCAATGTTGGAGAAGATACCCAGGGACCAAGAGTAAGCAAGTGAGTGTAGACCAGGCCAAGAACCAAAGGTGGCATGGCAGTGAGGTGTCCAACAGTGTCCAGCACCAGAAGTATGTGGGGCTGGAGGAGCAGTAAGGCTGGGAACATATGCAGCCAGGGGACAGTTTTTGAATATCTGCAAATTCTAAGATGTGATTCATCATTCTGACAACCAATTTTATGATATATTCCCTAAATTGTATAAGCTCCAGTCCCCCTAGATGTGAATTCCTCCCTGGGTACATGTGTCTGGAGAGGAAATAGTATTTTTTTTGGAGTAAGTACACAGCTATTTGTTGGACCGCATACCCAAAGGGCAAGAAATCCCATTATGTGCTTTCGTAACAGCAGCTTCTACAGAGATCATGATGCTGACTTTGACTCAACATGGAATGCTGTTACATAACTTCAGTTAACATTTCACATTGTTACCAACCTTGGGGGTTTTGGGGATTTTGAGCCAATGTAGTGATAGGTTTAAAACTATGTGAAATAATGGCCAATTTAGATGAAAACATTTATCTTCCATGATTAATCCAAAGCCTTAAGTTAGTTGTTAAATTGGCCAGTTTTGCATCTGCTACCATCCTATGAACCCATCTCTCCTTTCTCATTGCGGAGCTGGAACATGGTAAGTAAATGTCCGTGGAGTATTTTTATATTCATGAGTTCGTGGAGATGAATCCTATCTAAAAGAAAACACCAAGGTGTCTTCAAGAATCTTCCAACTATCTCAGTCTGCAAGTTCTATGTCTTTTCATTAGTCAATAAAAAAAGAAAATTAAACTTTATATGGCATTGTTAAATGTGCGTGTGTGTGTATAGTTCACATTGTATAATTTGTCCACTTATGTTTATGTATGTCTGTCTTTTGTATAATTCCAAAAGAGCTGAAGTCTTAACTACATTAGGGTCATTAATATTTGATATTTGATATTATGTGTTTTATGTAAAGTTAGTTCAACATACAATCTTCTAAAATATTATCTATTCTTCCTTTATTTTAAATCACTGAAAATTAGATTCAATTTTCCTAATTCAGACAATAACTCCTTTATCCACAACTTTGAAATAGAGTGTGTTTTTCGATGTCAAATGAAAATCCCGATATTGGCCACACAAATTTAGAGAGTTGAGTTTTTGAATCAAAAATTGATTTCTGAAAAGCATATGTTGATTTTATGAAGAATAAGTTTCTAACATCATATTCATTTTATAATACCAGATCCATGCAGCTCTAAGTGATTTTGTTAGTGACTCACTCACTAAATGGCTTGTTCCCATCCATTTTGAGGCCTAAAGTTTTAAGGGCATTTCAAAAGGCAGCAAAATCTTATTGATTCATGTCAGCCAAAGGTATATTTAATTTCTTCTTCTCCTATTGTCCACCATGTAAGATCCATACTTCATCAAAAAGTCAATCTTCAGGAAACAGGAAATTAGAAGTTAGAAAACTTTCCAGCAATGGGAAGACTGGACATAAATCCTTTTACAATACTCTTGTCTTTCTGTTTCTCAATAGGAATGAAAGAAAAATGTAAATAGAAAAAGCAACATTTATATGATAAGCTTATATTCAGTGAAGCACTGGCTCACACAAAGGAATCAGTTTGATGAGTATTAGGTACAAGTTGCTAAAGATACAAAGATGACTCAAGTATTGTTCTTTGAATAGACAGATAAGTAGACAAAATCACGACTGTGTAGAGAACATGACTGCCTTGGTCTAGGGCTTAGGTGTGAGAAGACACCTCTCAATTTCTCTCCTGGGCTTCTCACTCACTCTCCAAACGCCAGTTTACCTCAGAAATCTATCCCTGATTGTTTTCCCTTTCCAAACTCTGTTAAAGTTTGTGAGAGATTATTCTGTCCATGGTCTTAATTGTCAACTTTAAGCTGTGAGTATCCATATGTATGCCTCTAGCCCAGCCTTCTCTTTTGAGGGCTGGACCTTCCAGTGCACCTCTACCAGCCACCTCCCAGGGAATGTCCTAGAAGCCTTTCATGTTTATCAGGTAAGAAATAGAGCTCACCATCCCCTGACGTTCCTCTCAGATTTACATCATCTGTGGTCTCAACAATTCATTCATTCTTTATATTTATATATTGAACTCTTAATTTAGTCAGGTCCAGCATAAAGTTTTAGGAATGAAAGTTTAACAAGGCGGACTGCATTCATGGAGCTTATACATTTATTATTCACAACTGCACACACACACAACTAAATTACCGATCACAGTTCTGATAAGTGATTTGAATTATAGAGAGTTTTAATCATTAAATAAGCCAAAAAAATAATAATGCATTGGGGACTGGTTTTGAATTGGAAGTGAGAGAGAATTCTTAAGTAAGTCACATGCAGTTCTAGAGACAAGGAGGATTCTGGTAGAGGGGATGAGGCCAAGGCATGTTGTAGGAAGAGGGAATGATTGAAAATGTGAAGACATTTGAGAAACTTGCACTCATAAAATTTTATACAAATTCACCATGTTCCAATCGATTAAGAAATCTGAGAGAATCAGTATGATAGACATCACATTCTCTGACCAAAGTGCATCTAAGTTGAAAAGCAATAGTGGCAATGATAATCAGCCAAATGGGGACAAAGCAGAAGCTGATTTCCTTCTTTCTTTGGTAGCTCAGCAAAGAGCTGACTTACACCTGTGGGTTAATTCGGTGGAAGAGCAGGTCATGCAATCTTGAGAGTCATTGGCTACACTTGCCCTTCAGGCTACATTAACGGTACGTTCCCATGGTTTTAACTGCTTGGGCACCCTCGCCAATCTTTCATGCTTACACATATGTGTGGGGTTATAGGACCAAGTCCTCCAGCTGGACCTCTTTCCAGGCGTATCTGGTCAGCTCATTCCCCACCCCGATGCATACTTTCCCCTATATGGTCAGGAAGAGGGCTGAGTACTCTATTGTCTTCTCTGCCTGTGCATTTTCCAGTAACACTTACTTTACATGTATTCTGTGTGTCTTTAATGATGCATGGCTGTGCCTTCTTTCACATATAATTATAGAAACAAAACTTTACATGTAAGGTCTTGTAGGCAGCATTTTTAATTTTGAAAAATTCTTAGCCATTGTTCTGGGGCTTTTTTATTTTTTGTTTTGGTATCATTTACTCTTTTCTCTCTTTTTGGCATTCTTATTAAAAGACTGTTGGCACTGGCACACTTCAGTCTTCCTTGTATTTAAATTTTCTTTCATTCTTTTCAACCCTTTAGTCTGTCCTAATACCTTTACATAAGTCACTAATATACCTTTAAAGTGTCAGCACTTACTAATGTCCTAATATTACTCCTGCTTATGAAAATTTGTAATATATTTATTTTGTCTGATTAATTGCATACTACTAATAATTGAAACACAAAATTAAGAACAGCATTTTAACTCATTGCCTCATGGACATGGGGCCAATTTTAAAGATCATAAAAATTAATAGGTGTAATTTTGTTTCAAAATACTATAAGAAGACCAATAATAAAATAAAGATATATTTGAAAATACATTTCAAAATAAAATATATTTCATGAAAATAAAGTTTTACAAAGGAAATGAAACAGAAATAAGGGTTCAAGGAGTTGAAGAAATATGAAATTATTGAGTTGAAGAGTGTATTTTTAATAGATTTAAAGTATCAAAATGCTATGATATTTAGATAACATGGTACATTTAAAAGAGAAGTGAAATTTTTTTTTAATGGGAGTATTCACATGTTAGGAGTTACATCCTTTATAACTATTTACAAATTCTTAAAGTCAACTTATTGTGAAGTATAAAATTGCACATTGTTTTTTCAAAAAATATAAGGGATTGCAGCAAACAGAAAATAAATGTTATAGTACTGGATTCCTAACCTTTGCAATAAGACAAAATTTTTAAAGATATGGTTGTATAAATAGAAATCTAAAAAAATTATCTGGTGTATTATGAGACTTAATCCATGAATTTAGCAGATTTGTGGAGGTAAACACTAACATAAAAACTATATAATTTATTTGTATACTTTGCAACAAAGGGGAAAATGAAGTTTAAAATGATGCCATTTACTATAGCATCACAAACTTAAATATCTAGGAACAAAAGAGTTACAAGACCTCTAAGCATAAAATTTTTAAATAACACTGAGAGAATTTCAAAAAGGCTTAAAAGTTAATGGAGGGATATACCATGTTTACATTTGGAATGCTCAGTATTATAAGTATGTAATTTTCTCAGCAAATTGGTATATTGACACAACACAATCTCAGGTAAAATTCTACAACATTTTTGCTTTTGTTTTATTTTTATTTTATAAAACTTGATGAGCTGATTCTAAAATTAGGGCCAGGAATACCAAGACAATTTAGAGAATGAGAGAGCTTGGTTTTAATCATCATAAATCTTATGATTCATTAAACTGAGTAATTAATACAGGATATAGTAATAGAAAATAGACAACAGTAACAAGATAATAGGTCCAGACACTCAGTCCCATATATATGGAAATTTGATTTATGGTAAAGGTGGCAGTGCAGATCAATGGGGGAGGGAATTATATCAATAAATAGTGCTGGGTCACCAGGAAATCCATAATGAAGAAATTGAGTCAAAACGCACAAAAATCAATCTAAATGTTGCCAGATTAGGGGCTTGGTACTAGGTCTTCTCTTTATATGTACAATATTTCCTACATGATTCCTTCCAGTCCGTGACTTGATATACCATCTAAATGCCAACTATAAAAATGTAGCTATCTCTTTAAGGTCTAACCTCTCCCCTGATATCAGAGATAAATGTCTAGCTGCATTGGGTAGTTCTACTTCAAAGTGTAGTATGTGTTTCAGATTTAGTAATCAGATTAGTCTGATTTGCTCAAAATAGACCCTTGGCTTCCCCCAAGATATTCTTCAATAACTTTTCCCTAACATCCACCAAACCTTTTTCTCTTCCATTTTCCCAAATTTTAATTTTCATGGAGCACCAAACTCCATGAAATTCCTAGGACTCAGCCTTCCTTTTGCTTTTGCCATCCAGGTCCAATCCATGTGCATCTCCTAGAACACAATACACAAAATAAATCTCAAATCTGTTCACTTCTTTTTGTCTTAACTCCTTCCATGCCAGTCAAAGTTCTCATCCTTTATGCTCTAGCTGGCCTCACCATTTCCACTTTTGCTCCCTATAGTCCATGCTATACAAGGTATTCTTTTAAATCTTACATTATGTGATTTCTTCTCTTTTTAAAATCCTCTAATAGCACCAATGACAGTAAAATATAACTCAAACTACTTCTCATGGCTTACAAACCTCTATATTACCTCACCCCTGCCTACCTCTCCAGCTTTATCATTCTCCTTTTACTTAGTTAAATATATTTACCAAGTTATTTGTCCAATTATATTGTAGATCGTAGTTGTATTTCCTATCTTTGTATATTGTGGATTTGTAAGGATTGCTGTTGTAGTGACAGTTTTCCTCAGCCAAAACTGCACTACAAAAATAGGTAGGTTATCTTCATATAGTGCTTTTCAAAAGTAACTTGCAGAAGTGTTATAAGCATGATTAATTGTTTGCAGTTTGATTTGAGATCTGCAGGTGGAAAAGGTGAAATGTAATTTCCAAGTAGTTATGTTTATCATTATGGTTTAATGACATATATTAGCCATACAATCCCAAGGCGGACATAGCCTAGGGACAGGATTCTAGTGCTTTATGCACAGAGGCAGCTGAGCAATTCTCATTAGTGTTGATAGGAGTCAAACCCACTGTAAACCTTAAGGCAATGATCACAACATGTTGCCCAGTGCTATTACAAGTAAACACCAACTGTGAGAGAGCAGTTTCTGAACATGCATTTCAAAAACTACTTTACTACATTATTCACATGAGTATAAACTGATGATGAAAGTCATCTAGGCACAAATGAAATTTACTCAGTTTTAGTTAGTAGTATTTTAAAAGCTTTAACTCAGTATTTTCAAGCAGAAAAAATGAACAGAAAAATACTAGTGTATTTCCTGTTGCAGTGACCTACTAGATGTAGTGTCAGATTTCTTATTCATTACATCTGAAATATTGGGATTTCCTACTATGTACTAAGAACTGAGACTAAAAATAGGGATAAGTTACTCAGGGTAAGGATTAGAGTGTCTGTCTTTTTGAGTTTCATAGGAGATACATAAAAGTATAGTCACAAAAAGAGCTGCTTATAAGTTGTGTATTTCAGAGGAAATGTGGTTTTGGTTCTTGGTCTAGCAAGGAATGAGCTTGGAAGTTGTCACTCTATCCTAACAACAGGTAAAAAGCCCAATATTCTGGAAATAAATAACTCTTCTTAGATACATCAGAGAAGTGAAATTACAGGGCAAAGTGCAACTCCCTAAGTTAGAGAGACAGGCAGAGAGAATTACAACTTACGCAGAAACTATGACCAGAAACTTCTGCAGGAAACAGTACCAGGTATATAATGTATGCCTTTCAACAAAAAACTGCAAAACACACTTAAAGGCAAAAAATACATTTTAAAGAGACAAAGCAATCATCAGAACCAGACTCAGATGTGGCTGGGATGTTGGAATTATAAGACTGGTAATATAAAACAGCTATGATTAATGTGATTAGAGCCATTATGGATAAAGTAGACAGCATGCAAGAACTTATGCAATGAAGAATGTCTTTGACAGACTCATAACATGGCTGAAGAAAGAATCTTTGAGTTAGAGAATATGTCAGTACAAACTTCCAAATTTGAAAAGCTAAGAGAAAAAGAGGCTGAAAAAAAATGGAATAGAATAATCAAGAACTTTGAGATAGCTACAAAAGGTATAATATAAGCATAATAGGGATACCAGAAGGAGAAGAGAGGGAGAAAAGAAAGGAAGAAATGTTTGAAACAATAATGACTGAGAATTTCCCCAAACTAATGTCAAACACCAAACCACAGATCCAGAAACCTCAAGAAAACATCAAACAGGATAACGCCAATAAAAAAACCCAAATACACCTAGTCATACTATATTCAAACTGTAGAAAAGTCAAGGTAAAGAAAAAAGTTTTAGAAGAAGCCAGGGTGGAGGGTGGGGTGAGGGGGGGGTCTTACCTACACAGGAATAAAGATAAGAATTTCATCTGACTTCTCAGAAACTGTGCAAGCAAGAAAAGAGAAGAATGAAATATTGAAAGAGTTAAGATTAAAAAAAACCCCACCAGCCTAGAATTCTGTGCCCTGTGAAATTATCCTTCAAAAATGAAGAGAAAATACCTTCACTGAAACACAAAAGTTTAGGGAATTTGTTGCCAGCCAAACCTGGCTTACAAGAAGTGTTCAAAGAAGTTTTTCAGAGAGAAGGAAAATGAAATAGCGTTGAAGTAGAAATGTGAAGGTAAAATTAAAACTTTTCTTTTTCTCATTCTTAATTGATCAAATAGATATGTTTATTCAAAATAATTATAGCAGTGATGTATTAGATGATTCTAGTTAGCATATAAATGAAATGAGTAACAGTAATGTTACATGGAACAGGAGCAAGGAATTAGGAACATTTTGTTATTATAAGGAAATGTACAGATTGTTATAAAGGAGTAAACAGGGAGAGAATTTAAACTGGGTGGTTAGGGATGGCCTCATATAGAAGATTGATCATTTGTTGAAAAACAAGATTGAAAACAAAGAAAAATTATGAGGCTACTGTCTACAGTTCTTGGGAGAAGTGGTAGCTGTTGATTCTTTCTGTAAGAAAATAAAACTTTTGGTTTGGCAGTAATTTCAGTAATAAAGTGTTTCTTGACTATTTTCTGGAAACATCTATGCTTTTATTGAGAATCTGTGTTTTGAATTTTATTTCCAGGTGTTTTCCATTTTCTCCAGTATAGTCTAATTTTCTGCCAAGGATTCTGAAAGTCCCTGAGATGATCTCTGAATCTCCCTCATTTATCATCTTCCAAATTTAACTGTTCATTATATCTTCACATTTAGATGTTCTCATATTTCTTCAGTATATTTGAAATGACATAGTATCATGCTTATGTCCACACCACAATGAACATTCATGCACTTTTTCCTGATGCACTTGTGCAAAATATGTTTATGATATCTTACTGAACAAGTGCCAGTCAGCAGCTCTGTGATCCAGAAATTTGGGAAACATGATTTCCATCTCTCTTACTTTAATTGGTTCCTTGGTGAGTGGGCTGTTGGTCTGACTGCCTTTCTTAAATCTCTCTCTTCTCTCGGCCGTTTTACATTCTTTTCTTTGGCTTTCACATTCTATAGTTTTACTCTGTTGTTTCTGTGTATCTAGTTTGACATTCATTGGTCTCCTTGAATCTATGAATTGGTTTTGCTCATTAATCCTAAAAAAGTCTCACCTATTGTCTCTTAGAATATTGCCCCACCCCTGGCTTTTGACTCTTTTTGAATTTGACCAGAAGTCTGTCTGACATCTGTGTTTTCTCCCTGGTATTTTTGAACCTGTAGTTTATATTTCCATTTCTTTGTCTTTGGGTTGCCTTCTAAGCAGTTTCTTCAAATCCATCTTCCAGTTCAGTAAAGCTTTTTCCAATTTTGTCTCACATGCTGTTAAACCATTTGTTGTATTTCTAGACATTCTTTTAGACTCGCTTCCCAATTTGCCTTTTCACTTTCAGTCAAAACCTTTTTTATTTTTTAAAATACTAAGGCATTTTATTGTATGTTCTCCATATGATGATTCAAAGACCTTTGTAAATTCAATTCTGAAATGTATTGATTCTTCTTTCTCACTCATGGCAGTTTATTTCCTTCTATGTTCTTTAATTTCTGATTCTGATATCATATTGCTTTAACTTTACCTACATAAATTTCTTAAGGCTTAGGTTTAAAATGGTTTCTTCCAAGTAAGATTATGTTCACTACCAGTTTAGGGTCACTTTACTGTGGGGTCAGTTGTGATTTTTCCTTTCTCGTTTCTGATTCTGTTTATGTGTGTAGATTCTTTTTTTCTCTTAATAAGTCTGACTAGGGGTTTATCTATTTTGTTTATTTTTTCAAAGAACCAGCTCTTGGTTTCATTGATTTTTTTATTGTTTTATTCTTCTCAATTTTATTTATTTCTTCTCTGATCTTTATTATGTCCTTCCTTCTGGTGACTTTGGGCCTCATTTGTTCTTCTTTTTCCAATTTCAGTAATTGTGTCTTTAGACTATTCATTTGGGAATGTTCTTCCTTCTTTAGATAGGCCTGGATTGCAATATACTTTCCTCTTAGAACTGCCTTTGCTGCGTCCCACAGAAGTTGTGGCTTTGTGTTGCTGTTGTCATTAGTCTCCATATATTCTTTGATTTCTGTTTTGATTTGGTCATTAACCCATTGATTAATTAGGAGAATGTTGTTAAGTCTCCATGTATTTGTGAGCTTTTTTGATTTCTTTCTAAAATTTATTTCTAGTTTTATACCTTGGTGATCTGAGAAGTTGGTTGGTAGGATTTCAATATTTTTCAATTTACTGAGGTTCTTTTTGTGGCCTAGTATGTGGTGTATTCTGGAAAATGTTCCATGTGCACTTGAGAAGAATGTGTATCCTGTTGCTTTTGGGTGCAGAGTTCTGTAGATGTCTGTTAGGTCCATCTGTTCTAGTGTGTTGTTCAGTGCCTCTGTGTCTTTACTTATTCTCTGTCTGGTTGATCTGTCCTTTGGAGTGGGTGTTGTGTTGAAGTCTCCTAAAATGAATGCATTGCTATCTATTTCCTCCTTTAATTGTGTTAGTATTTGTTTCACATATGCTGGCGCTCCTGTGTTGGGTGCATACGTATTTATAATGGTTATATCTTCTTGTTGGACTGACCCCTTTATCATTATGCAATGTCCTTCTTTATCTTTTGCTACTTTCTTCGTTTTGAAGTCTATTTTGTCTGATACAAGTACTGCAACACCTGCTTTTTTCTCCTTGTTGTTTGCATGAAATATCTTTTTCCATCCCTTCACTTTTAGTCTGTGTCTGTCTTTGGGTTTAAAGTGAGTCTCTTGAAGGCAGCATATAGATGGGTCTTATTTTTTTATCCATTCAGTGACTCTATGTCTTTTGACTGGTGCATTCAGTCCATTTACATTTAGGGTGATTATGGATAGGTATGTACTTATTGGCATTGCAGGCTTCAGATTCGTGGTTACCAAAGGTTCAAGGTTAACTTCCCTACTATCTAAACGTCTAACAACTCACTTAATATGCTATTACAAACACAGTCAAAAGGTTCTTTGTTTGTTTGTTTGTTTGTTTCCTCCTTTTTCTTCCTCCTCCCATCTTTATATTTTAGGTATCATATTCTGTACTGGTTGTCTATCCCTTGATTGACTTTGGGGATACTTATTTTAATTTTGCATTTTCTTAGTAATTAGCTGTTCTAATTTCTTTACTATGGTTTTATTACCTCTGGTGACAGCTATTAACCCATAGGAACAGTTCCATCTATAGCAGTCCCTCCAAAGTACATTGTAGAGATAGTTTGTGTGCAGTAAATTCTCTCAGCTTTTGGTTACCTGGGAATTGTTTAATCCCTCCTTCAAATTTAAATGATAATCTTGCCAGATAAAGTAATCTTGGTTCAAGGCCCTTCTGATTCATTGCATTAAATACATCATGCCACTCCCTTCTGGCCTGTAAGGTTTCTGCTGAGAAGTCTGATGATAGCCTGATGGGCTTTCCTTTGTATGGGATCTTATTTCTCTCTCTGGCTGCTTTTAATAGTCTGTCCTTATCCTTGATCTTTGCCATTTTAATTACGATATGTCTTGATGTTGTCTTCCTTGGGTCCCTTGTGTTGGGAGATCTGCACACCTCCATGGCCTGAGAGACTATCTCCTTCCCCAGATTGGGGAAGTTTTCAGCAATCACCTCCTCAAAGACACTTTCTATCCCTTTTTCTCTCTTCTTCTTCTTCTGGTACCCCTATAATACGAATATTGTTCCGTTTGGATTGGTCACACAGTTCTCTCAATATTCTTTCATTCTTAGAGATCCTTTTTTCTCTCAGTGCCTCAGCTTCTTTGTATTCCTCTTCTCTAGTTTCTATTTCATTTATCGTCTCTTCCACCATATCCAATCTGCTTTTAATACTGTCCATTGTGTTCTTCAATGATTGGATCTCTGACCGGAATTCATTCCTGAGTTCCTGAATATCTTTCTGTACCTCCATCAGCATGTTAATGATTTTTATTTTGAACTCCCTTTCAGGGAGAGTCATAAGGTCCGTATCATTTAAATCTTTCTCAGGAGTTGTATTCATAATTTTACTCTGGGCCAGGTTCCTTTGGCGTTTCATATTTGTGTATAGCGCCCTCTAGTGCCCAGTAGCTCTACTCTCTGGAGCTGCTCAGACCCTGAAGCAATGTGGGGATTGTAGGGGAGTGGTATTGGTGCCTCCGAGGAGGAAAGGGCCGTTTGCTGGTTCCTGGCTGCTATACCTGTCTCCACTGCCTGAACCAGTGGGCTGAGCACACAGGAATAAGCCTCTGTGCTTTGCGTTTTTAGTTGCTGTAGACAGATCTTCCCTCTGGCTGGCCTAACACCAGGGAAGGATTTCCCGGTTTGCAAGCCCGGTGGGGCTGGCCAGGAGAAAGGCGCACTAGTCTGCCTGTCACAGAAGGGGTTCTTGGAGCTGTGTAGGCAGCCAGGGAGCTGGAGCACCTGAAGATTGTGAAAGCTCCCAACCTGCTGGGCAGAATGCACCTGGACAATTTTGTCTGCCTGTCCTTTCTCCTGAGCAGTAAGCTCTGTGCAATCCTTTCCCCTTTAGCAGCCCTTTTGCTAAAGGCTTCTTTGTTAGGAAGTCTCTCAGACTGCCTGCCTTTCTTTTGTTCCAGAGCAGCTGGGTATGGATCCCTGCTTTCACAAGCAGCTGGATTCTTAGTCTCTCCAGGAATTCTGCCTGTCTTAGCTTCCCCAGCCCCTAATTACAAGAGTATAGAGTATCATGCAAGCACCATGAAATGTAGGTTTGTGCTCCCAGAGAAGATCTTCAGAGTTAGGTATTCAGCAGTCCCACATCTGCACTCCCTCCCTGCTCAGTTTCTGTTCCTCCTGCCAGTGAGCTGGGGTGGGGGAAGGGCTTGGATCCCGCAGGACCACAGCTTTAGTATGTTACCCTTTTCTGTGAGGGCTGCTCTTGTCTCCAGGTATATGCAGTTTGTTGCTGTCCTCTTTCCCGTTGCTCTTTCAAGAGTAGTTGTAGTAGCTTTATTTTTATATTATATGAGGTTTTAGGAGGAAGCCTCTGTCTCACCTCTCACGCCACCATCTTTAATCCTAGCTTTGCAATCTAGGGTCACTTTAAACTGAATTTTAGTTTTGATGTTTTTAGGTCCACATAGCATTTACTCCAATCCTTAACAAAAAGAGCAGTTTATATTTTAAAATTCATAGGGATGACTGGTTTTGCTTTGTTTGTTTGCTTGATTTCTTTTGCTGTCTGCTTAGCGAGGGTTTGGCAACTCCTTTAACAGCAGATGTGCCACCCCTTTCCCCCTGAGCACATATTCGCTTTAATACTTTTTCAATATTTTTTAATTTGTGAAGTTTCATTTATTTGGGCTTCAGAATATTTTCCTTAGTTTCCATGTCTTTCACATGATGTTTAAAAAGTACATTATCTGTGATTTTTAAATGTTCTTAATTGGAAGGGTTTGCCCATGTATCATAGTATTTTCTTATACCTTGCCTATCACATTTCTGTAGTTTATATTATAAACTCAACTCATGTTTCAGGACTTCTAGAGAATTCAGTTTCCTGTTCTCTGCAAAATTCATTAACACTTTCTTACTGAATTTCAGAGTTAATAGTAGTGTTAATATAGGATAGTGTTAATAAAGCATGAGATGTGACTAAAACCGAAATGGAGTCAGCATGGCTAAGGGAAGCAACTAAAATGGATCTGGGAGGCCATTAAGGAAAAAGGGTCTGTACGTGTCAGCAGTTCACATCTCTGAAGAATGCTGGATAGAGCTTGCTGCCAAACCGCATTCCTGAGACCACCACCAGTTCTGGACTTCGATGGACTCGTCCCTGGCTTTGGCCGTAGCAGCCAGTCAAAACTGAGCTGTGACCAGTTTCTCTGCTGCCTCCAAGCACAAAATGTTCAAAACAATTTATGTAAAAGGATAAAGTTCCTTCTGTTTATCTTTAAGAATCCCAAGTTTTGTCAACAATTCAGAGCACTAGTAAACATAACTAATGGTTTTGCAACTTTGTGAGTTTTTTGTTTTTGTTTTTGTTGCCTTTGCATGGTGTCAGAGAAGAGGGAACCACACAACTGACCCCTGATTTTGGTACCACAGTGGACATGAGCAAGGGGCCTGCAAGTGGCCATTGCTCCCATGTCTCTTCCACTGCTTGGGTTCCCAGTGGTAAGTGCTCCTGGAAGAGAGAGAGCTGCCCCTTTGGTTGAGCCACAAGTCTTTATCTGGGTATCCTCAAGCTGTCAGCCTCTGTCCTCACTTATCTCTGAGGAGAAGATTTATCTTCACTGCATTTTGAGTGGAAGATTGGTTTCAGGTTCTTATTCCCATTCTGGACAGTGCTCAGTTATGGGAAGGAATTCTTCCAGGGGACTTTTTTATGATCATCCCTCTTTGGGCACTCTAGCTGGATTTTATGTTCAAAGAATATGGTCTATCATCCTGTAAACTTCTTCCTCAATGCACCCACATTACAGGGGACAGCTTAAAACTCTAGTGGCCACTTTGGGGATCTTTTGAGTTTCTGAAATTAGTTTATTTGATGCACAACTGGGAAAAGAAAAGAAAACCAAGCATCTGGAACAGGAGTATATTTCAGCTGGTATTAGAAGGTCTCTAAGAAATTAAATGATTTAATCTTGCTTCCTTACAAGAAAAGAATTCTAAGCTTTCTAAAGCTAACTGACCTCTCTCAGAGACTAACTTAGAAAAGCTTACTGAGATTGTTGAGCTAATTGCTGAAGCTCTGCTCTTCCTCCACCCTCTCTCTCCTCCCTCCCACCTGTACATCCTAGTTTAGCTGAACTTCTCTTCTATAATGACAACCTGGAGGTTCCCCTAGACCCTCCTGCCATCCAGTCTCCTTTTAAAGTTACACCTAATGAAGGAGGCTCTGAGACTTCATCAGTTACTTAACTGCTTGGATTAAGGAAGAATTACACATCATCAAGGACTTTCCCAATGCCTTTGAAGACCCTCTAGGACTCACTAAGGAATTCAATTCAGTTATTCAGACCAATGAATCTGGCTATTCTGACCTTTATCAACCTATCCACATACTTGTAAGTGAGGGTCATGCAAGAGAATTTATGGAAAAAGAAGGCTGAAGAAAGTTGGTGATTATTTTTCTAAGTGAAAAGTTACAGATAAAACAGTAGCTTTTAAACCAGCTAAAGATTTACACAAAAATATCCTTAAGATTTTCCAAATACTATAGATTGGAAAAAAAATTAATAATGTGACCAAATGAATCTGTTTTTGATTATTGTGACATGCAGGAAAAAACTTTTAAACAATACTCTGTAAATGACAAAATTAAAAATGAAAACTTTTGAATTCAGTAAGTTAGTTGAAAGACAGCAACTTTAGGCTGCTAATTAGACCACTAATCTGGGTGATCAGTTATCTCACACCACTGAGTGAACATCAAAGAAAGCAGCCCAAGCTATGGGCTAACATATTCCTGATTACAAATCTAATTACAACAACTAACAACTCTCAGAAATTCCTCAGATCTTCTCTTGTCAAATATGTTTGTAATTACTACAAGAAACCTGGACATTGGAAGAATTGTTATAAACGTAAAAGACAAACAACTAGGGAAAGAATGTTGATATGATAAGACAGGTCATCTCTGGAGACAAAATGTGTTCCTACTAGTTCTGACAGCTTAGGGGGAATAGATCTTATTACTGGAAATGAGGTGACCTGAGTTTGTAGATGGGAGCAATCCTGCCAGTTTTATACCCCACCAGCCTCTCTTTTCCATCCTTTCAGAGTACAGAAATACCACAAATTGCAGGAGTGTTTAATACCTTTATGAAAGTTTCTAAATTCTTACCTCTCCCTTTTGAGCCTGGGACCTTACTAGACTTTCAGTCCCTTCTGGCCCCTACAGCCTCCATTCACTTAGTAGGGTGCGATTTTCTTATCTTTATCAGGCACACGTTTCCTTCTCAAAAGGGAGAATATGTGCTTCGAAATTGAACAACCCAAACAGCTTCTGCGCTGTGAAACTTCTTTAAAGTTTCTCAGGTGGTGCTGAATGTGTTCAGAGCACGTCTCCTCAAAATGTGATTATTTAGCACATGAACATTTTGAGCTGGAGGCAACTGAGACCCTGCAGACTCAATAGAGTAGCTATTGCCTTTCTTCTTGTCTTGTTCCATCTGCTTGTCTGGGACATGCAGGCCATTGGTTCTTTCTTTTGACTATCCCTGGAACTGACTCTGAATCTAGGGAATATAGTATCTTTTGTATCTTCTCTGGTGACCTTTCTTACACCCAAGGGGTCATTCAGTATTGCCAGAAATATTTACTGTTTGTGGGTAAAACTGCAATATTTCCAGAATCTTTCACCTGGTCTTAGTGCATCTCCATATCAATAGGTGTTTCCAAGGGGTGGTGAGAAGTAGTCTGTGGATAAAGTGGGGTTCCTATGGCCAGGATCCTCACTGAACTTAAATGTAACTGGCCTGTTGCTATGCTGCCGCTTCCATACCTTTAGGCAATAAGCCATTATTGTGTTAATGTAAGGAGTTCCGCCCAGTGCTCCGCCGGAGACTGGGTGGCGGGGCTGCAAGGCTGTAGGCGAGCGGAGCGGAGGCTGGAGTGATGGCAGCGCCGAGGACAGAGGCCCAGAGGACGGCTGTGCGGGACGACTGTGCAGAGAGGCCCAGAGGTAGAGACCGGCTTGCTGCATCTGAAGCAGCAGTGATAACACAGACTCGCTCTGAGTGAACGGGATTTTAGTGACTGACCTGCCACCTGGAAATAAAGTTGGGTATAACCTTTTCACCCCAAGAACCCTTTGCTGTAAATTTCTTTGGTCCCAGTTAATCTATAGTGAACTTGCCTGGAGCTGAAACTCATTTGCAAGACAAGTCCATTTCCCTATCAATAGGTAATTATAAGGGGGAGCAAGGGCATACCACTGGAGAGGTTTGGTAGGGCTGATTTTTTGCAGCAGGGTAGTGAGAGACACCGGTGAGCAGAAGTGGACGACTGCTTGTAAGAAATAAGCGGGTTTCTCCCACTTTATTTCTCCCTTTGACTGATTTCAGTTTCAAAGGTAATTTGCCTGGGCTGGGAGAAAGAGTTCCCCCACAGAGTTTGTCTCATCTGAAAACTGACAACATATTCAAAAGATCTTTTAGTAACTCTGTAAAAAAAAGTTGGCCAGATTAGAAACTGATATTTAGATAGGAGGTTTTTTTTAGACCCTCTCCCTTGAGTTTAACTTAGAACCATGCACGCAGAGGTGCGAAGCAAATAGAGAATAATGTCGTTGGATAAATGGATTAACCTATAATGTCATTTACATTTAAATTACAACCCAATTCTTTAAAGAATTGAGAGTATCTGTACCTATTTTAACAATCTTTGCAATACCAGAAATTCAAGTCTAGAAACAGGTCAAAGTCTACCTATCTTTACTAATTCTCAAACCTTCCATATTAATTTCAAAAGGCTTATAACCTCTCAGGGAACTCTCATCTAGATCATCTTCAGTTCCTAAGACTGAAATAAAAAAAGGAAAAAGAGACTTTTTAAAAATACAAATGATTACAGAAGCACCCTTGCCCAAAATCTAGCCCACAACTTCTATAAAGTTTACTTGTCAAGGGCAAATACAAATCTTAAGTGTCTTCTCCATAAATATTAGTTGAAAAGCTTTAACTATTTGAGCAGATATCCTTAACTTATTTCATCTGCCATAAAAACAGTTTGAACCCAACTGTATTTTTTTTAACTTGTGAATTTTGTATGATTTATACCCATTCCATGACTAAAAAATTTAAAACAATAATATAAAGCTTCTATGTATGTTCCTATATGTCTGTATATATGTGTTGTAGATATATATTTTTCTACCTCTGGATAATATTGCTAAAATTAATTTGTAAAGAGTTCTATTTAGTTGGATTGAAGGCAAATGCTTATAAGGATTGGCTATCCTAAAATTCTCAGAAATATAAAAACTAACCCAGAAGTTTTTCAAGTTAACATGATCCAGGATTAATCCTTAATAAATAAAAGCTAATGGAAGTTCATTGGTTTAATTAAAATACAAATGTTTTTAGAGGCAACAGCATTAAATATAATAATTTTATTCTTGCTAGGTTTACTAAAGGTCAAATAAGCTGTAGTTACCTTGTCACGGAATTAGTCAGCAAGAAAGATAATTTAAAGATGATGGTTATCTGTGTAATACCTCAGGAAATTTTCATGACTAATTGTGGGTAAAATTGCAGTATTTCCAGAATCTCTCACCTGGCCTTAGTGCATCTCCATATCAATAGGTATTTCCAAGGGGTGGAGAAAAGTAGTCCATCTCCCTATCAGTAGGTAATTACTAAGGCGAGTGAGGGCTTATCTGCACCAGAAAGGTTGGATGGAGCTGGCTCTTCTTCTGTAGCTGGGTCGAGAGAAACGTGGGATGACTGCTTGTAAGAAATAAACGGGTTTCTCCCACTTTATTTCTCCCTTTGACTGATTTCGGTTTCAAAGGTGTTTTGCCCCAGGATTTTCCCCCTGGAATTACACTAATATTAACATATCTTTCAAATGACATTAATAGATCTAAGTAAAATAAAACTTTATAAATGAAATTTTCAGCAATATTTATGTTTTATAATATGTCTGTTTAAATAGTTTCCCAAATCTCTTTGGTGACTTCCACTACTAGAATTTTTCTAAGTTAAATTAAATTATGGGAATCCATTGACTATCTAGATAATTTCCAAATAGATAAAATACTGAGACGTTAATTGTTAAACAAATCTAAGTTTACCTACCTATATGTTCTTATTACAGAGAAACTAAAGATAAATTTGGGTCTGTTGGCAATCATGTTTTGTATTTCATTGAAAGACTGTACTACGAAGAAGCATGTTTCCAGAAATTATGAGATTTATTAATAAAGTTTCCAATTTAAAGAATGATGGTGTAACAGATGGTTCATAATTGCTTACTACTTGGTTTTCACTGGAAATTAAGGTTTGTAAGGGTTAAATTTATAATGAATATATTGGTTAAGGCTACTTCAAATAATGAGGGAAATATCTCTGTATGCAAAAAAATAATTTTTTCCTAAAAGTGAGTCTGGTTATTTAAAGAGAGAAAAATAGGACAGATCTGAATGTTTAAAAAAAATAAAAAGTTATAGAAGATTTGTGAAAAAGGAATCTTTTAGAGATAATTTAAAGTGTGGTCAAGCTGGCCAAGGTTAGAATGAATTTATTTAAGAGTTTTAATATCAAAAGCACTTTGGTACAAAATTAGAATGTCGTTTTCTCTCTGTTAAAAAGATAAAGTTTTCTGATTAGCCTGCTTTTAATAAGAAACTATAAATGAAGATTATTCTCTTTATCCTTAATGTAATTTGTCTAAAAACAAAGATCTACATTTTTTTTTACCGGGTCTTTTATTGCTTAGAAGAAAAAAAATTGAGTCTTTTCAATAGTAAAAAAGCTAAGGCTTTTTAATTTTCTGTATTTGTCTACAAAATTTTTAATAGTCACTTTGGTTAAATGGATAACTAAGTATGTATCACAATGACCTATGATCCTATTTTAAGTGTTTTAAGAACCTTTTAATATTTTTCAGTTATTTTTGAAATAACTGAATGTCACATAATAACTAAATTTTTTTTAACTTAATTACAGTGAATTCTCATTAGATCTTTAATGGTGGATAATAAATCTATAAAGATTGTGGCCCATGTAGGTAGACTCCAATCTGCTTTTACAAAAATATTAGCCCTTCATTACCAGACTTTTGCCCTCCTGGTGTCTTTATACCGTGGCAACGGTCTGCTCCTGAATCTGAGGAGTTAAAATGAGTAAATAATGGCTATAAGTTAAATGAATGGTTAGGGCCATAGGAAACCTAAGAAAACCACTTGGTTCTTCCAAACTCCCTACAAACTCTGTTTTTGGCTTTTGTATTCCTTCACCCACCTTTTAAAAAACACAGTTTTGGCACCTTCTCCCTCTGGACCTCCCTCTGGACCTGTAGCTGGACTTAATTCAACTGCCACTTACACTGATGTTATAAAATGTTCCTGTTATTTTAAAATGTTTCTCCCATTTGGGTATACCTCCCACAATCTCTAGTAATTGGGGCACCCACTTCACTGGGCATATTACATGAGCCTTAATGAAAGCCTTGCAAACTTCTTAAAATTATCACTGTCAATCATCAGATGAGGTAAAAAAATACTAATGTAAAACCTGGCTCTTCATACCTGCCAATGACTCCCTGTATTTTCAAAACATGACTGGTTTACTTTGTGTACCTAACAGATACATTGTTGTGTGTGGATATAGTCATCAAGTCTGGGCACATGAGTGCCTTGGAACTGGAGGGGCCTCAGAAGTGCCTGCCTTTTAGGACATTTAACCACCCCTTTTACTCTTCTTAAAATGATCACAGGCACCAACAATGAACCTTATTTTTTTTAAAAAGCATCTTACAAATAATACAAGATTATCTCAATGAGGATCTCTCTGAATATGAAGGTAATTCCTGTGGTCAGTATTATAGATGTGATCTTCCTGGAGGGTATAATGCTGGATAGAACATTACCTTGTCCAAATATTATTTTCATGGGCAGCAACTACGATGGCCCAACATGATCTCATGCTTAGCAACTTAATCAGGACTGTTAATAGAATTGCTAGAGTCACTGCCTGGGCTCATAGAGCCTAACAGTGATCCTTAGATTCCTTTAAAAATGTTGTTCTTGGTAAGAGAATTGCCCGAGATTACTTCCTGCTGTAATTGTATAACCACCTCTTAGTAAGTAGCGTTAGAAACTACCAAACCTTTTACCTAGCCATGTGCCTTAAAGTTGCTCATTAAGATGGTCAAAATTTAAATTCTCTGATATTTTTAGCTGACTTCTTTTCAGAGCTTGGGGCATTCTTACAACAGACATTAAACTCTGCTAATAAATAATTGTTTTAATGTTTTGCTTGCTTTTTTTAGACTACTGTTTTGTGTTTCTCACTGCTGCATCGCAACATAAGATATCAAAATCAGGATGACTTAGAATCTCAGTGCAATCCATAAACCATACCCTTTAGTTACTGAAATTGACACACCATTGACATCTCATCTCAGCCTCATTTTTCTAAAACCTACCTTTTGTTCAGATTTGACTATAAGCTCCCTATAGCCAACTCCTCTAACACTATGCCAACTGTATGCCCCTGGTGAGGGACACTATGGGTCCAGAATGTATAAAATAACCACTCTGGAAAAACAATGGGAAAATGAAACAATTTTGATCATTATTGCTTCCCAAGAAAGATTTCAGTCCAAAAGGGGGAAATGTGATATGTGACAAACTGAAATCAAAATGAAGTCCAGCTTGGCTAAGGGAAGCAATTAAAGTGGAGCTGTGAGGCCATTCAAGAAATGGGGTCTGCACACATCAGCAGTCCACATCTCAGGAGAACGCTGGGTGGAGCTTGCTGCCAGACCACAGTCCTGTGACCATCTCCTGCTGTGGACTTCTCTGGCCTCATACCCCTGGCTTTGGCCATAGCAGCCAATCAGAAACTGAATAGCGTGCCAGCTGTGCTGGCTCCAAACACAAAACATTCAAAACAGTTTATGTAAATGAATAAAATTACTGCTGATAACCTTTAAAATCCCTAAACTTTGTCAGCAATTCGGAATATGGTTTGGGTTGCTACCTGCATCTACATCCCCCAGATTGTGAATCCCCAAGACTCCAAATAAACACAACTAATTGTTTGCACCTTTGCCTTCTTAATATTTTTTGGTTGACAAAAGGAATCCAATGGGGAGGAACGTCCAAAATGGCTAAAAAAGATAGGTCAAGTTAAAATTATGAGAAGGGGCACATGGCTCTGCTTTATTCAAAAGGAATGAATTTCTCATTGTAGATTTTATGTGGATTTTAGGATAGACTCAAAGAAAAGTGTCCCAAAGAGGAATTATAGAGAGGGGAAACAGACAAAAACACAGGTCCGTAGGTTGGTAGGTCAGTAGGTCGACAGATAGAAGATGAGTAAAATGCTTGCAATGGTGGTAACTGTTTAGAGAAAGTAAAGCAGGGGCAGGGAGTGTCCAGTAAAGGGTCATTGTATTAGTTTAGTCTGAGAGCTGGCCCACTAGGGGAGACACTTCTGAGCATGATGGAATAATGAACACCAAGACTCGTGTAGCTGCAGGTTGAGAGGCTCAGGTAATAACAGTGGGTCGGCTACATGGCTGGAGAATGATGGAAATGGTGAGGATGTTCAGAGCTGAGGAAAGTTTGGACATTGTTACTATAACAATTACACCTTGGCCTGAAATACTGTAGGACCCCTGGCCCAACCTCTGTGTCTTCTTTTACTTTCTGGATAAAAGAGAGTGGTTAAATAACTTCCAACATCTGCCAGAGGTGGGCTTTAGGTCTGTAGTTGCTTTCTGATGTCACTTAAGGATAAGATAGGAAAAAGACAGTGGGAAAGAGGCTGAGGTAAAATATGGTTTGAATGTACATATTATTCTTGGTTTATTCATAAAGTACAGAAAAATTAGTATCAAAAAGAAAGACAAAACAGTGGAGGAGAAAAAAGCAAAGAGATGTCAACGAACGCTTGGGATCTGTAGAGCCAGCACATGAGTGGAAGCTGAATAACAACAAAAATGCTGGTCGTGTTCTAAGTCTGAGGTCGTGGGGAGACTGACAGTGCTGGCCACACTGCCGAATCCTAGAAAGGTGGAGGAATTATCTGCAAGGGGTGTTTTTGAATGGGAGGTGAAACAGCTTATATTCTCTGTTGTATTTTCTTAGAAGTTTGAAAATAGACACTCAAAACGTGTCAGAAAGTCAGTAGGGGCTGAGTGAAAAATTCAGGGCACTGTGAGGTCCTCACCCTTCCTCCCCCACCTGTGCTCATGAACGTGGCAGTCAGGCTCATGACCTGCTGAGACCCAAAGATGTGCTGAAATGAAGATATCAGTTGGCCGCAGGATGAAGTCTTGCACACAGCTCTGTTCAAGCAAAATATCCAGTCGGCCTTTTCAGGAGCTCACTTTTATGTCTGTTGGATAATCCAGGAGCACTAGGCATGAGAGATGCAGACCAAAATCAGGACTCACAGGCAACAAAACATCTCAGGAGGCAGAAAAACTGTAGGAGACAATGGAGACATGTTTTTAAATTATGAGATAAAAATTTTCAGCTGCTGTTTACGGCCATGCTGTTGATCAAATGTGAGGTTAGCATAAAAATATTTTTAGCAATACAAGGTCTCAAAGCATTTATCTCCTGTGCCCTCATTCTCAATAATCATTTTAAAATAGAATAGGGAGTCATGGATCTGAGTGATTAAAAGTGGGGCAGAGGCAGTAGGAGCTTCTTGTGTAACAAGTGTGATTGTCAGCAGCTGTGCACCAGGCATGGGGACCAACCAATCTGACTGGAGCTGGAGGACGGCGAGCAGCGGAGTGCTGCCTCCAAGGGAGAATCGGGTAGAGTACTGATCTGCACATGCTGAGGAAAGAATTTTGGTTCTACTAGAAATCTGGGGGATGAACTGGTGAAGAGAGCACTCCTAGAACAAAATACTTTTAAAAGTTGTAAGTTTAATGAATGGGAAAAAAATTGAGGAAGGAATGTCTAGACCATAGCCCATCAGACAGTTATATTATGGCTAATGGGACAATAAGCATTTAGATTCAGCTGACTTACTCTTGAATTCTGACCCTCTCACTCACTAACAAGGTAATTTAGAATAATTCCTTGAACCATTCTGAGTCTTAATTTACCTTTAAAAGGTGATATTAATGCCTATTTCAAAAGAATGCTGTGTTAACTAGATTAGCAAATGTATATTTATTCAGTATTTATATTTTTCAGTATTTATATATTTATTCAGAACAAGGCATGGAAAATAGAAAATGCATTTGATGAAATGAGATAGAAGGAAAACAAATCAATAACTGATAAAAAGGTCATTTCCTCAAAAAAAATCTCATTTAAAAGCCACAAATTTCCCCAAGAATGGTTCAATCAGTTCTTTTAGACTTTAGGAACGTTAATTGTATAAGTAAATTACTAACAGAGTAGAATGGAGTTAAATTGGGAATAACAAGTACTGTGGAAAAAATCAAACTGAGATCTTTAGAAGAAGGGGTATGACAAAAAAATTATACATTATTAAAACATTAGAAGCATATCTGCAAAATTCAAATGGAAGAGAGATAATACATACTAAATTATTGTTATGCCTGCTCACAGTCCAATGTTGAGGTAATGTGCCTTGAATCTGCGTTCCCTGAAAAGATGTTCAACATTAGTTACTGATGCCTGCAGTAAGTCCCACAAAAGAGAGTGAAATCAAGTGGAAAATGTCACACCTTACATAGGAAATGGCCTTAACATTGCAACTCTTTTTGTCTGCCCCAATTCAGTCGATGTGGACCTTTGTTGTAGGGGCCAGACAGAATTTATCCAAAGCAAATGCACCCCAGTCAGCTTGCAAGAATATAAAATTTAAAGTCAGGCAGTACCACTTGAAAAATGAAAAATAGTTAAAATTCTTCCAGAAGAAATATCCAGATGGTTTTACAGGTGATTTCTACCAAAACATTCATAACAAATAATTAGAATTTCATGGAAATTCTTTCAGAGAATAGAAAAATTAAAATACTCACTAATTTTATGACTATAAGAGATACCATTCTTAGATATTTACTAGGGACCATTTGTGTCTGTGTCCTAGAGAAATATAAAAGAATATTTTTGGCAGCATTAGTTTTATGGCCTCAAGTGGAAACAATTAGAATGTCCACCAATGCATGAATAAATCTTGGCTTATTCAGATAATAAATTCAGAGGCAAAAATGGTGAATCTTAAAAGCATCAATATGGATGGATCAAAAAACCTAATATTAAGGAGAAGAAGCAAGTCACAGAAGAATAAACGCAAAAGGATTCCTTTAACACAGAGATCAAACCCCAAACCCAAACAATACGTTCTTTGAAAAATCATGCATAGGTGGTAAGAATTTTAAAGAAATTCAAGGAAAATTTCACAAGAATTGAGAAGAGCACTTATTCACCTCTGGGATGAAGAGACAAGTGATGTGGTATGGAGGGGTACAGAGCAGGTTTCAAAGGGACTGATAACATTCTGTTTCTTTAGATGGAATTGTTGGTTTTAACATCGTTCTTCATGCTGGAAAATCCTAGACATACTGTGATTCTGTGATTTGTAAAAAGAAAGATATATTTGTCTTCATCTGTGTTCCTGTCACAGAGCTCCTAAAACTCTTGGTATTTCCTAAGTACGTGTGTCTTCTATGTTAATGAGGTGACTTTGGAAAGATCATAGGTAATCTAAGGATGGACTGGTTGCCAGGGGAACCAGGGGAATCACTTCATGAGATTAGAAGACTAGAGTTTATAGTCCCAACCCTGACCTCTGAGATGGGGAGCAGAGCTAGAGGTTGAATAGATTGTCAGTGGCCAATGATTTAATCAATCATACTATGTAATGAAATTATGAAAATTATAAAATGAAATAAACCCCAAAAGGATGGGATTCAAAGAACTTCCAAGTTGGTGAACAAATGGAGATTTGGGAAGAGTGCTGCCCTCAGAGAGGATGGAATCTCTGAGACCTTTCCCCATACCTTGCCCAAGGCATCCATTCAATCAGGCTTTCCCTGAGTTACATCTTTTTATAATAAACCAGTGATCTAGTAAGCAAAATCCTTCTCTGAGTTCTGTAAGTCACTCTAGCAAGTTAATCGAACCCAAGCAGGGGGTCATAGGAACCTCTGACCTATAGCTGGTTGGTCAGAAAAGCACAGGTGATGCCCTGGCCTTGAAATTGGCATCTGAGAGGAGAAGGAGGCAGTCTTGTCTGAACCCTCAACTTGTGGAATATGATGCTATCTCTAGGTAGTGCCAGAAGTGAGTTGATTGTAGGACATTCACCTGCTGTTGAAGAATTGCTTGGTAGTGGTGGTAGGGGACCTGCATATTGGAGGGAGTTGGAAAAGACTTGTATATACTCTTGTATGTGTGATATTTTTTTTGTCTAGCTTTACTGAGTTATAATTAATAAACAAAATTATAACATATTTAAAGTACACAACATGGTGGTTTGACATATATATAAGTTGTGAAGTTATTACCAAATCAAGTTAAGTAAAGCATCATCACCTCACATAATTACCTTTTTTACTTTTTTATTATTGGTGAAAATGCTTAAGATCTGCTTTCTTGGATATTTTCAAATATATAATACAGAACTATTAAATATCTTCACCATGCTGTACATTAGTTCCCTAGAATTTATTAATATTTTAACCAAAAGTTTGTATATTTTGACCAATATCTTTCCATTTCTCCCAATCCCCAGCCCTGACAGCCACCACTCTACTCTCTGGTCATATGAGTTTGACTTTATTTTATTTACTTGCTTATATTCCACATATAGGTGTAACATACAGTATTTGTCTTTCTTTGTCTGGTTCACCTCATTTAGTATAATGCCCTCCGGTTTCATCCATGTTTTTGAAAGTGGCAGAATTTTCTTCATTTTTATGGCTGAATGATTCTCCAGTCTGTGTGTGTGTGTGTGTGTATGTATATATATTACATTTTCTTTATCCATTCATCCCTTGATGGATACTTAGGTAATTTCCATGCCTTGGCTATGAATAATGCTGCAATAAATATCAGAGTACAGTTATCTCTTAGAGATAGTTATTTCATTTCCTTTGAATAGATACCCAGAAGTGGAATTGCTGAATCATATATTTCTTTTATTGATTTCATGAGAAACCTCCATACTCTTTTTGACAGCATCTATACCAATCCACATTCCCAGCAACAGTTGGTAAAGGGGTGCTCTTTTCTCCACATCTCTTCCAACACCTGTTATCTCTTGCTTATTTGAGACTAGCCATCCTAACACGTGTGATGTTTCATTGGGATTTTGATTTGCATTTCCCTGATGACTGAGCAACTTTTTATGTACCTGTTTTGATGTCCTCTTTGGAAAAATGTCCATTCGAGTCCTTTGCCCATTTTTTACTTGGGTTATTTGGTTTATTGCTATTGAGTTATATGAGTGCCATTTCATATTAACTCTTCTTGGATATGTAATTCACAAATATTTCTTCCCATTTCATAGGTTGTCTTTTCATTTTGTTGATGATTTATTTTGCTGTGCAGTTTTGTAACTGTTTATTGCTTATTATTTACCTGTACTTTTGGTATAAGATAGAAAATATCACTGCCAGAACACATAATTTAAAAACAAAAACATGATGGAGATCTTGGGAAAATATAATGGAGTAGAAAGGCAAGGCAGAAACCTCCTCCCATATACATACCAAGGAACTACAGCAAAAATAACTAACTCTGAAAATGCCCTGAAGACTGCAGGACAGACATTTATATTTGGTCAAGGAAAGACCACATAGAGAAGAATAAAGTGGCAGAGTTGCTATTAATTGGGACCAAAGCCCTTCCCCCATCCCAAACCACAAGCAGAGGGAAAGGAGTGGAGTAGGAAGGGAATCGTTACTCAGGAGTCCTACATACCTGGCTCTGGAGATCCTGTCTGGTAACATGAGTCCATATTGCACTGGGTTTTAGTGATTAACATGGCTGGACACCATGGAAGTTTGGAGCACTTGGGAGGCTGAGACTCCTGTCACTTGTGGAAGATAGGCATGCTCCTTAGGTCTTGCTGAAACCCAACACAGAGGTAGCAGTTTGAAAGATTTACCAGAAGTGAACAAGCATGACAGAGGGGCAGGAGTTAGATGGAGCACCCTCCAGAGGTGAAATGGCAGGGGGAAGACAATTCTCCAGCCCTCCCTCAGCCCAGCAGGTTGAGCACTTGTGGGGGTCAGCTCCAAATGCTCTATTCCACTTCCTGGCTGCTCAGCCCTGAGGTGCTTCCCTGCACACCAGTCCGCCTGCCTGCTCACCTGACTTGGCCAAGCAGCATTAGACATTGCAGCCTGGTGGGCAGAGGGAGACTTTGATGCCTAGCAGGAAGAGAGAGACTTTCCCAATTTCCCATCCATCTCAGTCCAACTGGGGAGATGCCTGTGGGAGACAGTTGTGACTGCTTCATCCCCCTCAGGGGCAACCCACCCGGTGCTACAGGCCCTGATGTCACCTTTACAGCAGCACACACATGCTCTGGTGCCCTGCAACTCACCACTGTGCACCGACCCTAATGCCATAGGACCACCCTGCCCACCCCATTAGCCCAGCAGCCTCTGCCATTGGTGTAGGGCAGGCAGAGTGCACTCCACCCACAAGCAGAAACCACTGCTCTGATCACAAAGCACCAGCTGAGGTGAACTGCTGTCTGTAGTGGACTGAGACAGACCACTGCCAGGCAGACACAGAGAAAGGCAGCCCCACTCATTACCCACCAACAGCAACTGAGGCTCCACCACAAAGGAGAACCAGGCACTGGAGAGGAAAGAGTCTTGAGCTTCTGGGCACCACAGGATATATTCTTCATAAACCCATTATTCTCTAGACCAGGAAGCATAACATATCCATCTAATTCAAAGGAAGAAACACAGAAACCCTGACAAAATGGTGAGGCCAGAACATGTTCCAAACAAAAGAACAAGATAAGACATCAGAAAGAGGGCTAAGTGAAACAGAGATCACCAGTCTTTTTGATAAAGATATAAAAGTAACTATTATGATATGCTAACTGATCTGTGGAAAAGTATTGATGATCTCAGGGAGAAATTCAACAAAGAGATAGAAGATTTGGAAAAGAGCCCCTCAGAACTGAAGAATACAGTAATGGAAATGAAATACATGATGGAGGGAATGAATACTAGATTGCTGCAACTGGAGGAGACAGTCAATGAGATGGAAATTAGAGAACAGGAAAACAACAAAGCTGAGGAACAGAGACAAAAAAGAATCTCTAGAAATGAGAGGATTCTGACAGCTGTGTAATGACTCCAAATGAAACAATATTCACAAAATAAGGGTCCCAGAAGGAGAAGAGAGAAAGAAAGGAGTAGAAGGTATCTTTGAAGAAATGGTAGTGGAAAACTTCCCCAATCTGGGGATGGAAATTGACATCCACGCCCTAGAAGTACAGAGAGCCCCTAACAAAAGGAACCCAGGCAGACAACACCAAGACACATAGTAATTAAGATGGCAAAGGTTAAGGATAAAGAGAGAACCTTAAAGACCGTAAGAGAGAGGCAGATAGTTATCCATAAGGGAAACCCCATCAGGCTATCAGCAGACTTGTCAGCAGAACCTTTACAGGCTGGAAGGGAATGGCATGAAATATTTAATGTATTGAAATGGAAGAACCTACAACCAAGAATCCTCTATTCAACTAAATTATCATTTAGAATTGAAGGAGAGTTAAAAATTTCTCAGATAAAATTTAAAAGAATTTGCCACCACTAAACTGGCCTTACAGGATATGATAAAGGAACTTTGGTAGATGGGAGTGTTCTTAAGCTTAAATATTTTTAATTGGTGAAAATAAACCTACAGTAAAGGTAGCAGGCCATTAGTTACTAAGCAAATAAAGGGATCAGTCCAACAAGAGGATACAACAATTGTAAATATCTATGCACCCCAAATAGGAGCACCTATATATGTAAAACAAGCACTAACAGAACTAAAGGGAGAAATAGACAGCAATACCATCATATTAGGAGGTTTTTTAACAACCCATTTGCACCAATGAACAGATCATCCAGACAGAAAATAAGGAAAGAGGCACTAACAACATGTTAAATCAGATGGAATTAACAGATATATACAGAACATTCCACCCAAAAGCAGAAGGATGCACATTTTTCTCAAGTGCACATGGATTGTTCTTCAAAACAGATCACATGTTAATACACAAAAAGAGCCTCAATAAATTAAAAAAGACTGAAATTGTATCAAGCATCTTTTCAGATCACAATAGCATTAAATTATAAACCAATAACAAGAAGAAAACATGTTGGAAGGCAAAGACAGGCAGAATTCTTGAAAAGAATGAGATTCCAGCCACTATGGAGAACAGGTACCCACAACCAGCTGCTCCAGGAAAAAAGAAAGGTGGGCACCTTGAAAGATGTCCCAACAGTAAGAGGGATGTTAAAGGGGCAAGGATTACACAGAACCTGCTGCTTGGCAGAAAGGACAGGTGGACAAAATCATTCCAGCATACTCAGGCCAGCAGGTTGGGAATTTTTAGAAGCTTCAGATGCTCCATCCCCTTGGCTGGCAAAGCAGTGCTGAGGCCCTGCACTGCGATACACAGCCTGCTGCATCTTCTTCCCAGCTGGCACCCGCTCGCAAACCTGCTGACCCTGCAACTGCGCCAGGCCAGCCAGAGGGTGGCCCTGTCGATGGCAGCTACAGGGGCATAAGCAAAAGTTCCTCCCTGCATGCTTGGTACACTGGACCTGGGAGTAGAGGTAGGCACTGCAGCCAGGTAGCAGAAAAGAACTCTTTCCTCTCGGCAGGCTCTGGCACCATGTGCCAGCAATCTCAACCATTGCTCCAGGTGCTGGGCAGCTCCAGAGAGTGGAACTTCTGGGAACTACAGGGTGCCACATACACAAAGTTATTACTCCAGAGTAATCATTAGAAATATGAAATAGCAAAAGAATTTGTATAAACAGGAATCCCACAAACAGCAGAAAGAGAGCTAAGTGAAACTGAAATTACCAATCTTGATAAAGATTTCAAAATAAAAATCACAAATATACTCACAAAGCTACAGAACAATATTCAAGATCTCAGGAAGGACTTTAAGAAAGAGATATAAATTTTGGAAAACACAGTATCTGAAATGAAACATACAATGGAGAGATATAAAAGCATATTAGATGAGGTAGAGGAGACAGTAAATGAAATAGAAATTAGAGCACAAAATACAAAAAAACCTGAGGCACAGATCTCTGGGAAGGAAAGCATAATAAAAAAATTGTGAAACCATTCCAAATGGACGAATATTCACACTCTTTGAGGAAATAATAGCTGCAAATTTTCCCAATATGGGGAAGGAAATAGTCTCTCATCATGGAAGTGCAGAGATCTCCCAACACAAGGGACCCTAGGAAGACACCACCAAGACATATAATAATTAAAATTGAAAAGATTCAAGGACAAGGAGAGAGTATTAAAAGCAGCCAGAGAGAGAAAAAAGATCAAATACAAAGGAAAGCCCATCAGGTTATCATCAGACTTCTCAACAGAAACCTTATAGGCCAAAAGGGAGTGACATGATATATTTAATGCAATGAAGCAGAAGGGCCTCGAACCAAGAATACTCTACCTGGCAAATTCTCATTTAACTTTGAAGCAGGGTTTAAACAATCTCCAGATAAGGAAAAGTTCAGGGAATTTACCTCCCACAATCTGTGTCTACAGTGTATTTTAAAGGGAGTGCTCTAGACGGAAGTGCTCCTAAGTCTAAATAGCTGTCATAAGAGAAAATAAAACCAGAGAAAAGGAATTAGACCAATTAATTACTAAACAAATGCAAAATTAAATCAGCTACCCACAAAGTCAGTCAAGGGATATACAAAAAGTACAGAATATGACATCTAATATACATAGAGTGGAAGAAGAAGAAGAGGAAGAAGGAGGGGGAAAAAAGAACATTTAGGTTGTGTTTGAAATAGCATAATAAGTGAATTAAGACAGACTGTTAGATAGCAAGGAAGTTGCACTTGAAACTTTGTTAACCACAAATATAAAGCCTGCAATGGCAACAAGAACACCCCAAATGAAAATGGACCAAAGGTACCAATCAAAAGACATAGAGTTACAGAATAGATAAAAAAACAAGACCCATCAATATGCTTCCTACAAGAGACTCGCTTCAAGCCCAAAACATACACAGACTAAAAGTGAAGAGATGGAAAAAGATATTTCATGCAAATAATAGGGAGAAAAAATCAGGAGTTGTGGTACTTGTGTTAGACAAAATAGATTTCAAAAAAAGGAAATTAGCAAGAGACAAAGAAGAACATTACATAATGATAAAGGGGTCAGTCCAATAGAGGGTATAACCATTACAAATATCTATGCATTCAATATAGGAGCAACTAAATATGTGAAACAAATACTAACAGAATTAAGGGGGTATATAGAATGCAATACAGTCATTTTAGGAGACTTCAACACACCACTCATTCCAAAGGACAGATCAACCAGACAGAAAATAAGTAAGGAGACAGAGGCACTGAATAACACACTAAAACAGATGGACCTAACAGACATCCATAGAACACTTCACCCAAAAGCATCAGGAAATATGTTCTTCTAAAGTGCACATGGAATATTTTCCTCAATAAATTCAGCAGGATTGAAATTGTGCCACCAACTTCTCAACCACAAATGTATGAAAGTAGAAATAAATTATGCAAAGAAAACAAAAAAGCCCACAAACACATGAAGGCTTAAACATGCTCTTAAATAATCAATGGATCAATGACCAAATAAAAACAGAGATCAAGCAATATATGGAGACAAATGAAAACAACTCAACACCCAAAAAACGGTGCGACGCAGCGAAGGCAATTCTAAGAGGGAAGTATACTGCAATACAGGCTTACTTTGAGAAAAAAGAACAATCCCAAATGAACAGTCTAAACTCACAATTAATGAAACAAGAAAAAGAAGAACAAATGAGGACCAAAGTCAGTAGAAGGAGGGACATAATAAAGATTAGAGCAGGAATAAATAAAATGGAGGATAATAAAGCAATAGAAAGAATCAATGAAAGCAGGAGCTGGTTCTTCCAGAAAATAAACAAAATAGATAAACCACTATCCAGACTTACCAAGAAAAAAAGGGAGTCCACACATAAAAAGAATCAGAAATGAGAAAGGAAAAATCAGTAAGGACACCATAGATATACAAAGAATTATGAGAGAATAATATGAAAATTATATGCTACCAAGCTGGATAACCTAGAAGAAATGGGCAACTTTCTAGAAAAATAAAACTTTCTAAGACTGACCCAGGAAGAAAAAGGAAATCTGATCACACCAATTACCAGCAATGAAACTGAATTAGTAATCAAAAAACTACCTAAGAACAAAACCCCTAGACCAGATGGCTTCACAGCTGAATTTTATCAAACATTTGGTGAAGACCTAACAAGCATCCTCCTTCAAGATTTCCAAAAAGTAGAAGAGAAGAGAAAACTTCCAAACTCATTCTGGGATGCCAACATTACTCTAATACCAAAACCAGAGAAAGACACCACATACACACAAAAAAATTACAGACTAATATCCCTGATGAGCATAGATGCAAAAATATTCAATAAAATATTAGCAAACCAAATTCAAAAATACATCAAAAAGATCTTCCATCATGATCAAGTGGGATTTATTCCAGGAATGCAACGATATTACAATATTAGAAAATCCATCATTATACACCACATCAACAAAAAGGACAAAAACTACATGATCATCTCCATAGATGCTGAAAAAGCATTTGACAAAATTCAACATCCAATCATGATAAAAACTGTCAACAAAATGAATATAGAGGGCAAGTACCTCAACATAATAAAGGCCATATATGACAAACCCACAGTCAACATCATACTTAACAGTGAAAAGATGAAAGCCTTTCCTCTAAGATGGGAAACAAAACAAGGATGCCGACTCTCCCCACTTTTCTTCAACATAGTACTGGAGGTCCTAGCCATGGCAATTAGACAACACAAAGAAATAAAAGGCATCCAGATTGGCAAAGAAGAAGTTAAACTGTCCCCGTTTGTAGATGACATGATATTGTACATAAAAAACCCTAAAGACTCAACTCCAAAACTACTAGAAGTAGTATCTGAATTCAGCAAAGTTGCAGGATACAAAATTAATACACAGAAATCTGTTGCAATGCTATATACTAAAAATTAACTAGCAGACAGAGAAATCAGGAAAAACAATTTCATTCACAATTGCATCAAAAAGGATAAAATAACCTAGGAGTAAATGTAACCAAGGAGGTGAAAGACCTATACCCTGAAAACTACAAGACCCTCATGAGACAAATTAAAGAAGACACCAATAAATGGAAAAAATCCTGTGCTCATGGATAGGAAGAACTAATATTGTCAAAATGGCCATCCTGCCTAAAGCAATCTACAGGTTCAATGCAATCCCTATCAATATACCAACAGTATTCTTCAATGAACTAGAACAAATAATTCTAAAATTCATATGGAACCACAAAAGACCCCAAATAGCCAAAGCAATCCTGAGAAGAAAGAATAAAGCTGGGGGATTACACACCTCAATTTCAAGCTCTACTACAAAGCTACAGTAATCAAGATAATTTGGTATTGGCACAAGAAAAGACCTATAGATCAATGGAACAGAATAGAGAGCCCAGATATAAACCCACGTATATACATCCAATTAACATATGATAAAAGAGCCATTGATATACAATGGGGAAACGACAGCCTCTTCAACAAGTGATGTTGGCAAAACTGGACAGCTACATGTAAGAGAATGAAATTGGATTACTGTCTTACTCCATACACAAAGTAAACTTGAAATAGATAAAAAAAACTTAATGTAAGTCATGAAACCATAAAACTCTTAGAAGAAAATGTAGGCAAACATGTCTTGAATATAAACATGAGCAACTTTTCCCTGAACACATCTCCTCAGGCAAAAGAAACAAAATAAAAAATGAACAAATGGAACTACATCAAACTGAAATGTTTCCTTATAGAAAAGGACACCATCAGTAGAACAAAAAGGCATCCTGCAGTATGGGTGAATATATTTGTAAGTAACAGATCTGATAAGGGGTTAACATTCAAAATATATAAAGACCTCACATGCCTCAACACCCAAAAAGCAAATAACCTTATTAAAAATGGGCAGAGGATCTGAACAGATACTTCTTCAAAGTAGAAATTCAGATGGCCAACAGGTACATGAAAAGATGCTCCACATCACTAATCATCAGGGAAATGCAAATTAAAACCACAATGAGATATCACCTCACACCAGTTAGGCTTGCCAACATCCAAAAAGCAAGGAACAGCAAATACTGGTGAGCATGTGGAGAAGGGGGAACCCTCCTACACTGTTGGTGGGAATGTAAATTAGTTCAGCCATTACGGGAAGCAATATGGAGGTTCCTCAAAAAACTAAAAATAGAAATACCATTTGACCCTGGAAGTCCACTTCTTAGAATTTACCTGAAGAAAACAAGATTCCTGATTCCAAAAGACATATGCACCCCTATGTTTATCGCAGCACTATTTACAATAGCCAAGACAGGGAAACTACCCAAGTGTCCATTGGTAGATGAATGGATCAAGAAGAGGTGGTACATATACACAATGGAATATTATTCAGCCATCAGAAGAAAACAAATCCTACCATTTTGCAACAACATGGATGGAGCTAGAATAAACCTAATTATGCTCAGTGAAATGATCCAGGCAGAGAAAGACAAGTACCGAATGATTTCACTCATTTGTGGAGTATAACAATGAAGCAAAACTGAAGGTAAAAAATAGCAGCAGTATCACAAACTCCAAGAAGGAACTAACGATTACGAAGGGGGAGAGGTTGTGAAGGGTGTGTGCAGAAGGAGGGAGAAGGGGATTATTGGGCATTATGATTAGCACACATAATATAAAGAGGTCACGGGGAAGGCATTATACCACAGAGAAGGGAAGTAGGGATTCTACAGCATTCTACTATGCTGATGGACAAGCACTGCAATGGGATGTGTGGTGGGAGTTGATAATATGGGTGAATGTTGTAACCAAAATGTTGCTCATATGAAATCTTAATAAGATTGTATGTCAATGATACCTTAATAAAAAAGTACATAGAGAACTGTTGTATGTCAACACCAAAAAACTAATAATATTAAAAAATGGGAGAGGACCTGAACAGAAATATTTCCAAAGAAATATAAACGGCCAAGAAGCACATGGAAAGATACTCCATATAGGTAACCATTAAGGAAATACAAATCAAAACCACAATGAGACACCACCTCACATTAGTTAGAATGGCCACTATCCAAAAGACAAGAAATAACAGGTGTTGCTGAGGATGTGGAGAAAAGGGAACATTCCTACTCTGTTGATGGGAATGTAAATTGGTGCAGCCACTGTGGAAAACTGTATGGAGTTCCTCAGATAACTAAAAATAGAAATTCCATTCAAAGTAGTAACTCCAGTTGTAGGAATTTACTTGAAGAAAAAAAAATCTCTCATTAAAAAAATACATGCACCCTTATGTTTATTACCACATTCTTTACAATAGCCAATATATGGAAGTAACCAAAGTGTCCATCTATAGATGAACAGATAAAGAAGATGCAATACATATGCACAGTGGAATATTATTCAATCATAAAAATAAAGATATCCTACCATTTGCAGCAACCTGGAGGGACCTAGAGGGTATTATGCTAAATGAATTAAGCCAGTTGGGGAAAGACAAATACTATATGATTTCACCTATTTGTGGGATCTAAAAATAAAACAAAACAAAATGAACAAAGTAACAATAGACTCATAGACACTGAGAAGTGACTGGTGGTTACCATGGGAAAGCATTAGGATGGGTGGAGAAGGTGAGGGGGATAAAGGGGCACAAAAATCTCAGCCACAATATAAGTTGGTCACGGGGATGGTAGTGCCACATGGAGAATATAGTCAATGGTTCTGTAACACCTTCCTTTGTCGACAGATAGTAACTGCACTAGTTGGATGAGGACTTAATAATGTGTGTAGCTGTTGAACCCCTGTGTTGTATACTTGAAACCAATATAATATTGTGTATCAAGTAATCCAATACAAAAACACAATAAAAATTAGAAGCCATTTGAGGGAATTTATATAGTTACTCAATAAGGTCATTACTATACTATCATGACCTCTTAAGTCTAGATAATAACTAAAATTCAAACAAAAAACTCTAAATCAAATGTAGTTTTCCTTTTTTTTAAAATGTAAAGGCAAAGGAATTTTACAGTCCTTGGCTTACAGGGTATCTTACGTTCAAATTCAGTAGACTATCTGTCCCACTGATAAATATAAATACTTTCTAATTCTTCCACGTGATGTTACAGGTATTTAAACTATTGCTTTCAGAAACCTATTATCTTTCTTCTATGAAAGACTGTTTCCAAATATTTTGGTCATATTAATAGATTTAACTGGGATTCACTGACATTCACATTTTTATATGTTTTCTGAGATAATAACAGGGTCTTGCTTCAGTCTCTCTGTTTCTGACACCACAGACAATCCCAGTGGCTATCGGCACTGGAAATGCAATCTTTTAACACTGAATCAAAATAGGCCCTTTCCTTAAAAGTCATTTTCAGAAAGAGTGTTCTTTGAAGCAGAACATTCTGGAATATTATGTCCCTCAAAACATTTGGGTCCTTTAGCTTAAATGTATATCTCTCATCATAAACCATTACTTACCTTGAAATTCCAGAGTGCAAAAATCTGTTGCTTATAAATAGCATATTTATATGTTAAATATCTGCAGCTCATGGACCTTCATTCCTTTTTTATTCTTATTGCCCTGAAGACAATTTCTAAAGTGATTTTAGAGATATGGTGTAGTAAATGAGGTAGTCCTGAGAAAGAGCGTAGAGTGAAAGCAGTTTAGTTTGAAATGCTACAAGTAAATGTTTGGTTTTACATGTGTGCTTCAGGGTAGATTAAGATGGAACAAGGGAATGAAAGCTTGCTCTCTCACCTGTAATTAAAAATACAGGATCTCAGAATTTTGTGGATAAAATCATATGGCCATTAAATTACTAAGAAAAATAGAATATACTCTTTGTGTTACGGGACAACATTCGTTGCCAATATGATGCAGATTTTGACCTACCATTTTGTTATCAATTTCTGTGTGATATAAAATAAATAGTAGTTTCATAATTTGTACATTTGAGTACATATTAATTTATCAGTGACCAGTGTGTAGCTTTGTTTCCTGCTTTCCAACTTACTAAATGGCTCAAAATAAAGCAAGTTAATGAAAACTGTGTTGTTAACATGAAGGTTTGAAATATGTGATTTTCTCCTGATAAGAACAAAATAAGAGAAATCTCATGTGAATAATGTATGGCCTGAGACATTTACTATGGTTTTATCTTGAAATATTTTGATGAGTCACCCAGTTTACTTCAACAGTTGTCTTTGGGGCTTTGTGTCTGTTGGAATGGCAGCCATCAGTCAGACATGACAGGCAGTCAGGCTCATATTAGTCTTAACTGATTTCCTAAGTAATATCTAAGTCTGGTTAACATTGCAAACAAACCTTCAAAATACTTAGCTATTAGCACTAATTTCTCTTAGCAAAATTTAGAGAAAATTGAAGAAGGGCTTTTAGCAGGGAAATGGCAACCTTTTCTGGAAGAAATTCTTTCTTTTTATCCTAATTATTAAATTCTACCACTAATATCAGTTTAATAAAGAAAACCTTTTTGAAATGTAGGTAGATACATGGGTATTTCTCAATATGAATATATGTGTGCAAATAAATATGCATATATAACTACAGAATAAAGTAATTTTTATGTATAAAATATAACTACACATAAATGTAAATATATACGTAAAATATCTTTTTTTTATTAAGGTATTATTGATATACACTCTTATGAAGGTTTCACATGAAAAACAATGTGATTACTACATTCACCAATATTATCAAGTACCCCCCAATACCCCATTGCAGTCAGTGTCCATCAGTGTAGTAAGATGCCACAGAGTCACTGTTTGCCTTCTCTGTGCTACACTGTCTTCCCCATGATCCCCCCTACACCATGTGTGCCAATCATAATACCCCTCAGTTCCCTTCTCCCTCCCTCCCGACCCACCTTCCCCCACCCCTCCCCTTCGGTAACCACTAGTCCCTTTTTGGGGTCTGTGAATCTGCTGCTGTTTTGTTCCTTCAATTTTGCTTCATTGTTATACTCCACAAATGAGGGAAATCATTTGGCACTTGTCTTTCTCCACCTGGCTTATTTCACTGAGCATAATATCCTCCAGCTCCATCCATGTTGTTGCAAATGGTAGGATTTGTTTCTTTCTTATGGCTGAATAGTATTCCACTGTGTATATGTACCACCTCTTCTTTATCGATTCATCTACTGATGGACACTTAGATTGCTTCCATATCTTGGCTATTATAGTGCTGCGATAAACATGGGATGATGTGTCTTTTTGAATCTGAGAACTTGTATTCTTTGAGTAAATTCCTAGGAGTGGAATTCCGGGTCAAATGGTGTTTCTATTTTTAGTTTTTTGAGGAACTTCCATATTGCTTTCCACAATGGTTAAACCAGAAGTATGTAAAATATCTTAAATGGATTTTGCTTCAGGTTAAAGATACATATCTTTCATTCAAACTTTTTATTAGCATCTTTCATTTAAGATTTTTCTAATCTTGTGAATTAAATGCAACTTTGTTCTTTCTAAACTGCATTTTAAAAGCTTATGCGAACTATAAGTAATAGACTTCCTAGTCTAACATCTTGCTGACTCCTCTACTGTATACTGTCAAAAAAGGTTTATATTTTTATTGTATTTCCATCTTTCGTTATTTTTTTGTAGCCATCATCTTGGAAATAGAAACTGAAGAAAAAGACTGTTTTCAAATGTTTTTAAATTTACAGGAGAAGATTGCTCTCATTTGTTTTTACAGGTGCATATAGAGTTTTTTTGTGTTTGTTGCTCTTAGCCATAAAGGCTACAGTATAATGTGTGATGTATTACATCATTTTTTTCTCCACACATTCTTTTTTGTAGCACCCTACATTTTGAGAAAAGACGTTTTCCAGACTGAAGAACAAGTTCAGAACGCTGAGTGAGCATGACTTCAAGTACGTATTGTAAAAACTGGGCTTTTCAAACTGCTTTATATCTTCTCAGCTTCAAAAGAAATCAGTTTATTTGCAGAACTTCACCTTTAGTAGTTGAGGGATACAAAGTTAAAAGATTCTTATTCTCATTATTTTTTACTGATATCACAAAGGCCATTTCTTTATCTCTCACTTGAAAACATAGCATTTTAGTTTTATTCGCCTTGATCAGTTGTGCAAATGGTAGTGTTGGAATCCTACATCTTTTCTTCTTGGTAATTTTTCTAATTATGATTGATTTTATATTTTGAATTTTTGTACAGCTCCCAGAAAATTTTAACAAGTGAGCATTTTGTAAAATATAATTAAAATTCATAAACAAATTATCTGCCTCTTCAGTAACAATGTAATAATTCAATGTGTGAGAAAATTGCCAAGTATTTTTTTTAACTCTTTTCTGACTGGAAGGTTAGTTGCAAATGAAACAAAAAACAAAACAAAAAGAACTTTAGTTTACATATTCCATATATTTTATTTTTCTTTGACAATGAAGAATGATCAAAAATACTCCTTTTTTCCATTTATAAAAGATTACACATGGTATTTTATTTTAGAAAACATTTATAATAGTTACATAGTATAAGTAAAATTTAGAGTATTTTAGAAAATCTAGAAAACAAAGAGAAATATAACAGCTCAACAGTATTATCCAAAATCCGTCCAATCATGGAACCTCTGAGAACATTTTGGTACAGGGATTTTCAGTTTTTCTTTCCTTTAAAATATTCCCATAAAATTAAAACCTAGTGCACTATAATTTTATATCTATATTCTTCTTTGTTTAGTCAGCGTCATAGTATAAGAACTTTTCCCTTTCTTTAAATGCATTATGAGAGTGTGTTTTGTATATTACATTTAATTAATAATTTAATTAATAATTCTCCTATTTTGGATTCAGATGTGATTTTAAAATTTTAACTTCCTCAAATAATATACAATAAACCATGGCTCATAAATCATCATGTGCATATTTTATTATACCCTTGGGTATATTCTCAGACATTAAATTATTGAGCACATGAACACTTTTAAGAGTATTGATGGTTACATATCCCACACACACACAAGTATATGTATTAATATAATTTTATCAAAAAATTGGCCATTTCATCACTCTCTACTGAACCCCAAAAATAAAAAAGGCATTGTGAGTTTAGAAATGAGGCCTGAATGACCTCAAAATGTATAACATATTGATCTTCAAACTAGCTAAATATGGGGAGTTATTTGGTTCTAAATTTCATAGCAAATAATGACTAAACAGTGATCTTCCTGGTCATTTTATCTGCACTGTCACCAATAGAAATTGAATGGTGCTTCTTTAGATAACAATCCTCCTAAAGGAGGAGGATTAATAATTTATGATTATTTATTATATAAAATAATTTATAACTATCATAAATATTTACTATTTACATAAGCATCTTTTTATGGAGTGGTTTCTTTTAAAAATCATGAATATAAGGTACTGGCAGCAAATCAAAATTCATTTCAATAAAATTACACAGGGGGTCAATGTGATTTCTTCAAATTCTACTTGCTTTAGATCTTTAAAGGAAAATAGTGAAAAAGTAAATTTTAGAATATAGTGCAAAGGCAGATGGGTTGTATTTCTTTAAAAAATTTCTCTTTGAGCAGTGCATTTCAACTGAGCTTTGGTTAAATATGAAGAAGAGTGTGTTAGAAATCATGCCCTTCAAATCAGCTGGAATCAGAGCACCTTTGCTTATAGGGTTCCTTTATGGTGAAAGCTTAAGGAGAGGAGCGATATTAAGAAAGCATTTGTAACTCAGGGGCATCTGAATTTTATCTTGTTCATACCCAGAAAGAAATTACATGGACAGAAGACAAGCACCAGAATACAGACATTGCTAAAGGCAGCTGGGCCATGGCCCTAGACTCCAGTATGGGAGCCATGAGTTATGGGGCACTCATGGATAGGCGTTTTTCCTAAAACAGAGATCTCCTAGGAGCCTGGAAACCAGAGAAACATCTGGTCATTTGTTTTACTTCATGTCTAGCTGACTTGAATCTCCTCTCTTAAAATACTGTTAATTTGAAAAATGCCACAGAAACAAAATTTGTGAGTAAAAGAGAAAATGCATTCAATTCTTAGATCTACCAGTCCTGGGCCTTCTCTCTCATATGAGTATAAAATTTGCATGTAGATTCTATCTTTTAACATTGCAGTGGGCCTCCAATTCCTTCAAAAGATTATCAGGTAATTTATGAAATTGTAAAGCAACGAAGGTGACACAGCACCAGCAGAGGTGCTCAGCTGGCTCTGCCACAGACCACGCACGGCACAGAGTCCAAACCTACAGAGAGGCAGCAAGGATCGCTGTGTGCAAAACCAAAGGCTGATAAAGGCCAGTAATATCACAGCTACCTAATATTATTCCTGATACACACAATGTTTCCAAAGAATGGGTGTGTCTCAGTGATCATCGCTGGTGTGTCATGGATGATGTCACAATAACCCTGCAAGCTCATTATTGTAAAATAGGACAGTATCAATTTATTTCTCTTTTAGCATAAAGGAAGATAAGAAAAAATAAGATTCTTTCAGCTGAAAAAGAGTAATGGATGTTTATATATGTTCTTAAATTATATACATAAATTAAAAAATGTAAATATCACCCACGATTACTAATTAGGGGGAAAAAGTGCCTTGGAGAGTAAAGGTCACCTGGCAGAAGAAATTCAAGTTATTTCATGGTTACTATGCTCAGAAAAAAAGATAGTCTAGTGTATCACTTTTCATTTTCTAAGTCTAATCAATTATTTCTTTCAACATGCTTTCATTATTTAAAATTCCATTTCATCCACCAGAATCAACCACTCTTTCCTCTTTTCTGTCTGTCCCATGTTGCTCTCAGAAGCAGCTTCTAATTAGGAAAGCCCGAAGGCTCAGGGCTCTGTACAAAATCCCACTTGGCAGCACTGGGTGAAACAGTGAACTCTGAAGGAAGCAAAGGGTTTAGAAATGAGAAGAATAAAAATAAAAAATGGATTAAAGAGGGGATATAATATTTTATTTCTATATAAATTTTGCAAATATCCTTTCAGTTTGTTTACCTTTCAATTTTTTTCATCAATAAAAGCAAAGTGAAAGAAACAGTGTTCAAATTACTGACATGAACACAAGCAAAACCACCTGGAACCAAAATTCCAGAATCTCAACAAACTACACCATGAAATGAGGGAAGAAAATAATTGTATATTTTTCCACCTTGTGGCCATTGAAAATTCGTGAGGTTGTTAGAGAAGTATAGATTGGTAACTGTAAAATATGAAAGGTGTCAACTGGGAAAATAAAATAACATTCAGAATGTAAAAATTAACTTAAAAATAAACTGTAGTCAAACAAAAAACAGATTTAGGGAAAGAAAGAGTACAAAATACATGTAAGATTTAAAATAAGAGCAAAATTAAGATATGTACGATTATTTTGTTTAAGGACAAAGAATTTTGGTTTGAAAAAAAATTTTTTTAAGGCCGGAATCACATGCTTTCTGCAATGGTTACATTTAAGTCAGAAAAATGAGTGTGAGGGGATAAAAGGGCATATTTGTTTTATCAGGAACCAGAAAGCATGCTACCTTACTCTTTTGTCCCCTATAAAACAAAGCAAAAGAAAAACAAAAAGAAATAAAGCAAAATGAAAAAAGATTGTATTTTACTTCCAAAGTTCTGAGAGAAATTATAAGAATACAGAAATGTATTTTTTTCTTTCCATTTATGATACTCTATACTCTGAAAGCTTAATATTTACTTGAAAAAATAGCTATTTCATTTTCAAGATGAAGGCGCTGAGGAGGAAGGGGAGATAGACGGAGGGTACGGGGAGGCCCAGGATGCCCCAGCAGCTCTGGCATGCATGTGGGGGAGTCTTCCCAAGAGTCTAGGTTTCAAAATTGAACATCAGTTTGGTGATGGATCAAGGGAACAAGAGAAATGGGGCAAAGGCATCCAATTTGATTCTATATCTAATCACAAAATATGGGGCTGGGTTTGCTTAAATTCTGTGCTTCAGGTAATTATGAGTTTAAGGTAAAAATGAGTTTAAGATGAGCCCACATACTTAGTTCCATTAAAATTAAATCTAGCTAAAGTTTACAAAATGCATCAAACCTGTTTCATATCCTAGCTTTGTCATTACAGAATTCTATGTTGTTTTTCTGTCCCATATTCTCAATAAAACCCTTCAACGTCTGAATCTAATTCTGTTTTGCTTTTTTTATATTAAATGAATTAGATAATCCATTAAACAAATGGGAGGAAATAGCATTAATGATATGTTGCACTTGCATTATGAAGTTAATTGGATTAACTAAATTAGCTCTTTTACATTCAGGCCTGCATATGTTTTTAATGTTTAAAACAAGAAATTATCAAGGGAAGTCAAGTTTCTGTGATTTTCTCTCTTCACTATAAAGCAGAGGTCAGTAATGCACTCATTTCCCAAACACAGCAGTGAGACCACATACCATTAACAGACTGAAAGTTTAAAGAAAACAGAGAATGAGAAAAACAAAATTAAAGAGAGCAGAAGAGAAACAAGAAAAGAAAAGAATCAGAAATTTAATAAGTCATAATCCTACAAACCAATATAACCTTATTTAGAGAGCAACAAAATCATCCTGGACATTGTGGTGTGGCTTCAAGATACCATGACATTCCACAGTAAGACCTCACTGGGATCATGGAAAACTCCCAGGTTCAGAGTTCTCTTATAGCAGCAAAGGGCTTTACTGGAGAGTAAGATCCTGCTTGGGAAATCTTGAATACTTTTCCTCAAGGCTCAGATCAACTTGAAATTCAAGCTGCCTGTATCACTGTGGTTTTTCCAACGGCACAACCCAAGTTTTCCAGTGGAGCTTGGTGCCAGAAATTTGAACTTCAGGGTGAAAGAACAGTGTGTTTATTGTCCACAGAGGATGCTCAATTATTCACTGATGTGATAGAGCTCATGGCACTGTGAAATAGTACTTTCTACACTACATAGATTATCCGTAACATTAAGGGTGTTCTAGAGCAAGGGTGATTCTAAAATTTGTATTATAGTAGTCCATCAGATCTTTTACATTTAGAAGCAAAAAATGATTTTGGATTTTATTCATTCTCATTTTCTAGTACGTGGCAAACTTTGAATGTCTTTGAGTTTATAGCTCTTGCTTTGAAGCAATGCCAGTCCTCACTGAGTTCTGCCCATAACAGATGATGGGTTAAAATTTTAAGGTGTATGATACTTTCACTTTATTATTATTACTGTTAGAGTGAATAAACTGGTGAATTATTCAAGAGAATTTATATGGATCTAGCTTTTTTTTCAACTGTGTGAAAATGTTCCAAAGTATGTACACACTGCAATTTCTGAAGCCATTCTCTTGTTAACAGCTAGACAGGTTGTTTCTAATTTTTTGTTATTAAAACTCTTTACTGGATGTTGCTGTGTCCCTTTGTGTAGTGGTTGTACTTGTATAGTTCACTCCATGTCTTCTTAGAAAGCATTGAGTCAAATTTTATTATTCTATTATTAATTAGTAATTTGGAAGTTCTTTGCTTTGCTATTATGATCTTGATTTCTTTTCCATCTGCCCAATACTGGAACAAAGGAAGACACAGATGGATGGAAAGGGGGAAGTCTTAATGAAAAATAGCACATATGCCTGTTTCATTCACATTAAGACAAAATATTTCAAATCATCAGTGCCAAACATTAATATTGGGACTGAACAATAGACTATATCTATAGGAAATAAAATAAATTTCAACTTTTCACCTCACTCTGTGTTGTAATAGTGAAGTTTAGTAGAAATAAATACATTTAACCTTTAACCATATGTTATGTATTTCGAAATACTTCTGCAGTACACAATATAAGTGCATGTAGGTAGGTAGAATAACTTATGAAGTAAAAAATAAGAGTAAGGGTTGACAAAAATGTGGAGAAAAGGAACCCTCGTGCACTGTTGGGGGAGTGTAAGTTGATGCAGCCATTATGGAAAACGGTATGGACGTTCCTCCAAAAACTAAAAATGGAACCACCATGTGATCTACCAGTTCCACTTCTGGGTATGACAGGAAACAAAATCACCATCTCAAAGACATATCTTCACCCCCATGTCCATTGCAGCATTATTTATGATGGCCAAGACATGAAAATGATGCAAGTGCCCATTGGTAAGTGAACAGGTAAAGGAAATGTGGTTTATATATACAATGGCATACTTTTCAGTCATAAAAGGAAGGCAATCCTGCCACTTGTGACGACATGGATGGACCTTGAGGACATTATGCTCAGTGAACTGAGTCAGGGAGACAAATATTTCATGATCTTTGATGTGGAATTTAAAAAGATGAATTCATAGAAAGAGAACAAATTGGTGGTTGCTAGGGGTGGGGGGTTGGGTTGGGTGGAATGGGTTAAGATGGTTGAAAGTTACAAACTTCTGTTTATTAGATAAATAAGTTCAAGATGAAAATTTTAAAATAAATGAGAAAGTACATTTTATAGTGTAATATTAAAATAACCAATCCTAATAAACATGGAATATTAAACATACAAAATTTATCCTAAAAATACTGAAGAATTTAAAATTAAAAATCACAGAACAAAAAGTTGTATGACTATAAAGGGCATATTTTTTTTCAAATTCTAAAACTTGTCGAAAATTTTCTTGTTCCTTCTAAAATACTGAGCACATTTGTTTTTATAAACTCTTGTGATTGAGTTGTTGCAGAAGTCAGAATTGTTATAGGTGTTTCACTTTGGATATTTAAATGGCTTTCTGTAGATTTTCTTTTAGCAGAGATAAAAAGCATTCATTTCTTATTATTGTTTGCAAAGCTTTTTAAGATGTCCTAGTATACTGCTGGCAAGGGTCCATTAGAATGCTGACAATGATGGAAGAGTAATATTGATTCTGAAACTATCAAGATTTGTTTGCATTTCCTGAACATGTAAAATACTGAGGCATGTTAGTACAATAATTACAAACATTTCCTTGAAGGCATTTTATCTGTACATGTTTCAAACAGAAAAGAGAATTGGAAACTGAATGTGCAATGCTAGATCTTTTGATTATTCTGAGTGCTGAATTTTAAAGCAACTTTTATGAAAACCACTGGAAGATTTTTTTTTCTGGCACCAATTTATTTTTATTTTTACTTGGTAATGAATGCTCATACTCTTGATATGAACTTGAAGCATAATACTTGAATACGTAGCTTAAGTACTATATAAATTAATAAGCATTACAATTTGATGTTTGAATTTATACTTAAATCAGGAGGATTTAAAGAAAATTATCTTTCCAATAAAATGCACTACTACTGTATTAATCAATTTTGTAAAAATTAATCAATTTTGTAAAAATCATTCAGCCCATCTGTTATGGGCTGAATTGGGTCCCCTCAAAATTTATATGTTGAAGTCTTAGTCCCCAGTCCTTTAGAATGTAACCACATTTTGAGATAAGGTTTGCAAAGAGGTAATTAAGTTAATCTGAGGTCGTTAAAGTGGGCTCGAGGCCAACACGGCTGAAGTTCTAAGAAGAGATTAGAACGCAGACATTCCCAGAGGGAAGGCCTTGTGTAGACAGAGGGAGAAGACAGCCAACTACAAGCTATGGTCCTCGCCTCCGTCCCTAGAAAGTGAGTCAGCTGAGGCATCGTGGCTGGTCTGAATGGAGGATGGGGATTGGAGCGTTCAGTGTGAGGCGGGAAGGAAGGAGACCAGGGAGGAGACCCCCAGCAATGCCTTTCTGGGATGAACAAGGGGTGTGTGTGTGTGTGTGTGTGTGGTGGTATTTCTTCAATATCCTGTCTACATCAACAGGGAATCCAGACAGGAGTTGGGTGTGCAGGGGATGGTAAACTGCTTTCCCTTTACCCTTCTAAGTCCTTGCCTGAGACCTCCCTGCAAAAAAAATACAAATAGAGAAAAACAAATTTAGCTGTGTACATACACACAGGCGCCCCATAAAGACGTGAGACTCAAAGAAGTGACCAGAGCAGGAAGCTTTTATAAATTTTAGACACAGCATTGCGTTTAGAAGAATTGGCAGGAGCAAGGACTTTGGGCTTCTATTTGTATTCATGCTTGTGACGAGGTCTGCTGATACAGCTCCTTGGCCCCGAATTACCTGACTCTGGTGACAGGAATGTCTCCCTTCCTCCTGGTACAGGGAAGGGACCTTTCACATGGAAGATTTATCTCCTGCTGTTAGGGAGGAAGAGCAGGGATGGGGGTGGGAGTCGGAGACACCTTACAATATGCTAGGGTGCCAGCTTTTGGGGGAGTGTGTTCTGAATCCCATCAGGTACTTACAGAAATACATTTCTCCATCAATCTATAACAAATAGTCATAAGAACAGAATAGTCCGGTATGAAAAACAGTGGGTGAAAGTCAAGTGAATTTGTCTGATTTTGGAGCTGGCTAAGTAAGGGAAGACTGGTATTCAAAAAAAGAGGCAAGAAGAAAGTAAAATATGCATTGTAAAGGCTTTCTGTAGCCATTAAGTAACTATTTACATAGGATCTTGAAGGCATGTAGATACATTCAAAACCCAGAAAAAAAGCTAAATCTTTAGTACGTATATGTAAAAAAATACTCATAAATTGTGGATTGTCTCAGCATTTTAAATCAGTATTTAAATATAGCTGGTTTTGATTTTTTTATGTAAGTTTTTTGTGTCATATTCTCTTCAAATAACAATTATTTAAAAAATGAAACAGTTTATTTAAAATATGGGTGGATTAAATGGTGTTCAAGGGGTTTAAAAATATAATCTACATCTAATCTAGAGAAAACATTTGGTGTCTTCGTTTTCTAATATAATCTTTTACAGCTGCATGTTCTTCATGCTGTGTGATTGACTTTACCCTTACTGAAAATCTTTTCTTCCTTTTATTCAACTATTCCACATAATAACAGCTAATATTGGACAGATGTCTATGGCTTACATTATACTTATGCTTAACTTCTTATTTGATCTTCCTAAGTCTCCTGAGAAATAGGTAGGTAGGAATTCTTCTCACAGTTTTAGAGATGAAGAAGCAAACCAAGGCAGATAATTTAAAAGGGCCGAGGATAAGGACCTAACATTTGGTGGGAACCAGACCCCTTAGGTTTGATATGAAGGACAATGTTCTAACCACCCATAAACTGTCTCCATATTCGCACCACTCCAGTGTAACCTATCTCCCTCCCCTACCACTGCAGTTTCAGATAACAGGCAATTGGGGGCAGTCCCTATCCTCCAGCCCCTAGAAATTATTCAAAGGAGTCAATCCCAAGCCTGCTTCTCCTGCCCTACACATTTCTTCTTGCAGACATCACAGTAAAGGCTCTTGCGCATGCTAGCTCCTCATTTCCTCGGCCTCCTTACTGACCCTGGTGCCCCGCCCCCCACCATGGGGCCCTGCACACGTGCCATGCTTCTTGTCTCTAGGGACTGTGGGGGACCTACTGCTTCATCACTGTCATATCCATGTCTGCCTGGTTTTCCACACCTGATTACAGCAAACCTGGGCATCCTGAAAACCCAGGTCAAAATCACATGATTATCTCAATAGACATAAAAAAGCATTTGACAAAATCTAACACTCTTTCTTAATTAAAACACTCAGTAAACTAGGTATAGAAGGGAACTTTCTCAACCTAATAGAGAGTACATATGAAGAACCCACAGTTAACGATCATACTTAAGATCAATAGATTGAATATTTATCCATAAGATCAGGAACAGGATAAGGATGTTCACTTTTGCCACTTTTTTTCAAAATTGTACTGAAGGTTCTAAATAGAAAAATTAGTCAAGAAAAAGAAGTAAAATTCATCTAGATTGGAAAGGAAGAATAAAACTATGTCTACTTAAAAATGATATGACCCCATGTATAGAAAATTCTAAGGAATTCACTGAAAGACTAGGAAAAAATGAGGGAGCCCAGCAAGATCACAAGATACAAGGTCAGTCTACAAAAAAATCAATTTTGTTCTTTACACTAGCATAGCTCTTTTCTATTGCTGTAACAAATTACCACAAAATTTATGGCTTAAAACAAAATAGATTCATTATCTTTCAGTGCTATAGGTCAGAAGTCTGACATGTATCTGAATTGGCTGACTTCCAGGTGTCTGCAGGGCTGCACTCCTCGCTGGGAGAATTAATTTCTTTGTCTTTTTCAAAAGCTCTATGCTGCCCATATTGCTTGACCCATGGCCCCTTCCTTGCATTACTCCAGCCTCAGCTTCCAGCACATTTCCTGCTCTCCCTCTGGAGCTTGAGGCAGAATGAGGAATGATCACTAATGGCTATGGGGTTTTGGGGGGACTAATGAAAATGCTCTCAAATTGATTATGGTGATGATTGTGCAATCCTGCAAACACCCTAAAATCAGTTGAATTATAGACTTGAAATAGGTGAACAGTATGGGTAATGAATATGAATTATACTTCAAAAAGCTGTTTTTAAAAAAATATAGAAAAAATAAGGACAATGACATGAACATTATCTTCAAATAAGGAAATGCAAATGGATATCTATTTCTACAATATAGTGTTTTCACAAAATGCAATTTTCATTTATAATATTATTTCTTTATACATATTTTAAGTTCATAGTAAAAATTACAGGAATGAAGATAGGAAGACAGAGGACTATTTGAAAGTAATTGAGAAAAAATTACCACCAAGAAATAGCCATAATGCAAATTTTAGGGTACAACTTTTCATTCTCTATTAAGATAATTTTTTTATGCTGAAGCTAAGATGAGAAGGGCTTATGTAAACTGCATAGCTACAGTTTCTTCAAATGTACTGAAAATTGTTTACTTTGACTATTTTAAGCATAATTTCACATCTAAATGAATGATTATCTGAATCATCTTAGTGTTAGTGTGTTTAAAATGTGCAGAAGTTGGCAAAAAGAGCCACACTATCCCAGCACTTACGGAAACAGGAGAGAGAGTGCAGCCCCATGAAGTGATGAAGCATTTTAGTAATGGTTTTAAAGTTTGGCATTTAAACCTGTTAAGGTCTAGGGCAGCACTCCAGCAATTGTTGAGAGATATAAAAATTCTGGTTTATAAATGAGTTATGAGCAACACGATAAATGAGTGTGACTTTCCAAATGCCTGAGTATAAAGTTTGTCATAGAGACACTAAGGGGAATTAAGAGGATGGTAAATTTAGAGCATAGAAAAATAAATATTTCTTTATGCAACAGATAGTCACCTTGTGGAATTCATGGTCATGGTAAGATGGCTAAATAAATATTGAATCTCTAATTTTATGAGCAATAATAAAGGTTTATGTTAGTTTGTACATTGATAAAGTGCTGGCAAAAAGACTGTAATAAGTAAGCTGTGTTAAGATCTGAATAGAAACTGATGTATTAGGGAAAAGAGATTTGTTCTAAGAAACAGTGAAATGTGGAATTTGAGAGTAAAATGCACATTGAGCTATACTGGCCAACAAGGTTATCTGCCTGTCAGTGTCCATTTGGCTGTATCCTATCCAAGATGTTCCAGCCTAAACATGTTTATTTCCCTTGTGCCATTCCTTGATATGTAAGGGTGAGAGCCTCACCTGGAGACCACATGTAAAGGACTTAACCCCTTAACTGTCACATTACAGTGATAGGAGAAGAGTAGGCATGAATGCCATTCTGGGATGGGTATGGAGAGGGGGTCATACAACCACATGCTAAAGTCAAGTATCTCCTGCTCAGTGTTTGCTTAGAACTTGACTTGCAAAGTCTGGACTAACCTAGTAGCGGACAATATATTTTTAATTTACTTTCTCAGTATTCATTAAAACATTCATGAAAATGATAATAATAATCATTGTCATTACTGTATAGAAATACTAAAGCCTAATGTACAAAGATAGTTTAGGCCAAAGTTAGGTTGGAATACTTACCAATTCTGACATTGATGGCATTGGGTACGAGATCAGTAGACTACCAATGACACAGTTTTCCCTGAAGCAGAACACTGATGTCCCCAAATCATAGGAGCCAACATTCATTTAATATTCACTGTGGCAGGCACCATTATATGTATGAAATAGAGGTAACATGTTTAATTCTATAACATCTATAGTATTGTGTCCCTTTTACAAATGAGGGAAGAGGTATGGGGAGGGAAAGGAACCCAGGGCCTTACACCTGATAATTGAAAGAGCTAAAATTCACTCTCTGAAGCCACCGTCTGTATTGTCAATCACTCCTCTGTGCTGTTGTTCTGCACACGGCTACTTTTCCTCCACATTCTTTTAGAAAGTAAACTTCTCTGCATCTACCTTGATCAAAATTTGGGGTTGGGCAGCCTGTCTGTTTCAGATATAAAAAGGTCTTTTTAAATTTAACTGTTGTCTTTCATCTATTTATTCATGTTTCTCTCTGTCCCACAGATTTTACATGTTCTATTTCCTCTGTCATCTTCTCTGTGTCATTTTTTATTATGAACCTTGATTCACATGTTTTCTGTCACAAGGCTGATTGAATCCACTATGTTATTAACTACTTCTGATTTGGGTTTTAGCTTTTTGTCGTTTTCAGTTGTGTGCTTAGTTTACCACTGCTTCCCTTTAACTCAGATCCTTACCTGTCTTTGGCTGCCCCTCAGCTTGTTGTGTTAGCACACGAGCTTCTGTTGCACATGCTGCCCAGCTGCGCATGGCTGTCCAGTTATTTGGTGTCCCCTCGAGTCGAGTGCACATCTCTGCTTCTTCCGGGCAAGACATGCTGCTCATGGTATTGTGCTAGGATTTTTCAGTTTGTTGACCATCTGTTGACATGAAAATTAAGTGACCCAGGTTACAAAGAAATGTTGCGAGGAATGCTCTGGTCCTGCTCATTGTCCATCTAGATGTCAAAGAATGCTGCTTCCACCCCAAAAACGTCTCAGTCCCCATGGAGCTGTGCTATCTCAGCCTAGTTCTGGGTTTCCAGAAGGATGATCTTGAGACACTTTCTGCTCCCTAGCAGTGACCTGGCTGGGGTGAGAACAATCCTTCACATACTCTGTGGGCCCAGGCCAGGAGCAGCCAGCCCTTCCCACGCAGATCCCCGCAGTAGCCATGGCCCTGCCCACTGTCCAGGCACCACTCGGCGCTATCCCTGCGAGTACACTTTCTTGCCTGGGCAGCCAGTGTGCTAGGGAGTTAATCTTCAGGTAGTACCTCCAACCAGTGACCAACAGGAATCGGTAGAATGGGTCTCCAGTTCCCTATTGCCAAAGGTTGAAGAGAGGTTTCCCGGGCCAGAACTGATGTCCTTTAAACTTCCGTATGGTTGCCTTTTCATCCTTGCAAGGGTTTTCTGGAGCTTTGCCATGGTGGGTCATCCTGTTACATTAGCAAGAGAATCCCCAATTCTCAAAATCCAGTGCCTCTGGAGGGTGAAAACCAGTACCCAGTCTCCTATCTGGCCCCACATGATGAGCACTGCCCAGGGTACCCTGGCGGGGAGATGGCGACTTCACATGGGTCACCTCAGCAGGGGTCACAGAATCCGAGGGCAAAGGAAAGCAGTGATGTGGCTTTCTGCAGGGGCTGAACTCATCATTGTCCTGCCTTCGACCATCACTGGGGTCCCCAACAGGTGGAATTGTTCATGTGACCAGTGCCTGGCAGGAGTTGGCCTGGGCGCAGCCTACTCACCGGTCTACATGGATGCTTGCACTACTGGGTGCAAACTCAGTTGGGGCTCACTTGATTCATCCAGCAGACAGATGTGGGACGAGGCAAGTAACCACATCTCTTCCTACATTAGATGAGGGAAGGTCAATGCATTTCAGCTCTAGAGAAATAATTATGTTTGATGAATCCCTGGAGTCAAAGGATGGGCTTTGAGAAGTGGTGATTGGCAAATTATCTGAGAAGATAAATAAGCTGGGACAGGTGCCCCTCCTCACAACTCCCTAGGCCACTAGGAGCTACCTACATCTACAATTTGCAACTGGGCCCAGAGGGTCTTATTTCTCTCTGCACGCCCTGTCAGGAAAGGGAAGGATGTGCCTCTGAAGGAGTACCCACCCACAGGCGTCCAGATGTGCTGTAGGGGAAGCATTCCGTGGGATGCAGAGAGAACAGGGCTGTGTACTGGGAGACATTTCGCCCTCTGCCCTTTGTTTCAGCTTGTCACAGGTTTGTCCCAATTCTGTCACAGTCACAGGATGTAGCTCTGTTCATCTTCAAGATAAAATCTTCTCTTGCTCACTACTTACTTCACTGATAATAAAACCAATATGCTAAAAATTGGAGAGATTGTAATTTTTCTACCAAATTCAGGGCATGAAGGTCTGTATCTAACATGTATGTCACCTCCCACTGTGTGGACTAACTATGCTGGGGTAGAATAGATCACCACCAATACTAGTTTCTGAAGGGAAAGTACCTCCAAATTGTTGGGTGGCTACCTGTTCTCTGGGTAGCTTGGAAATGAGACTACTGATCTGTGAACAGAAAATAATTCTTCATATTCCTGTATTTTCCTGCTTCATTCCCACAGTGTTGCTGCTGTATTCCCCAGTGTGAGAGATAGGCCACCTGATACTATTATTGCTGTTAAAATCTACTTTCATTTTGTCTGTAGCAAAAAAATGTTGAATTCTGCCAAACTGGAAAATGCTGGCCCCTATCCTCATTTTTCACAGCAGTTTTGGTTGTGTGCAGGGATGGTGGGCCACTCCTTTGGGAAATTTCAGGTTCCCTAATCAGCCTTTTCTGACATTAGTGAAAATAAAAGCTTTTCACAAGGAGGTTCATGAACTTCCTGAATTCTTCTGAATTTTGTCCATGGCCCCTCAGGGGGTCTGAGCTAGAGTTTGGGGTCCTACAAGGTACCTGGCGACGAGAGGTTGCTTCTCCCTGGAAGCAGGAGGAAGAGCTGGCCCTTGGGCAATCACACACTCTCTCTTGAGATTCCAAGGAGAAGGTTACCCCGAAGAGGAAACTCGGTTGCATGTCTGTTCCTCTGTGATGCAAACGAAGGTCTGGTGTCTGTCCTCAGCCTCATGCTCCACACACCACCCTCTCTTCCCCTTTGCCTTCTGGGCCTCAGCTCACCATGGGCTCCACTCCGCCTGTTCCCACCTGCCTCCTCTGTCTCTTCCCTGATCTCTGCTGCTAAGTGTCTTTCACTTCTGCTTTTCCTTCTACTTTTCTCCCTTTTTCTTTGCAGCTCTTGTTTTGTCCCATACTTTCTCTATTTTGAATGTTCCCTTAAGGCCCACTTTGAAGGTTTCCTTCTCACTGTGGACATAAATACAGAGACTTTCATAATTACAGTGCAGGAACAGTGGCTTCTATTGATTACTGTAGTCTTCTTCCCTCTTGGGTAAATGTGGCCAAGGAGAAAACCATGGAAGTAAATTTACTTTGCCATTTGTGACGTGGATAAGAAGTAAAAACAAGATGTAGAATTCAAAGATTTGGGATAATATATATACTATCTGGTTACTTCAGGATAAAACTTCTATTAAGATATATCTCAGGATTAATTTAAATTGTGTTACATATAAGCTACTGCATCTCTGTTTATATTAATTCTACAGAGAATTTGGGTCAATACTGATCACTTTTAACATGCCATTTTGCACTAGGGAACATTTTCATATCTTTTAATGCACATGCAAATCATACTTTCATTAAAAGATAAGTATGTGATGAACAAATTGTAACATTTGCATGCTTTTTTTCAGTGATATAGATTCCTGGGAACATTAGGTTTACATTATAAGGCATACCAAGACATCACTGGGTCAGAATCAAAATACGTTTGTTATATTGACTAAAAAAATAACCCAGAGATCTAGTATTGATTTATGCAAACTCCCAAATGACCAAATCCTGTTTTGATTAGTATGTTTCTAAGTCCAGTTGCTTTTTATCTATATATATCATATATGAACCTGTTGGATACATTCAAATTATCAAACGTTTTCTTATCTAATGGCCCAAGGAAGAATATTTACATAATAAGTACATATCAGGGATTTTAGTCTTTAGAAAAGTACTTACTGAAATCTGGATGCCCTTCAAAGCAAACTATGGTAATCCAGACCATAAATAATACTCACCAGTAAGAAGGAACAAGCCATTGATCCACACAACAACCTGGATGAGTCTCCAGAAAATTATGCTGAGTGAAGACAGCCAATTCCAGAAGGTTGCATTCTACTTGTATAATATTCTTGAAGTGATATGCTATAGCAAGGGAGAAGAGATTAATGGCTGCTGGGATCAGGGAAGGGTGTGGGTGGGTACAACTATAAAAGGAGACCATGAGGGACTATGTGGTGATGGAAACCTCTGGATCTTGACCATGTTAAAGTCAATATCCGGCTGTGATACTGTATTTTAGTTTCGCAAGATGTTTCACTAGAAGAACTAGGTAAAGGGCACACAGGACCTCGTGTACTATTTCTAATACCTGCACATGAATTTATAATTACTTCAAAATAAAAAGTTTAATTAACAATTTTCTCCTTTCCAATATATTTCTGTACAAGGCTAAATTTTCCTCAGATGTTTCAACCACACCACCACATGGCAAATGAATGAATGCTGAAGTTCATCTGAGAATCCGGCTGATTTCTCTTAAGCCAGGTACTAAAAAAAATGCAAAAACTTAAAGTCATGCCACTGTGCCACTATATATATGTTTGTTTTTGAAAATATGCTTATTTTTATTTAAAATATGCTTTTTATAGCAAAATATAGTAACTTTGCAATTATTGTTTTTAAATAAGTTATACATATTTTGACAATCTCTGTTTCTATTTCCATACCATAAACAATGACAGGTAAGCCCCACATGAACAGAAGCTCTTTAAGGCTGCTAATGATTTTTAGCCTTCAGAAGAGGTCAGAAAGACCCTAAACTTCTCAAACAGCTGATTAGCATTGGCCTTAGTTCACTGAAACCACTCAACCTGCGGTTTATAGACATAGCAAAATAATTTTCCTCTCCAAAATGTAATACAATGAGAAAGAATGGTTAGAAGTTTAGACACTGATGTAGTATTTAATTACAACACAGATACCCAAAGATTTCCAAACAGAAACCATAAAAAGCCTTTCTTCCAAATGTCATTTAAATCTTTGTATCATTTTCTGATTAGAAATTGCAGACTTCATAAGCAGTTATTTAATTCATTGAAGCCTTTAAGAGTCAATGGTCCTCAATGGCAACACATTACCCTGTAGGCAGCCTGGAAATTAATGTTTCTCATGACAGATCTCTCTGATGAGGCCTTAAATATTGAAATTTTATTTATTTATTATGCAGGAAGATGACACTTTATATCTGAAGTCAATTGACAGGAAGACTAATTATTCTATCTTCCTGGCACCCGTTTTTCTCCCCATTCATTCCTCTGAGTATTGAAAATTATTCTCATCTGTGATTTTTCTATTCAAATCTCTCCCTACCTTGCCACAGATAAATTAATTTACAACAAACGGCAAATTCAAGGGCCAGCACTTTGCAAACAAATGTTTAAAGCAAAATTTTGCTTTGTCATAGATCACCACTAAGAGAAGCCTGGAACTGCACACAGTTGCAAATGTGTGACAACTAGGACTTCTCAGTGGATCTGTGGGCCCCGGGCTCCTGGTGCAGGTCCTTGCCTGTGTCTGCACACCCATTTGGGTTGGGAGTGCCGGGTTCTTGGGCAGTGGTTTCTGTGCTGTGCCCCAAATCCTTCTCACTGCCCTCCAGGACTGAGACCCATTGCTTGGGACCTGGAGGGTTGACAGTTGGGAACTTGGGGTTGCCTTTCCTCTACAGGTGATTATCCTTCTGCTATGTAATGAGTTACGAGAAATACATATTTCGTCATGCAGATGACCAATTTTATATTTCCCAGGTAATTTTGGTCTTCATCCGTAGTCCCTGAAAACACTTCAGAGCCTTAAAGGTGAAATGGGTGTCTTGTCCTGTTAACGGGAGACTTCTGGAAACCCCACCCAAGGGCAGGGACTGGAGGCTAAATCAGCCAATGGCCAGTGATTTAGTCAATCATGGCAATGCAATGAAGCCCTCACAAATACCCTGAGAAAAGAATGCGTCTCTCTTGCACCTTGCTTCTCTGTTGAAGAGAGCATCCATGCTTGGGGAGCTAGAATGCTTCCTTTAATGTGCCAAAGAGCCAGGTCTCACACTCTACCAGGATAGAAGTTCCTTTATTTGGGGAACTTACCCCAGTATCTTTTCATCTAACCGTAAACTTGTAACCTTTGTGTTATCCTTTATTAAACTGGAAAACATAAGTGTTTTCTGAGTTCTGTGAGCTACTAGAGCAAATTAACTGAACCTAAGGGGGAGGTTGTGGGAATCTCTAATCTGTAGCCAGTTGGTCAGAAGCACAAGTAACTGCCTGGGGCTTGTGACCTGCGTCTGGAGTGCGGGGGTGGAAGGCAGTCTTGTAGGACGGAGCCCTTTACCTGGGGAATCTAGTGCTATCTCGAGGCAGATAGAGTCAGAATTGAACTGAGTTCGTGGATACCCTGCTTGTGTTCAAGAATTGCTTGGTGCTGTGTGTGTGTACCTCTGGGGGCAAAATATGTTTCCAGCCCAGGGAAAATTACCTTTGAAACGGAAATCAGCCAAAGGGAGAAATAAAGTGGGAGAAAACCATTTACTGCTTACAAGCAGTGGTCTACTTCTGTTTGCCCATGTCTCTCATGACCTGGCTGCACAAAGGGACCCCACCTAACCTCTCTGGTCCAGATATGCCCTCTCCCCTACCCCCTTGTAATCACCTATTGATATGGAGATGGACTACTTCTCTCCACCCCTTGGAAACACCTACTGATATAGAGATGAACTAAAGCCAGGAGAAAGATTCTGGAAATATTGCAATTTTACCCACAGTGTGGGAAAATCCCCTCCAACATACACATATTGGAATTAGGTCCAGAACCTGAAAGGAGTTGTACTACTGCTGTGTATGAAAAAAACACACCTTCCACGAGGAAACCTGCCACAGGCAAGATCACACTCTCTCCCAGAGGCAGCCTGTCTCAAAGACAGGCCATCCAGTGGATAAAGGCCTGAGGCCCTCATGAAATCAGGACACTAAAGGGGCACACCTCCAGCTCTAGGCTCCCTGTAGGATAACCTCCTGGAGGCCTTTACTGGGATTTCACAGCTCAATATCACCATCTGTCAGTATTCCCCCTACTGGGGTGCAGGGAAATATCAATCACAGGGTCCACTTCCCACATCACTTGGCCCCAAGCTTCTACCCAGTCTGCTGTGGCCAATTTTTCAAGCTTAATTTCCACCCCCTCCATCTCATGTTCTGCAAGTAATGCCCCCTCTACTGAGGAGAAAACAGGCATCACTAAATAAGAATTTCCATGGCTTCCATCTCCTCAGACACTAACCCTCTGTTTATTTTTACTTACACTTGTTATCTCACTTCCTTGGTCAGAGGAAGCTCTCTGCTTCCTGCCAATACTTAAATTTCTGTCTGTACTCTAGAGCACGACAGGTCCTGGAAGGAACATGCTCAAGATATCACAAATTATTTAACAAGTATTTATATTTATTATGAGAGTGATACACAGTGATCTTAGCTTCATCTTTTGCCCTTCTCCTTCCTTCCTCAGCCTGGTCAGCCATGGAGCAGTGCCCAGGGTATCCAGACCAGTTTGGACTTGCCTTTCCTTCATCCTTCATGGGCAATATTTGATTCAGGTAGGTACCCCTAACGCATGTTAAAACTATTGGGTAAAAGTTGGATGAGGAATAGCATATTTATATAGCATCAAATACTGACCCACAAAAAGTTACTCATTAAAACATATTTATTCATAACTTTTCAATGGAGATATCTGACACCCATGACCTTAACCAAAGTGACTGGCAATGGGAGAAATATACCTCTTGCTAGGATGCATTGGGAGCAACATGCACCATTTCTGCGGCGCTCCTATCAGAAACACACAACCTGGCCCTAGTCATGAGAAACATCAAAGAAACCTGAATAAAGACATATTTAAAAGGGGAACTGGCCTGCACTCTTCAAAAATACAGGTCATTAAAAACAAGGAAAGACACCAAGAACCATTACAGACTAAGGGAGCCACAGGAAACATGAATGGGCCTGGGTTATCAGAACTTTGTTGCAATATAACCATTATTTCCTATTTTACTTTTTTATTGATGTTAATATGGAAAATCTATTTCCAATTATTGATTTTGGTCCTTTATAACAGTACTTCATTCTATAAGCACTTTACTTCAATTAATGTGCTTAATTAATTCTTAGCTTGGTTAGTCATAACATATTTCATTCTAAGCCTTTATTTCTTTGTCCCTTTTACTTTGATTTCTCTCTTCATATGGTGTGGTGGTGTATTTATTTTTGTAATTTATTTTCTAGGAAGGCTTTTTTTGAAAAAAAGTTTTTCCTCGGAAGCTTCATTGGCTAGTATGTCCTGAGTTTACCATATATTTGATTTCTGATCCCTTTTTCCTCAAGTAATATTTATCTAGTTTTATAATTATTGGGTCATAATTCTTAAATCTCTGTACATGGTTTTCAGTGTGTTTTGTGTTAGGCCCAATGCCCTCCTGAATTGAACTTCATCCATACATTCATTTGACAAATGTTTATATTTATTGGATACCTATTTTCGCCAGGCATTATGTTGTTCTGGTAATATGGTAGTGAACAAAACAGACACTGTATTTTCTGATTATGTGCTTTTTAAGATTTTTCTCTTTACTCCAAGGTTGAAAAATTTCACCAAGTTGTGTGTTGTAATTTGTATATTTTTATTAATACTAACTGTTCAAAAGATTTTACAATTTTTATTATTTTCTTTCCTTTTAATTTATCTTATATTTTATTCAGATGAGAACTTCTTGATTCACATCTTACCTATCCTCTCATTAATATATTATTTTTTTCTTCTGACTTAAAAATTTTTTTCTCTGACTTACGTTTCTTTAGCATTCAGCCTGATATCCATTCATCCTACATAATTTTCTACACAGCCGTTGTGTAATTTTCTTGTTCTTGGATTGTTTCTGTTTCATGACAGTCTCTTTTTCTCCATTGTGCAAAAATTCTCTAAAAAAATCTCATTGTGCTTGAAGAAATTGTGATAAATAAGAATTTGGTTTGATTTCTTAATGTGATACAGTATTCTGCACTGCAATCTCATTCCTTATATATGACTATTTTATTTTCTGCCTATCTTTCCTTCACACAGAATAATTTGTATTCATTCCACATTTGAAATTTAGCTGGTCTTTCCACACCATTTTCATGGTGTGAATACAGGATAAGGGACTATGAAGATAAGATATGAAGGATATTGTCAATTTACTCCTGTTTTTACTACATCATAGATTCATTCAGTAGGTGCTTGGATAAGGGATTTCATACACAATCACGGGGTTCACAGGAAGACCAAGGGGTATCCCTATACCTTTGATAGGGCACTCAGAATTATCCAGGACAATGCTAATTTCTGGCTAAAATATTGTCGGAGCACCTCTTCATCACCAGATATTATTTTAGCTCAACGTTTACTTGAAGGTCTTTAAGCATTTAAAATAAATATAATGAATCCTCTCTTAGCACTAGTAATATAAAAAAAATCCATGACTTGAAAATAAAATAAGTAGACTGTTTAGAATGTACCTTCAAAATGGATTTAGCTAAAAATAGTTTTCATATTAGCTGTAAACAAAATTACTAACAACCTTTAAATTCAAAACATGCAGAAGTTATGCCAAAAACAAGCAACATGGGGTTCTGTCCTCAAATGTCCTATTTAAGTGTCAGGGGATGTCCACCAAATGTCTTTTTCTTACTAATACATGATTAACTTATGTGGAATTACAAGGGATCCTAAATAGCTAAAACAGTATTGAAGAGATAAAGTTGGAAGTCTCACATATTTTTTTATTAAAAACATTATAAAACTACAATAATCAAAACAGTGTGTACTGGTTTAAGGATAGACATGTAGACCAATGCGATAGAATTGAGAGTTCAGAAATAAGCTTAAATATTTATGACCAGTTGATTTTCAACAAGAGTGACACAACTATTCAATGGGGGATAGAATACAAAAGAATGAAGTTGAACCCCTAACCTCACTCCATATACAAAAATTAACTCAAAGTAGATCAATAAGTTCAACATAAGAGCTAAAACTATAAACTCCTAAGAAGAAAATATAAGGGCAAATCTTTCTGATCTCAGATTTGGCAATGGATTCTTAAATCTGACACCAAATGCATGAGCAATAAAATTTTAAAAATGAATAAATTGTGCTTCATAAAAATGAAAAGCTATTGGGCATCAAAGGATATTATAAAGAAAGTAAAAAGACAGAATGGGAGAAAATATTTGAAAACAGCATATGATAAGGGTTTAGTATCCAGAATAATTAAATAACTCTTAAACTGAAGAATAAAAGCACAAACAACACATTTAAAAAAAAATAACTTAGACACTTCTTTAAAGAAGATATCCAAATGGCCAGCAAGAACATGAAAAGATGTTTAGCATCATTGGTGATTAAGGAAATTAAGTCAAAACCACAATGAGACACCACTTCACACACACAAGGATGGCTATAATCAAAAAACAATGCAAAATAACAAATGTTGGCAAGAATGTTGAGAAATAGGAAACCTCATACATTATAAAATGGTTAGCCACTGTTGAAGGCATTTGGACCATTTACAAAAAGTTGAACATAGATTTACCATATATCTCAACACTTCCACTCCTAGGTTTATACCCAAGAGAAATTAAAATTTATGTTCCTATAGAACTTATGCACAAATGTTTATAGCAGCATTATTCATAAGATCCCAAAAGTTGGAGCCTCAGATGTCCTAAGTGTTCATCAACAGATGAATGGATGGGTAAATAATGGTATATAAATACAATGGCATATTGTTCAATCATAAAAAGGAATGAATTACTGATGCATGCTACAACTTGGATGAGCCTCCAAAACATTAAGCTAAATGAAATAAAGTATACACAAAAGGTCCCATATTATATGGTTCTATTTATATGAAATATCCAGGATTGGCAAATCCATACAGACAGAAAGGATATCATAGATTACCAAAGGATGGGGGAAGGGAGAAGTGGGGCATTATTACTTAATGGGTATAGGGTGTTCTGGTGATGAAAATATAGGAAACTAGGGGAGGTGATGGTTGCATAGCATTGTGAATGCACTAAATGCCACTGAATTGTAAACTTTAAATGGTTAATTTTATGTTATGTGAATTGTGTGTCAAATGAAAAAAAGTGTTAACAATCAACAACAAAAATAGTCCAAAATTTGTTTTCTTACAGTGTCATTTAGGTTCCAAATTTATTGACATATAAAGCATCATTAGTTTTCAAAGAGAAATGGATTTCTTTCAGTGTAGTGACTATCATTGCAAAAAGGACTTTTGGTATTAACAGCAATATGCTTTTTAGTCATTTTTAAAATCAGTAAGTTAATTTTGTTAACACAGTTTGTCTCTCAAATAAGAGCTTTTCTCTTTACAAATAGTTCTGGTTGTTATTACCAATGAATTTCTGTAAATAGTTTCAATATGTGAGATGCTATAGTAATGCAAAAGTATCAACAAATTCTCCTCTTGTTTATAATATATAGTACAATTAGAGAAACTAAACTTTTAATTTTAAATTTAAAAAAATGAAACTTGGTGTGCTACTGCCTATTAAGTCTAAAGATATTCTTGCCCAGTAATTGCTACAATCAGTATATAAAGCAGAATAAAATTGTTACCTGGCAGTGGATTGTGGAATTCCTGGTTCTTGTCTTCTCGAAGGAAAAATTTTAGTTGAGAGACTTGATAGAGAGTAAAAGCCACAAAGGTTTTTTATTTAGCAAAATGAGTGCACTGCAGGAGGAGGAGCTTGTTGACCCTGAGTAGCTGCCTGCTGAGTTATGCATTGTTTTTTTTATGGTGGTTTATTTGTTTTCCTCCCTCCCATTTTATCATTATCACACCATCATACTGGGATAGTCTTGGTGACTGGGTGCCTCTCCTCCAGGTCTTTGCACAGGTCTGTGTCTGCCATCCTCCCCTGAGCACCTAAGTGAGAACCACAGTTGTGGGTGTGGGTGTGGGGTGTCAAAACTGCTACACAAGTGGTATTATAATGGCCTTCTGGTTACTGGCAGACACGGCTTTCCCTAAGTGCACATTCTCCAAAACTGGAACAGTCTCTGCAGCCCATAGCCTTGCTTACCAGTATGTCTTAAACTGCAAAAGAAGTTAAAAAGAGTTGGTCTGAGGAAGCCAGTGGTCTGCCACCCTCCCTCCTCCTCTCCTGCTCTGTATAGCTGGTGACCTACCCAACACAATCATCCACTTGCATTCTTCTGAACCCCCATATAATGTGGGAGGCATGAAGACTTGGAGCAGTGGAAAGAAAGAATAATAAAAAAAAACACATTCTGTTGGTATTTTTAAGAATACAAGAAAATTGAACTCTCTCAGATCTAATGAGAGATACTTCAAAAATATGCTGCCTAACAGAATATTCCTTTTGATAGAGTCCTACTTACTGAGTCCTTTGCAATCCAGGGATGCTCCTGGTATTCGATCAAAGAGAATGAACATAATGTAAGAATGTTATCTGTGAGTGAACTTGTGAACACAGAAGCCCCTGGCAAGTCTTAGAATAGAAGCCATTGTAGATGAGTTCCTTTGTAGAGGTATTTGGATGGGTTCTTAGATACTAATGAAACAAATGTACCCAAAAAATATAAAGGTGAGGTTTCAGTAGCAATACTTAAATATCTTTTTTTCTTAAAAGTAAGATCAAGAAAAATAGTTCTTTTCAAGGTTAATTTTGGAAACATGTTTACAAGTATATTTGAGATCGTACTATGAAAATAAAAATACAGCCCAAATGATTTAGTTTTTCTAGTAACAAATGTGTGCATTTTATTTTTTGGGGTGTGAAAAGATGGGTGGGAGAATCCTGTATTTACTCTGTTGAAAGCTCTCTGACCTTGAAAATTGTCACCCCATTGAAAGTAATTTAATCAACAGATGTATCAAAGTACTTGGAAATGAATTTCTTCCTTTAATTTTGAAATATTTCCCTTTTGCTATTAAATTTTATCATGACATTTGCATGAAAGTGAATTTTAGAGTCTCAGAGGTGACTTTGACTATGTTTCGTTTGAATAACAATGTGCATCAGTGAATACACAAATGCCATCTTCATCATTTCAGAATTTATGTATTTTTTAAAACAGTGTTCCTCTTAATTCTACAAGCAAATTATTTCATCTTTGGAAAGGACATCTGAAAATTTTAATCAACTTGCCTATACAAATATTCTCAGATAATGACATATGGTGCAAGTATTTTTACATAATCAGTCCTAAAATAGGATTAGCTAGTCATGTGTAACCAACAGATGTGTGCTTACAATAAACATACTTTGGAAACTATTGTCTCTCTGTTAGATGCACATGGATTAAATATTTATAGACACTAGGTTTGAATTCATAACTGTGCTCAAGATTACAAACATGGTAGACAGAATGTTTAAAAGAATGTAATCTCTGTTAAATATCAAACTTGCTTTTTTTGTATTTTTAGTAGATATATTCTTAGTACAATATGTAAGTGGTTCAATAGAATCAAGAACTAAAATTCCAATGTAAAATAGGTTGTCAGGTTGTCCCCTCTGCTTATTGAGAAGTGTTACCAATGTCTGTTCAGTTGTCAACTTTGACCTTAATCGAGCAGCAATGGCAGATCCGCCAGATATCTGAAACAAGCAATTGCTTGACATATTAGAGAAACATTTTGATTTGACAGAAAAGAACAAAAAAGATTTTCTTTAATAATGTGAGCTGTCAGTGAACACAGAGCAATACTAACCCCAGAGGATTCATTCTTCATTCAAGATGGGTTAGGGCAGTGCTGAGTTCTGGCAGAAGCTATACTTTCATAAGTCAACTACTCAGATTTAAATCATAGAACTGGCATGTTTGTTAGAAAAACTAAAAGCTGGCATTGTAATGTATAAAATGTTCGGCAAGTTGTTGATGGATATTTCATGATTCATACAAAGTATGTTGGCACAAAGCTACCAGGAACCTAGTTTTGTCCGAGACAACAAACAGGAAGTGACTATTCCTGTAAAAAGAGGCTTACCATCCCCTCACCTCATGGCCACACTTGGGCTGCTCCTCCGTGGGTAAAACAGAGCTGCCAGGGAGAAGGCAGTCTCTCACACTCCAGGCGTAGCAACAGAGTGATGCGTCCTTTACTGAACATTTCCTTCGTCATGAAGAAAAACTAAGAATTGCCTGACATTGTAAATGAGGATTCTGGGAGAAGAAACTTTTGTGTGATTTTCACCATGGAGAACTTGAAAAGAAAAAAATTCCGACTGAGCAAGATTCGAGCCACTGTGATGAAGAAATGTCATTAGTTCTTCAATGAGAAGGAACTGAAGACACATTTCAGTATACTTTGAATCCTTTACAGTTCATTGTATATAAGCTCTTGTAACAAATTATCTGGCGTTTTCATCACAGAATGTGTGTTCAATCAGTCTCTTCTTCTTTTTATAAAACTTTGGTTAGAGAAACCTCCACATGTCAGTATACATAGATAGGTATTAGATGGATGTATCCTAATAAATAGAATCAAAATTCTAGTCCTCACAGTGGGAAAAATCACTTAGGGAATACCTTTTTGTTGTTGATTAATTATGGTGGCTTCTGATATCAGTGGAGCCTCGTCTTACAATGTATGTAAAGATGCCATGTATGTTTATTTATCCACTTACATGTTGTAATCCAACCACAGGTGAACTGAAGAAAATACAGTAGTCCCGCTTATCTGCAGTTTGCCCCTATGTGGTTTCATTGACTGACAGTCAACTGCAGGCTGGAAGCAGATAATTTTCCTTCTGACATAGTGCCAGAAGGTCAACAATAGCCTAGGGCTACGTCACAGTGCCTGTGTCCTGCAACTCATCCCCTCTCATCATGCAGGCACTTTATCATCATCACAAGAGGAAGACGCATGAGTATAGATCACAATGCAGTAAGATTTAAGAGAGACCACATTCACCTGACTTTTATTATAGGACATTGTTATGTTGTTAATCTCTTACTTTGTCTAATTTATAAATTAAACTTTATCATAGGTGTTTGTATATAGGAAAAAACATTGTGTATATAGGAAAAAACATTTATATATAGGGTATGGTTCTGTTTCAGGTATCCATTGGGGGTTCTTAGAACGTATCCCCCACAAATAAGGGAGGACTACTGTATCAACGAATATTTTCTTATGTTTGAAAATACCCTTAAGTACACAAAATTTGATCAAAATGGATGTTATTTTTATTCTGTCATGAAGATGGTGCTTATGAAGAGGGAAAAATGGATTATTCAAATAGTAGTCTTATTTTAAAAGGCTGCTTGGAGGAGAATAAGCAAAAACAGTGAAGCCACTGGTTGTTTTAAAATACAGAAAATGAGTTAAGAGCAAGTAAGAGTAAAGTAATGAATAGCAAAATAAGATGCTGATACTACTTTAATAGTCATGAAGCAAAATAAAACTTCCCTGGAAATATCGAAAGTGAAACCATGTGTATGTCAAAAATTATTATTGGCACAAGATGAAGTCATGTGACAAGCTCAGGTGACAATGCAACACATCTTCCTGAAGATGCTCTGAGGGATGGTGCTGTGAGATTCACACTCCCAACAAGGCATGGGTGCACACACAAAAGAGCAATGCACTCAAAATGCGCATTTGATGAGCTAATTTTCAAAATACTTAATGCCCTTGTAACTAAAGAAAAACAACTTAAAAAAGTTAAATACTACTTAAGGGCTATTAAATTAGCAAATGCATGTGAGAAAAGATGTCCAGCATTGATAGAGGCATGAGGACAATACGTTTTCACACACTGCTAATGTTTTTGTTATTTCTTTTTTCCCATAGATTGTGTGGCTATGTATACAAGAGTAAAAATTCCCATAAGTCTCTTCTAAGAATTCATCTTAATGTGCTCGTGCAGGTGTCTGTGGTTTAGTAAGTTACAGTATGTTCAGACAATTAAATCATTGGAATTGCTAGAAACATGTGGAACATCACAATGGTAGTGGTTTTACTGTAATAGTAGTTGTTTACTTCTGAGACTAACAATGATGTTTATTTAAGCCTTTTCTTTTCTCAATTTCTGTTAATTTATCTTGTAAAAATAACCTGGATTCTGAACAAAGGTTGCATATGAAAATATTTATTTCAACATTTTCATGTATGTAGACATCTGACGCTTCCTATAGGTCTCACATTTGAAATTGGTATATATATTATAACATGTTAAAATAACAGCCTGTGGAAGAGATGTTTCAACTTTTTTATAATACATTATTAATATGAAGTCTATTCACACATTTATGCACATAATATATATATTATATATTCAGATATATATTATAAAGAGGAAGATGTCTGAAATATACAGCATGATTTTAGTTGGATATATTTTTGAGTAGCATGAGTTAGGCTAATTCAAAAAATATTTCTTTCTACTTTTAGGTATTGCCTGAAATTCATACAATAAATTTTAATAAATATAAAATACATACATAGTAAGTTATTTTTAATGTACTTACTGTGTATGCTATTAGGTTAGGTTTAAAAATTAGATTGAGACTGGGAAAACAAAGATGGTGGTATGAGAAGTGAGGCAGAAATTTCCTCCCAAAACCACATATAATACAAAAATACAGTAAATGAAAGTATTCCTAAAAGAGTGACCAGAAATAATATTGCACCAGCCAGTCTATATCTCATAAAAGAGAACATCTCATGGAAAAGGGTAAAGTAATAAAGCCCCGACCTGGCAGGACCCGAGCACTCCTTCCACCCCAGCTACCTGGCAGGAGGAAGAGAATCAGAGTGGGTGGAAGTAGAAGCCCAGGACTGCTAAATACTCAGCCTTAGAAATATACTCTGGGAGCACAAATCCACATTGCATGGTGCTCTGGAGATGAGAGGGGCTGAAAACCAATGTCAGAGACTGATATTCCAGACTCTTGTGGCAAACAGTTTCCCACAACCAGCTGCTCTGGGACAAAAGAAAGGCAGGTGATTTGAAAGACTTCCCAACAGTGAGAGGGCTGCTAAAGGGGCAAGGATTCAGGAGAAGGAACAGATGAGGCCCCCCACAGTGATAAGCAGCCTGTCAATATTTCCTCTCCACGGGCACCTGCCCACAAACCAACTGTCCCTGCCATCACTCCAGGCCAGCCAGAAGGCAACCCCACCCACAGCAGCTTAGGGGATTAACCCAGAGACTTCTTCCTGGAAATGGCTCATTGGCCCCGACAGGGGAGGCCGGCACTGTGGCCAAAAAGCAGGAAAGGACTTTGTTCTCCTGGCAGGAACTAGTGCTGCTCACTCACCTGTGACCCCTGCCCCTGCTGCAGACCAGAAGGAGGGCAGCCCCACCTACGGCAGCTTGGGGCATTAATGCAGAGTGTGCTCCCTGCACACAGCTCACTGGCCTGACAGCGGAGGCAGGCACTGCAGCTGGGAAGCAGGAAAGAGCTCTGTCCTTAGGATAGGCACCAGCACTGTTCACCTGTGACCACTGCCATTGTTTCAGGTACTGGGCAGCTCTGAAAATCAGAGTTTCTGAGCTCTAGAGAGTGGTGCATACAAAAATCTAATATTTCTCACTATGTAATGGGATTATGAAAAGGCAGAAGAACCTTGTTCACTCCAAAATCCCTCCAACACCAGAAAGAGGGCTCAGTGAGATTGAAATCACCAATCTTCCTGAAAAAGAATTCAAAATGAAAGTCATAAGCATGCTAATGGAGTTACAGAAAACTATTCAAGAGCTAAGGAATGAATTAAGGAGGGAGAAAGACACCTTAAAAATACAATAGCTGAAATGAAACATACAATGGAAGGATTTAAAAGCAGATTAGATGAGGCAGAGTAGACAGTAAATGGAATAGAAATTAGAGACAGGAATACAAAGAAGCTGAGGCAGAGAGAGAAAAAAAGATCTCTAGGAATGAGAGAATATTAAGAGAACTATGTGACTCATCCCCAAGGAACAATATTTTCATTACAGGGGTACCAGAAGAAGAAGAGATAGAAAGTGTCTTTGAAGAAATAAAGGCAGAAAATGTCCCCAATCTGGGGAAGGAAATAGCCTTTCAGGCCATGGAAGTGCACAGATCTCCCAACACAAGGAACCCAAGGAAAACAACACGAAGAAATATAAAATTAAAATGGCAAAGATCAAGGACAAACACAGAGTAATAAAAACAGCCAGAGAGAAAAAAGATCACCTACAATGGAAAACCCATTAGGCTATCATCAGATTTCTCAGCAGAAACTGCACAGGCCAAAAGGGAGTCACATGATAAATTCAATTCAATGAAACAGAAGGCCCTCAAACCAAGAATACTCTACCTAGAAAGACTGTCATTTAAATATGAAGTAGGGATTAAACAATTTCCAGATAAGCAAAAGTTGAGGGAATTTGCCTCCCACAAACCATCTCTACAGTGTATTTTAAAGGGACTACTATAGATGGAAGTGCCCCTAAGGCTAAACAGCTGTCACCAGAGAATATAAAACCACAGTAAAAGAAGCAGACTAATTACTTACTAAGCAAGTGCAAAATTAAATCAGCTACTCACATTAGTCAAGGGATACACAAAGAATCCAGAATATGACACCTAACATATAAAAAGTGGAGGAGGAAGAAAAAGAAGGGAGAAAAAAAAGAATCTTCAGACTGTTTTTAAAATAGAGTAATAAGTGAGTTAAGTTAGATTGTTAGCCAGGAAAGAAGCTGCCCTTGAAACTTTGGGAACCAAAAATCCAAAGCCTGCAATGGCAATAAATACATATCTATCGATAATCACCATAAACATAAAATGGACTCAATGCACCAATCAAAAGACACAGGGTAAAAAAATGGATAAAAAGCAAGACCCATTTATATGCTGCCTTCAAGAGACTACTTCAAACCCAAAGACATACACAGATTAAAAGTGAAGGGATGGAAAAAGATATTTCATGCAAGCAATAGAGAGAAAAAAGCAGGAGTTGCAGTACTTGTATCAGATAAAATAGACTTCAAAACAAAGAAACTAACAAGAGACAAAGAAGGACATTACGTAATGATAAAGGGGTCAGTTTAATAAGAGGATATAACCATTATAAATATATATGCACCCAACACAGGAGCACCAACATATGTGAAACAAATACTAACAGAATTAAAGGAGGAAATAGAAAGCAATGCATTCATTTTAGGAGACTTCAACACACCACTCCCTCCAAAGGACAGATCAACCAGACAAAAAATAAGTAAAGACACAGAGGCACTGAACAACACACTAGAACAGATGGACCTAACAGACATCTACAGAACTCTACACCCAAAAGCAGCAGGATACACATTCTTCTCAAGTGCACATGGAACATTTTCTAGAATAGACCACATACTAGGCCACAAAAAAAAACCTCAGTAAATTCAAAAATACTGAAATCCTACCAACCAACTTCTCAGATCACAAAGGTATGAAACTAGAAATAAATAATTCAAAGAAGACAAAAAGGCCAAAAGCATGTATAGGTTTAACAACATGCTCCTAAATAATCAGTGTATCAATGAACAAATAAAAAGGAGAGATCAAGCAATATATGGAGACAAATAAAACAAAAGCTCAACACCCTAACATCTTTGTGACACAGTGAAGGCAGTCCTAAGAGGAAAGTATATAGCAATTCAGGCCTATCTAAAGAAGGAAGAACAACCCCAAATGAACATTCTAAATTCACAATTCATGAAACTTGAAAAAGAAGAACAAATAAGGCCCAAAGCTAGTAAAAGGAGGGGCATAATAAAGATCAGAGAAGAAATAAATGAGAAGAGTAAAACAACAGGAATAATTAATGAAACCAAGAGCTGGCTCTTTGAGAAAATAAAAAAAATAGATAAACCCCTAGCCAGACTTACCAAGAAAAAAAAAGTTTACACTCATAAACAGAATCAGAAATGAGAAAGGAAAGATCACTACAGACACCACAGAAATACAAAGAAGAATTATTAGAGAATATTATGAAAATTTATATGCAAACATATTGGATAACCTAGAAGACATGGACAGCTTTCCAGAAAAATACAATCTTCCAAGACTGACCCAGGAAGAAACAGAAAATCTGAACAGACTGATTCCCAGCAATGAAATTGATTGGTAATCAAAAATTACCAAAGAACAAAACACCCAGACCAGATGGTTTACTGCGGTATTTTATCAGACATTTAGAGAAAAACTAATACCGATCCTCCTTAAAGTTTCCAAAAAGTAGAAGAGGGAGTACTTCCAAACTCATTCTATAAGGCCAGCATCACTCTAACACCAAAACCAGGCAAAGACCCCACAAAAAAGGAAAATTACAGACCAATGTCCCTGATGAACATAGATGCAAAAATACTCAAAAAAATATTAGCAAAAATATTTAAAAATACATCAAAACGATCATACATCATGATCAAGTGGGATTTATTCCAGGGATGTAAGGATGGTGCAATATTTGAAAATCCATGAACATCATCCAATACGTCAGTAAAAAGGAGGACAAAAATCACATGACCATCTCCATAGATGCTGAACGAGCATTTGACAAAACTCAATATCCATTCATGATAAAACTCTCAACAAAATGGGTATAGAGGGCAAGTACCTCAACATAATAAAAGCCATATATGACAAACCCACAGCCAACATTATACTTAACAGAGAAAAGCTGAAAGCTTTTTCTTTAAAATCAGGAACAAGACAAGGATGCCCACTCTCCCCACTTTATTCAACATAGTACTGGAGGTCCTAGCCACGGCAATCAGACAACACAGAGAAATAAAAGCCATCCAGGTTGGTAAGGAGGAAGTTAAACTGTCACTGTTTGCAGATAACAAGATATTGCACAGAAAATACCCTAAATACTACACTCCAAAACTATTAGACCTAATATCTGAATTCAGCAAAGTTTCAGGACACAAAATTAATACACAGAAATCTATTGCTTTCCTATATACTAATGATAAACTAGCAGAAACAGAAATAAGGAAAACAGCTCCATTCACAATTGCATGATAAAGAATAAAATACCTAGGAATAAACCTAACCAAGGAAGTGAAAGACCTATACCCTGAAAACTACAAGACACTCTTGAGAGAAATTAAAGAAGACACTAATAAATGGATATATATCCCATTATACATCCCATGCTCATGAGTAGAATTAATATTGTCAAAATGGCCATCCTGCCTAAAGCAATCTATGGATTCAATGCAATCCCTATCAAAATACTGACAGCCTTCTTCAATGAGCTAGAGCAAATAGTTCTAAAATTCATATGGAATCACAAAAGACCCTGAATAGCCAAAACAATCCTTGGAAGAATAAAGTGGGGGGATTATGCTCCTCAACTTCAAGCTCTACTACAAGGCCACAGCAATCAAGACAATTTGGTATTGGCACAAGAACAGACACAGAGATGAATGGAATAGAATAAAGTGCTCAGGTATAAACCCACACATATATGGCCAACTAATATAAAATAAAGAAGCCATGGATATACAATAGGGAAATGACAGCCTCTTCAACAACTGGTGTTGGCCAAACTGGACAGCTACATGTAAGAGAATGAGACTAACTCCATACACAAAAGTCAACTTGAAATGGATCAAAGACCTGAATGTAAGTCATGAAACCATAGAATTCTTAGAAGAAAACATAGGCAAAACTCTCTTGAATATAAACATGAGCAACTTTTTCATGAACATACCTCCTTGGAAAAGGAAACAAAAGCAAAAATGAGCAAGTGGGACTACACCAAACTAAAAACCTTCTTATAGCAAAGCAGCATGAGTAGAAAAAAAAGGCATCTTAGGTGATGAATATATTCATTAATGACATATCTGATAACAGGTTAACATCCAAAATATGTAAAGAACTCACACGACTCAACACCCAAGAAACAAATAATCTAATTAAAGTATGGGCAGAGGATCTGAACAGACAGTTCTCCAAAGAAGAAATTCAGATGGCCAATAGGCACATGAAGAAATGCTCCACATCACTAATCGTCAGGGAAATGCAAATTAAAACCACAGTGAGAAAACACCTCACACCAGTTAGGATGGCCAACATCCCAAAACAAACAACAAATGCTGGCGAGAATTTGGAAAAATGTTAACCCTCTTACACTGCTGGTGGGAATGTAAACTAGTTCAACCATTGTGGAAAGCAGTATGGAGGTTCCTCAAAAAATTAAAATAGAAGTACCATTGATCCAAGAATTCCACTACTAGAAATTTACCTGAAGAAAACAAGATCCCAGATTCAAAACGACATATGCACCCCTATGTTTACTGAAGCACTATTTACAATAGCCAAGAAATGGAAGCAACTTAAGTGTCTATCGGCAGGTGAACGGATAAAGAAGAGGTGGCATGTATACGCAATGGAATATTATTCAGCCATAAGAAGAAAACAAATTCTACCATTTGCAACAACATGGATGGAGGTAGAGGTTATTAGTCTCAGTGAAGTAAGCCAGGTGGAAAAAGACAAGTAGCAAATGGTTTCACTCATCTGTGGAGTATAACAACAAAGCAAAAAACTGAAGGAACAAAACAGCAGCAGGCTCACAGATTCCAAGAATGGATTAGCGGTACCAAAGTGAAAGGGGTTGGGGTGGGTAGGTGGGAAGCAAGGGATAAAGGGATTAAGCGGTATTATGATTAGCGTACATAATATGGGCAGTGCACAGGGAAGCCAGTATCGCACAGAGAAGACAAGTAGTGACTCTATAGCATCTTACTGTGCTGATTGACAGTGACTGTAATGGGGTATGTGGTGGGGACTTCATAATAGGGGGGAATGTAGTAACCACAATGTTGCTCATATTAAACCTGAGCATAAGATTGTATATGAATGATACCTTAAAAAAATTTAGATTGACATTTTTTATCTACAATATGATCAAATTTATATGCCAAATAAAAATACTGCATAATTATGAAAGATTAATTTATTGTTTGTATTCTTTAGTTTTCCACATTATTTAAAATTAGGAAGATGTTATAAAATAACATTCATTAAGTAAACTATTCTTCAAAATTAGTTAAGTAGAATAAAAATCAATGTAAATATTCTATACTTTATCTGAAATCCATAAAATAGTTCTCTGTGGCCACATTTATGTCAAAGTAGAAAAAGAGTTTTGTGATGTGATGGAAACATTGCCTTATATTGATTCCCAGAGTCACATGGTGAGAATTCTTGGTGACATGATTTTTATTTTTTTATGACAAGATCATTATTTGGATACGTGACATTTAGAATTAACAAATTTGTATTGGACTGTTCATTATGTATTTACAGTGTTGTAAGGATTTGCTAAAAATATAAAGCAGCAGAAACCAATCAGTGTATTATATCTAACAGTGCTGTCCAATTCCTTAAATTCAAATGAAGCACATAAATTTCAAATAAAAGGAATTCTCATTAGTCATGGCAACACACAGACTGGTCTGCTTCACTTTCTCAAGGTCTGTGATGCGCCAGTGGGCTAATGGACTGAACTGGTCCTCAGCTTAATTACAAGGTCTATGGTGAGTTACAGCATTCTTGTGTCACTGGACAGATTAAACTGGCCTATTTAAAACATTTACAATATTCATTAGATACCCTAGCATTATTCAGTCTTGATGACTTTGGACAGTACTGTGTATAGCTTCATTTGGAATAGTGGTAATAATGAATTTTTTTCTGACATTCTGGAGCAGAGGAACAATATTATGAAACTAAAAGGATATGCTGAACATATTTTCTTTGTAATTATTTTTTGGAAGATTGTGATTTTTTCTTCAGCAGTATTTTTTCTTTTTCTTTTTTTTTGCATTGTTACAAAAGTATTTATTCTTTTTTTATTAAGGTATTATATACACTCTTATGAAGGTTTCACATGAAAAAACAATGTGGTCACTACATTTACCCACAATATCAAGTCCCCACCATACCCCAAAGCAATCACAGTCTATCAATGTAGTAAGATGCCACAGATTCACTATTTGCCTACACTGTTTTCCCTGTGATCCCCAATACCATGTGTACTAAACAAAATACCCCTCAAACCCCTTCTGTCTCCCTCCCGACACACCCTCCCACACCCCTCCCCTTTGGTAACCACTAGATCCTTCTTGGAGTCTCTGAGTCCGCTGCTATTTTGTTCCTTCAGTTTTACTTCGTTGTTATACTCCACAAATGAGGGAAATCATTTGGCATTTGTCTTTCTCTGCCTGGTTTATTTCACTGATCATAATATCCTCCAGCTCCATACATCTTAGCAAATGGTAAGATTCGTTTCTTTCTTATGGCTGAATAGTATTCCATTGTGTATATGTAGCACATACTTTTTATCCATTCATCTACTGATGGACACTTGGGTGGTTTCCATATCTTGGCTATTGTAAAAAGTGCCGCAATAAACATAGGGATGCATATGTCTTTTTGAATCTGAGAAGTTGTATTCTTAGGGTAAACTCCAAGGAGTGAGATTCCTGGGTCAAATGGTATTTCTATTTTTAGTTTTTTGAGGAACTTCCATATTGCTTTCCACAATGGTTGACTTAGCTTACATTCCCACGAGCAGTGTAGGAGGGTTCCCCTTTCTCCACATCCTCACCAGCATTTGTTGTTCTCAGTCTTTTGGATGCTGGCCATCCTTACTGGTGTGAGGTAATATCTCACTGTGGTTTTAATTTGCATTTCTCTGACGATTAGTGATGTGGAGCATCTTTTCATGTGTCTGTTGGCCATCTGAATTTCTTCTTTGGAGAACTGTTTCTTCATATCCTCTGCCCATTTTTTAATTGGGGTATTTGCTTTTTGGGTATTAAGGCATGTAAGTTCTTTATATATTTTGGATGTTAACCCCTAGTCGGATATGTCACTTAAAAATATATTCTCCCATACTGTAGGATGTCTTTTCATTCTGCTGATGGTGTCGTTTGCTGTACAGAACCTTTTCAGTTTGATGTAGTCCCATGAGTTCATTTTTGCTTTTGTTTCCCTTGCTTGAGGAGATGCACTCAGGAAGAAGTTGCTCATGCTTATATTCAGGAGATTTTTGTCTATGTTGTCTTCTAAGAGTTTTATGATTTCATGAATTACTTTCAGGTCCTTGATCCATTTCAAGTTTACTTTTGTGTATGGGGTTAAACCATAATCCAGTTTCATTTTCTTGCATGAAGCTGTCCAGTTTTGCCAACACCAGTTGTTGAAGGGGCTGTCATTTCCCCATTGTATGTCCATTGCTCCTTTATCATATATTAATTGACCATATATGCTTGGGTTTATATGAGGGCTCTATAGTCTGTTCCATTGGTCTATGGGTCTGTTCTTGTGCCAGTACCAAATTGTCTTGAGTACTGTGGCTTTGTAGTACAGCTGGAAGTTGGGGAGCATAATCCCCCCAGGTTTATTCTTGCTTCGTGGGATTGCTTTGGATATTCGGGGTCTTTTTTAATTCCATATAAATTTTAGAACAATTTTCTCTAGTTCGTTGAAGAATGCTGTTGGTATTTTGATAGGAATTGCATTGAATCTGTAGATTGCTTTAGGCAGGATGGCCATTTTGACAATATTAATTCTTCCTATCCATGAGCATGGGATGTGTTTCCATTTATTGGTATCTTTTAATTTCTCTCATTAGTGTCTTTTGATTTTCAGAGTATCGGTCTTTCACTTCCTTGGTTAAGTTTATTCCTAGGTATTTTGTTCTTTTTGATGCAACTACAAAAGGAATTGTTTTCCTGATTTCTCTCTCTGTTAGTTCATTGCTAGTGTATAGGAATGCAACAGATTTCTGTGTATTAATTTTGTATCCTGCAACTTTGCTGAATTCTCATATTAGATCTATTAGTTTTGGAGTGGATTCTTTAGGGTTTTTTATATATGGTATCATGTCATCTGCAAACAGGGACAGTTTAACTTTTTCCTTGCCAATCTGGATGCCTTTTATTTCTTTGTGTTGTCTGATTGTTGTGGCTAGGACCTCCAGTACTATGTTGAATAAAAGTGGGAAGAGTGGGCATCCTTGTCTTGTTCCCGATCTTAAAGGAAAAGCTTTCAGCTTCTCACTGTTAAGTATAATGTTGGCTGTGGTTTTGTCATATATGGACTTTATTATTTTGAGGTAGTTGCCTTCTATACCCATTTTGTTGAGAGTTTTTATCATGAATGGATATTGAATTTTGTCTAATGCTTTTCAGCATCTAAGGAGATGATCATGTGATTTTTGTCCTTCTTTTTGTTGATGTGGTGGATTATGTTGATGGATTTTTGAATGTTGTACCATCCTTGTATCCCTGGAATAAATCCTACTGGATCATGATGGATGATCTTTGTTATGTATTTTTGATTTCAGGGTGCTAACATTTTTTTGAGTATTTTTGCATCTATGTTCATCAGGGACATTGGTCTGTAATTTTCTTTTTTTGTGGTGTCTTTGCCTGGTTTTGGCATTAGAGTGATGCTGGCCTCATAGGATGAGTTTGGAAAACTTTTCTTCTTCTACTCCTTGGAAAACTTTAAGGAGCATGGATATTAGGTCTTCACTAAATTTGATAAAATTCAGTGGTGAAGCCATCTGGTCCAGGCTTTTGTTCTTAGGTAGGTTTTTGATTTCCAGTTCAATTTCGTTGCCTGTAATTGGTCTGTTCAAATTTTCTGTTTCTTTCTGGGTCAGCCTTGGTAAGTTGTATTTTTCTAGAAAGTTGTCCATTTCTTCTAGCTTATCCAGTTTGTTAGCATATAATTTTTCATTGTATTCTCTAATAATTCTTTGTATTTCTGTGCTGTCTGTAGTGATTTTTCCTTTCTCATTTCTGATTCTGTTTATGTCAGTAGACTCTTTTTTTATTGATAAGTCTGGCTAGGGGTTTACCTATTTTGTTTATTTTCTCATAGAACCAGCTCCTGCTTTCATTGATTCTTTCTATTGTTTTATTGTTCTCAATTTTATTTATTTATGCTCTAATCTTTATTATGTCCCTCCTTCTATTGACTTTGGGCCTCATTTGTTCTTCTTTCTCTAGTTTCATTAATTGTGAATTTAGGCTGCTCATATGGGATTGTTCTTCTTTTCTGAGGTAGGCCTATATTGCAATATACTTTCCTCTTAACACGGCCTTTGTTGCATCCCACATATTTTGCAGTGTTACATTATTATTGTAATTTTTTTTCCATATATTGCTTGATCTGTTGTTATTTGGTCATTGATCCATTGGTTATTTAGGAGCTTGTTGTGAGGCCATGTGTTTGTGGAATTTTTTTATTTTCTTTGTGTAATTTATTTCTAGTTTCATACCTTTGTCATCTGAGAAAATGGTTGGTACAATTTCAATCTTTTTGAATTTACTGAGGCTCTTTTGTCGCCTCATATATGATCTATTCTTGAAAATTTTCCATGTGGACTTGAGAAGAATGTGTATTCTTCTGTTTTTGGGTTGAGAGTTCTTTAGATGTCTGTTAGGTCCATCTGTTCTATTGTGTTGTTCAGTGCCTCTGTCTCCTTATTTTCCGTCTGGTTGATTTGTCCTTCAGAGTGAGTGGAGTGTTGAAGTCTCCTAGAATGAATGCATTGCATTCTATTTCTCCTTTTAATTCTGTTAGTATTTGTTTTACACATAGGTGCTCCGGTGTTGTGCACATAGATATTTATAATGGGTATATATTCTTGTTGGATTGACCCTTTTATCATTAGGTAATGTCCTTCTTTGTCTCTTGTGACTTTCTTTGTTTTGAAGTCTATTTAGTCTGATACAAGTACTGCAGCTCCTGCTTTTTTCTCTCTATTAGTTGCATGAAATATCTTCTTCCTTCTCCTCACTTTTAGTCTGTGTAGGTCTTTGGGTTTAAAGTGAGTCTCTTGTAGGCAGCATATAGATGGATCTTGTTTTTTTATCCTGTGACTCTATGTCTTTTGATTGGTGCATTCAGTCCATTTACATTTAGGGTGGTTATGGATAGGTATGTACTTATTGCCATTGCAGACTTTAGATTCGTGGTTACCAAAGGTTCAAAATTAACTTCCTTACTATCTAAGAGTCTAACTTAACTCACTTAATGTGCTATTAGAAACACATTCTAAAGGTTCTTTTTTTTCTTCCTCTTTTTTCTTCCTCCTCCATTTTTTATATATTAGGTATCATATTATGTACTCTTTGTCAATCTCTTGATTGACTTTGGAGATAGTTATTTTAATTTTTCCATTTGCTTAGTAATTAGCTGTTCTACTTTCTTTACTGTGGTTTTATTACCTCTGGTGGCAGATATTAAACCTTAGGAACACTTCCATCTATAGCAGTCCCTCCAAAATACACTGTAGAGATGGTTGTGAGAGGTAAATTCTCTCAGCTTTTGCTTATCTGGAAATTGTTTAATCCCTCTTGAAATTTAAATGATAATCTTGCCAGATAAAGTATTCTTGGTTCAAGGCCCTTCTGCTTCATTGCATTAAATACATCATGTCACTCCCTTCTGGCCTGTAAGGTTTCTGTTGAGAAGTCTGATGGGCTTTCCTTTGTATGTGATCTTATTTCTCTCTATGGCTGCTTTTAATAGTCTGTCCTTATCCTTGATCTTTGCCATTTTAATTACTATGTATCTTGGTGTTGCCTTCCTTGGGTCCCTTGTGTTGGGAGATCTGTGCATCTCGGAGGCCTGAGAGACTATCTCCTTCCCAAGATTTGGGAAGTTTTCCGCAATTACCTCCTCAAAGGCCCTTTCTATCCCTTTTTCTCTCTCTTCCTAGTTTGGTACCCCTATAATGCGAATATTGTTCCATTTGTATTGGTCACACAGTTCTCTCAATATTCTTTCATTCTTAGAGATCCTTTTTTCTCTCTGTGCCTCAGCTTCTTTGTATTATTCTTCTCTAGTTTCTATTTCATTTATTATCTCTTCCTCCGTATCCAATCTGCTTTTAATACCCTCCATTGTGCTCTTCAATGATTGGATTTCCGACCATAATTCATTCCTGAGTTCTTCAATATCTTTCCGTACCTCCATGAGCATGTTAATGATTTTTATTTTGAACTCCCTTTCAGGAAGAGTCATGAGGTTGATGTCATTTAATTCTTTCTCAGGAATGGTATTAATAATTTTACTCTGAACCAGATTCCTTTGGCGTTTCATATTTGTATAAGGTGCCCTCTGCTGCCCAGAAGCTCTACTCCCTGGAGCTGCTCAGCCCCTGAAACAATGTTGGGGGTCACAGAGGAGTGGTTTTGGTGCCTGGGGGGAGGAAAGAGCTGTTTCCTGCTACCTGGCTGCTATATATGTCTACACTG
>JAVSCE010021694.1:0-31324 GCA_032199065.1 Smutsia gigantea | reverse complement strand
TGTTTGGTTCTTAAAGTTAATACCAACACCCTTTCCCTCTTCTTCTTGACTTTCAAAACTATTTTTTTTAGGCTTCTTAAGTAGTCAAGGTATGAAGCTATTGTGTCTAAGGTAGGTGAGAGGAAAGAGGGTCTGAGCATTCGGTGTCAATTTTTAAAAAGGGAACATGACTAATACCCCCCATAGAATTGAGAAAATGCTTTCCAAAGTTACTATTTGTAAAGACAATTTGCATATATGCAAATACACTTCTGTGCATAAGAGTAAAGGTGATGGATATTAAAAGTTATTGTTTCCCACTTTGAGGAATGCTGTGATCCTCCTTCAATCTTTATTTCATTTTCTGTAATTTTTCAGCCACTTAACAACAAACTGGAGAAGCTCCTCTGCCTTAGAGGGCAGTTTACCCCAGAACAGATTTGAAAATAAGTCTAACTAAAATTAGTTCAGATTGCCAAAATCTTCCAGGGTCACCAAGAGTGCATTCAGGTCCTGATGAAGAAAACGATTCAGGATTCACGTTGGTGTGTAACAGGTGAGGCCCGGCCATCCCAGATCTCTAACTTGTACATCATTGAAATGCTGTAGCTGTAATTGTAGGGCATGGGCCCTGCCTAGTTTGTTTTTTACTTCATTCAGCATATTTAAATGCCCCATTTTTTCTGTTGAGAAAATTCATATATTCAACTATCAGAAAGAATAGAATGTATGAATTCTTTCTTTTGAAACTTTTCTAGTTTTCATATTTTAAGGCATTAAGTTAAATGTAAATTTTCTGGCATTTTCCCCCATGCCTTAATAAGGGATATTTTCCATGTATTTGGGCTGTAAGGAAAGACTCACAACATTAAGAAATGAGAAATATAACATAGTTTCTTCTGAAAAGAGATCTTTTAAAGTTTAGCTCCAAATGAATACCTGTCTATCTATGACCCTCACGTATTTGCTTCCCTCTCTTCCTAGAACTAGCTATTTTAAAATTCGTGTGTGTTCTTCACATCCACGTTTTCATGCTTTAATCAAACATAGTTGTCAGTAATATATAGTATTATTTTGTATATTTACATATTGACATAGCTTCATGTGTTAAAGGTATTAATAATTAGGAGATGAACATTCTTGTTGGAACTATAAAAAAAGGATAATTTGTTAATTTGTTGATTGTGTTTCTTGACCATAGCCATTAGCTATTTTTCCAAAGATTCTACAATCTATATGCATATATAGTTCTTAAAAGAAACTCTGTGGCTTTAGATATATGGTGTTCAACATGGTAGCTATTAACCACATGTGGCCATTGAGCACCTGAAATGTGGCTAGTCCCAACTGAGATGTTCTGTCAGTGTAACACTCACTGATTTTGAAAGCTTAGTAAAAAGAAATGATGCAAAATACATCAATAATTTTTATACTGATTACATGTTGAAATGAAAGTGTTTGGGGCATATTGGGTTACTTTTTAATGTGGCTACTAAACATTTAAAGTTACCTTTGTGCATCACATTACATTTCAATTGGACACTGCTTCCTAAGATGCTAGACACTTGAGCTCTGATTCCTCACCTGCTTTCCTCCCGATGGATGGCTAGGTTTCTTCTCATTCGATGAGTGTCTACTGCCCGGATAACTGGTCATCACTGTGCTGGGATTCAGGTGTTTCATGATGCTGATGGTGTTCCAGAGGTTGGAAGATCTCTGGCCATCACTCTATTCCAGAAAATGTCCCCATCTGTGACTGGCAGCCGTGGCCTGGTGAATAACACTGTGAAATAGCCCTGTGTAACTTTACACTGGGCTTGCAAATAAGGATTGTTTACATTTATTAAAAGTGGGCATGCTCAGGGAATTCATGGGGTTTAATTCCAATAATATTTCAATTCACAATTATTGCAATCTGTAGTTTTAATTAAAAGTCTTCTGCACTGGTGGGTAGGCCTCCTTCCTGGTCATGAGAGATTGCCTGAGGAGGGACAAAAAAGGTTACTAATGCAATGTGCATAGTGTAACTATACTTTCTAATTACAGCACATTGAAAATTAGCCACATATTGCTGCACATTACATTTATTAAAAATTATCTTTATAGGTGTTCTCATAAAGAAACAGTCTGTTGTATACAATTTCTTAGAGCTGGGGTAGCATCTTGGGGAAAAAAACTAAGCTCTGTGAATAGATATCCTTCTAAATTGAAGTCAGTCAGTCTTTAGTTTTGACTAATTGATATGCTGTTTCAAATGCGCATTTTTTCAAATTAGCTAAGTTGTAAATAATGAATATTATGCTCTCTATTTATTTACCACTCACTGATTCTTGGAACTTTATCTTTGAGGTTTTATGTTTATTTAACAATCTTTTGGGAGCTTTATTCAATGTTACTTTTGTTCATTTCCTGAGACCAATATGCTTTGTAAAATAAATTTTAAAATTTAAAATTCAACTACCCTAATAAATGCAAAACATATGCTATTTACATGGGGAAAATATTAACTACAAGAGAAAGCCCTATAATAACCCTCATACCTACTATGTCTTTCATTGCATTCTTGCATTTAACAGAGGCTTGAAAAAAGATGAGCGGCTAAACACAAAAGGACTTTTTTCCTTTACTAAACTGAATTAGTCTCACGTAGAGATTACTCTCCTTGTGGCCCAGTTTCATCACATAAATTCCAGATTTAAGAAGAAAAAATTGGAACTTGGGATTTTCACCTCTGACTCCAATGGGATGCTTACAGTAGACCACAATTTCCACTGTCAAGTAGAAAAAATTTTAAAAATCCACAAAATTATCTGTTTGAAGGTATTGTAGTTTCTGAGTCCGCCAGGACTTGAAAGATTACCACCAGGATGTAAACCAGCATTTCACAACCACAGTTTTCCTTGAGGTATTTGCCGACTTTAGGGCCAGTGATGTTTCTGAGAATCCAAGCTGCTCTGGCAGAAGGTGGCAAATAAGAAACAAAACCAACAAAGGGTTTGAACAATTTTGTGCTGTTTATGAAAAAAAATAATAGAGATACAAGGTTCCAGGATCCTACAATGACTAAAGGATCAGTGAACCACTCCTGAATGGCCAAAGCCACATCTGGCAGAAACTAAGGATTTTAGAGCATCTCTAAAACCCAGAATAGAAATTTTCAGACTCGCAGTTCCCAGGAGATAAAGATTAGTTATCCAGAGCCACCGTGGGGAGAAGCCAGAGTCAGCATCCATGTTCTCAGCAGGATTCATAAAAAGCTGTACCTTAAAACTGGAGATGAAGAACTAGAGGGGGTAGAACCTTGCAGAATGAACCCCACTTTCTTCTACTTAGTTACTTAGTCATTGATCATCCCCTAGGCTATTTGGCTAGAGGGAAGGTGGAAGCTATGTGGAGGAAAGTATAATTATTTGCCAATACAATTTTTATATGCAATGATGCCAGGAAAATCAAATATCACCATCACACCAAGAAATAAAACTGAGATATTAACAAATTGAGAAAAAAGATAACTAGAAACACATCACAGGGGATCCAGATTTTAGAATTAGTAGACAATAACTTCAAAATAACTGCTTAATTTATTTAATAAACCAAAGGAAAAAGATAAAGAAGATATATAAAAATATGTACTATTGTAGCACAAAATTTCAACCTAAGAAAACATATATGGAATTTCAATAAATGAAAAATAACTTGAAATTAAGTTGTGAATAACTGATTTAATGCAAATTAAACCAACCTAGGGCAAGTATAGCAAATTGAAAGGCAGGTCAATAGAAAATATAGGTATTAAAAGTATGGAGCTAAATAAAAAAGACCCATAATATAGAAAGAGTATAAAAAACATATGGGACATAGTGGAAAAAACCTAACATCCATGTAATTTGAGTAGCACAAAGAAAATGGAGAGAATGAGGCCGAAGCAATATTCAAAGTAATTTAAAGTTCTAAAGCTATTAAAATCACAGATTCAAGAAGCTCTCTCCATATACCAAAATGGATGATTATAAAGACTAATGAAAAACAAAATGAAAGAAAAAGAAACAGAGAACGAGAGGCAGAGAGTGGCACAGAGAGAGAGATCTTAAATTCAACCGAGGAGAAAAGAGCATATTACATTTCAAAGGACCAATGATTAACAATTGAATTTTTGATAAGAATGATGGAAGTGATAAGAAAATGGAACATTTTTATAATGCTAAAATACAATTACCAACTTGCAATTCTATCTCCATAAAAATTAAAGTGAAATCATTTTTTAAGCAAATAGAAAAATCAAACATTTTTAAAAATCATCATCAAAAGACCAACAGATGAAAAATTTCAGTAATTCTTCAGGAAGAAGAAAATGATCTCAGAAAGAAATAGAAATTCAGAAATGAACAAAGAGCAGAGAAAAGGATAAATAAGTGGATATGTATAAATAAATATTAACAAAAATAACAAGTATTATCTTTTCATCTTTTATTACATATATTGTGTATAATATATATTCTTTTATTATATATTATATTTTTATTATTTTATACTATTATATATAATATATATGAGTAAACTGGATAACACTTTTTTTAAAGAGAAAGAATAAATTAGTAAACTATTCCAAGGCCCTAGTATTGTCTGGAAAGTGGTAAAAGAATAATATTTATTGGATTGCATTAAGTCCATTAATGTCTAGAGTAGCTATTAAAAGAATAGTAACAATGAATAATAGTATAAATTATGTATAGACTAATAGAGTTTAAAATACAATGACAAAAGCTTAACATAAACATAAGACAAGAGGTGAAAGGAAAGAAAAATGGGACAATTAAAAAACAAATGAGAAGACAGTGAATTTCAAGGAATACAATGAGAAATCTGGGGCAAGAAGAATGGTTGCAAATCACAGTCATGTCACTCCATCAGAAAACTACATGCACTTTAAATCTCTGTGGTCCCCAAAACATGGCTTCAAAGTACATAGAGCAAACACTGGTAGAAATAAGAAGAAAGACAGATAAAGTCACAATCATAATAGAACAGTTTATCACATCTCTCTCATAGCAGGTAATACACCTCACAAAAGCTCAGTAAGGATATAGAAGATCTGCTCAATGTCATTAACAAACTGCAAATTGGCATATGTGTAACACTAAAATCTCAAATGACAAAAAAATTCAACAAAGGACATTTATCAAAACTGACCTGTTATTGGGTCATAAAGTATGATTCAACACTTTGTAGTATTGTCATCATTTAGAATATGTTCTCTGATCACAGTGAAAGTAAGCCAGAATTCAACAGCATAAAAATAATAAAATCCCTAATTAATATTCTGAAATTATACCATAAATTGCTGCATAAATGATGGACAAAACAGTCGATGGAAATTAGAAATTTTATTGAAAGAAAATACTTTCTTACATAGAAACTTGTAGGACACAGCTAAGTTGTACGTAGAGGGGTTTTTAAATTCTTAAAAACACGTTTTAGAAAAGAAAAAATCTGAATATTTATGCTATAAATATCCATCTTCAAATATTAGAAAAGGACAGAAAATACACCCGAGTAAGATAGAAGGAAGAAAATAATAATAATAAGAATTAAGGAAATGAAAAATATGAACACAATAGAAAAAACAAACAAACCAGAAGTTGATTCTTTTAAAAGACCAAAAAAATGGACAGGGCTTCAGTAAAAAATATTAATAAGAGGATTAAATATACAAATGACCAGTGTCAGGAGTAAAAACTGGTTCAACACTATAAATGTTTCAGATTTTAAAAGATGCTAAGAAGATATGTTAAAGCTTATGGCAGTACTTTTGAAAATTTAGATGAAATTAACAAATTCCTAGGAAACTTAATTTACCAAGACTGAAACAAGAAGAAAGACAAATTTTACTTCAATAATTCTTATGTATTAATTAAGTTGAATATGTAATATAAAATCTCCCTGAAAAAAATCTCCAGACCCACTTGTACTCAAAATTGCATTTGTGGGTCGTAGACATTGGAATAAGATAAGAAAACAAAAACAAAAATCATAAAAATAGAAAAGACAAATTATTATAATTAAATGGACTTAATAAGCCTTAGATACAATGCTATTATACAAAAATCAATCTGATGTATATACCAGCAACACTGAAAAAAATTTAAATATTAAAACACCTTTCAAAAAAGTCAAGTGACTATAATTATATCTAATGTAAGAATATAAACTCTACATTCATTACATTACAAAATATTATAAAGAAAATTATAAATATATTGAGAGAAATTAAAAATAAATGAAGGAATTAAGAAGAGTGGAAGAGAAAAATTAAGAACTATGATATGTTGATGTATTTGAAGATCTACTATTGTTGTCAGTTCCATAGATTGATCTGTAGATTTTGGCTTTCTCTAAAAACTATACAGCTCAAATGAAGTTTATCCTACTTTTTCCTAGAGGTGGGCTACCAGGTAGTCTGAAAGAAGACCAATATTTCATTCAGAAAAGAAATTTGCCTCCACTGAAGTGTCTGTACACGTATTGGAGTTTTGCTTCATGAAACACATGAGAAAGAACAGAAGTACAAAGTTACCAACTTTCTGGATTTGAGTAATATTGCTTGCTAATTGAGGTGTTTTTATGCCTGCCTATTCACTTCAATCAACTCAAAGGGGAGATGCTTTTTAGGTTAACATCAGTTTGGTGCAGCATTTATTTTCCAAATCATAATAATGGCTACCACTTACTATAGTACTTACTATATGCCAGGCATTAATCTAAGTACCTTCAGTATGTCACTTCACTTAATTCTCTCCCAAACCTAAGAGGAGGTAACAATGCTCTTGTCTTTTCATAAGGGAGGAAATGAGACACAGAGAGGTTGTCACTCTACAAGGTCACCTACTAGTAATCTTGACAGGTAAATGCTAAATTCTTCATTCCTAACCACTATGCCCTGGTTCCTCTTCTTGATAGGAATTTCTAATATCCTTTATCTTGAACAAAAACAAAAAACTGTTGTATTTACAAGGATTTTTGCCTTAGCATATTGGCTTGATAGTATCTTGTAAGCAGATGATGACTCCAAACCTCTCACATTTCATTATTATAAAAACTCTGTCTTAACTTTTAATTCATTAAGGAGAATAGACAAGCATAAAATCAACCCAAGTTGAATGAAATTATCCAGGTTTCAGTTAAAGGCAAGAGAAATAAAGTCACAGCCTTTCATTATGACATTTGAAACTAGACTTTCTTCTGCCACAGTGGGGTTTAGTTTGCTAGTGCCAGAAGCCTGGATTACCAGTGACCACGGTCCACCGCACAACCTGCAGACTTAGCCCCTGACTGGGTCTTCACATCTTGGCAGACTGATGAATGCTACAAAGACATTTTGACTATTACTAAAAGGGATAAAAAATAACTTTTAGAAAATTTCAAGCTGGATCTACATGGAATTTAAAATTTTCTGTGCTGTGTTTTGTTTCTTCTGTGTGTTGGAGAAGAAGCCTGGATGTAATAAAGGACACAATAGATGGAGGACATATGAGAATTCACTACAGTAAAATTCAGGTTAGAGCTAGCAAGCGCTTTGAAGGCCAAGGGAACATATTCCAGCTTCTGAAAATAAAAACAACTATTTCTAATCATTGTCTATCAAATGCCAAAATGAAGTTTCATTAGGCTGTTTCAGGTCTAACATTTTTACTTGTTTCTAAAGGGGAAAAAAAAAGGAAAAGAAAATGTTTTGTAGAAATTCAAAAGTAATGTAAACATTTATACTTTACTATTTTAGTGCTAAAGTAAACCTACAAATCTTAAATGTGCCTAAATCTCATTTCATTATATGTCATTATGAGATTAGTAAGAGAATCCCTCCATCTCTTGCATGGGATTATGTGACACATAAAGTACTGATAGCACTAATAACAATATTGATAACAGTAAGGTTAGTTAGGGCTTTCTATATGCAGATTAATAGCTTTATATGTATTACTTATTAATTCTTCCAAACACTGGATGAGATAAATAGTATTATGGACTGTGTGGATGGTTAAGTAACAGGGCTAGTGAGTTGTTTAGTTGAAGATCAGAAAGAGGGAGTCTAGCTTGGATAAATAATTGTAGCAGACAGGTGTAGCTTCATTTAGATACCTTCTATCTGAAGAATGCCATGATGACAAAGGCTATGATTTTTGATATGTGGGTGATTTGGACAAACTGCAAAGGTCTTCATTACAGGTAGAAGCAGACACTGCCATACTATGCTTAAGCTTCATGGAAGTCTTCAGATAAGAAAAGCAATTTTACTTTCAGTCAAAGCAATTCTCTGACATATGCTCAGAAATTGTATTAAAGTGTTATAAAACCAACTGCTCTTATTTGAAATTGGTATTTAAGGATATTTCAAAAAATACCTCTGTATTATATTTTAGGTCTTGATAATGATTGAGAATTAGTCATAAAACTCAAATTTAAACAATAAAGAATTAATATTCTTTAGATACACAGATCCAAATGGGAAGGCTGGCATGGGCTTCTGCCATCTAGGATCGAAATTTGTCATATGGTGATGACTTAGAGGAAATGTAGGCACATGACACCACAGCAAAGAAATAATTATCCTAGTATCTTTCCAAGGTAGGCAGTGGAAAACCACAGATACGATCAGAGTGAGCAAAACTCGATTTGATGGCAGAAGGTTGGAAAAATCTTTCCCATCAATAATAACACCACCTGATTGTGAGGTTGTAAGAGTAAGTGAGATAGTCCCTGTAATACTTTGCACCGTTCCCGGCTCACTGTGTGATTTAAACATCTAAGAGAGTATTTGTGTTAGTCTACCCTGGCTCAAAAAAATAAAATGAAACAAAAACCCTAGAAAGGAAAGTAGGGTGCCCAAAGACAAAGGAGTTTCTTCATTTTTTCCAAGGTCTGTGTGGAGGTGATTAGGTGTGGCCGTGGAGGGGAAACACAGGGTCACCCTGACGTCAGTGTGCTGAAGGCCTGGGAGAACAGAGTGTTTCTTCTCACCAGTCTGCAATTCATGTAAGGTCCTTCAGCCAAGTCTTGGTTCTTTCCTTTTGCAGAGATACGTTAATTAAACTTAAAAATAAGTTTAGAGTTTGCTTTCTTTTGGAAACATTTCAAGATTAACTTTAGACCTTAACTCAGTAATCTCCAATTTCCTATCATTTATATACGTCTCAGCCTCTCTGAGTTTATCCCAATTTCCCAGCACTTTCTAATTCAATGTTTCATAAAGAACTTATCAACATATAAAAACACTGAACATAAATACAACTGGAAAATAAAACAAGATAAATGAATATTTCTTCATCTCTAAATGTAAAAATGTCAATGTAAATGCCCCAAAAGCTATTTATCCTTACAGCAATAACCTTAATTGAGAAGAAGGTCACAAAGCAGTTTTCATTTGGAAACCTCTTAACTCTGTGACCTTAAATAGTGCAGAATTATCCATGGTGCCCTTATATCCATTGTTCTTGCCTGGGTCATTCTTATTTGGTAAGTCCTTCAGACGGCCCTGGGGAAAATGAAAATGAAACACTGATACTCTGCATCCACATTCTAAGAATAATTTTTAAATAACATACTTAAACACTCAAACCTAGTTTAACTGTATTTTTTAATGTAACAGTTCTTAAAAATCATAAGCAAATATTTTCATTTAATTATGAATGACTTACACTTCTAACGGCTTACAAAACATTAAAAAAGACACACTTTGGAAAAAACTTGTGCCAAGGGTATAAAATATTGACTCAAAATTGAAAATACTGAGAAGAAATTAAATTAGATCATATGAAATTTAACATTAAAATACCAGATTTCATAAGGGTTATTAATGTTATGATATAATCAAGCAATACTTCATATGTATTTGATATGATTTATTATATATTTCACAGCACAAGGGGGTCAAATTTATGGTATGCTAAATTGGTGAGAATTCTTACAGGGATAATAGATTTATGGGAGCTATCAGAATATCTAAAATTGTTTGAAATGATTTACGTGAAACTATTTAAATTGGCACATCCTTTCCTCACATGCATTTTATTTTCTGCAGACTTCCTTTTTCTTTAGTAATAATATATTTTAATTTCAGATAGTATGCTGCTTGGCATTTTCTTCTGAAAAATGAGATTCCATCCTGCTCCTTCGAAGTTTTGCAAAATGTTACCAAGATAATATCATCATGGGATTCCATATCTAATAGTAATGTTTTGATTTTCCTTGTATTAATTATCACTTGAGAGCAGTCTTCACATTTGGTGGGTGTCTGTCCTGGTAATCTTGTTTTCTGTGTATTTCCTTTCATTCACGATTCTGTGCTGGGTTTTCTGGTTTTCTATTTGTTTGATATTTCTGCCTTGAATGTTTTAAAATGGTGTCTGGCAACCAGTTGTCATGCAGTGTGTGACATACCTATGAAAATACCCCTGAAACGTGGGGGAACTCACGATGGTAGCAAGACTAAGGCACATAGTAGGCATACTGCCAGAACCTGGGAGAACTTTCACAACTGCTGGTGCGCCACTGAAGATGTCATCCTGGCTGACTTGGGCATGCGTCTCTAGAGCAGATTCAGAGAACTTAGTCCACCTTGCAAGAGGCATCCAGCAGAAAGACTTGTCAGCACCATTCAACAAACTAAATGGCTGACACTCTATATAGTAACAGGGATTTTTTTTTTACTTTATTTTGATATCATTAATCTACAATTAAATGAGTAATATTATGGTGATTACACTACCCCCTTCATCAGGTTCCCCCCCACAACCCCATTACAGTCACTGTCCATCAGCGTAGTGAGATGCCATAGAGTCATTACTTGTCCTCTCTGGGTTGTACAGCCCTCCCCGTGCCCCCCGAACATTACATCTGCTAATCGTAATGCCCCTTCTTCCCCCTTACCCCTCCCTTCCCACCCATCCTCCCCAGTCCCTTTCCCTTTGGTAACTATTAGTCTGTTCTTGGGTTCTGTGAGTCTCCTGCTGTTTTGTTCCTTCAGTATTTTTTTCTTTGTTCTTATACTCCACATATGAGTGAAATCATTTGGTACTTGTCTTTTTCAGCTTGACTTATTTCACTGAGCATAATACCCTCTAGCTCCATCCATGTTGTTGCAAATGGTAGGATTTGTTTTCTTCTTATGGCTGAATAATATTCCATTGTGTATATGTACCACATCTTCTTTATCTATTCATCTACTGATGGACACTTACATTGCTTCCATTTCTTGGCTATTGTAAATAGTGCTGCAATAAACATAGGGGTGCATCTGTCCTTTTCAAATTGGGCTGCTGCATTCTTAGGGTAAATTCCTAGGAGTGGAATTCCTGGGTCAAATGGTATTTCTATTTTGAGTCTTTTGAGGAACCTCCATACTACTTTCCACAATGGTTGAACTAATTTGCAGTCCCACCAGCAGTGTAGGAGGGTTCCCTTTTCTCCACATCCTCGCCAACATTTGTTGTTGTTTGTGTTTTGGATGTTAGCCATCCTCACTGGTGTGAGGTGATATCTCATTGTGGTTTTAATCTGCATTTCTCTGATGATTAGCGATGGAGCATCTTTTCATGTGCCTGTTGGCCATCTGAATTTCTTCTTTGGAGAAGTGTCTATTCATGTCCTCTGCCCATTTCTTAATTGGATTATTCGCTTTTTGTTTGTTAAGGTGCATGAGTTCTTTATACATTTTGGATGTCAACCCTTTATCAGATACGTCATTTATGAATATATTCTCCCATGCTGTAGGATGTCTTTTTGTTCTACTGATGGTGTCCTTTGCTGTACAGAAGCTTTCAGCTTGATATAGTCCCACTTGTTCATTTTTGCTTTTGTTTCCCTTGCCTGGGGACATATGTTCATGAAGAAGTCGCTCATGTTTATGTCCAAGAGATTTTTGCCTATGTTTTTTTCTAAGAGTTTTATGGTTTCATGACTTACATTCAGGTCTTTGATCCATTTTGAGTTTATTTTTGTGTATGGGTTAGACAGTAGTCCAGTTTCATTCTCTTACATGTAGCTGTCCAGTTTTTCCAACACCAGCTGCTGAAGAGGCCGTCATCTCCCCAATGTATATCCAAGGCTCCCTTATCAAATATTAATTAACTGTATGTGTTTGGGTTGATGTTTGGATTTTCTATTCTATTCCACTGATCTGTGGGTCTGTTTTTGTGCCAATACCAAATTGTCTTGATTACTGTGGCTTTGTAGTAGAGCTTGAAGTCAGGGAGCGTAATTCCCCCTGTTTTATTCCTCCTTCTCAGGATTGCTTTGGCTATTCGGGGTCTTTTGTGGTTCCATATGAATTTTAGAATTATTTGTTCCAGTTCATTGAAGAAAGCTGTTGGTAGTTTGATAGGGATTGCATTGAATCTGTAGATTGCTTTAGGTAGTATAGCCATTTTGACAATATTTATTCTTCCTAGCCAAGAGCATGGGATGCATTTCCATTTGTTAGTGTCCTCTTTAATTTCTCTTAGGAATGTCTTATAGTTTTCAGGGTACAGGTCTTTCACTTCCTTTGTTAAGTTTATTCCTAGGTATTTTATTCTTTTTGATGCAATTGTGAATGGAATTGTTTTTCTGATTTCTCTTTCTGTTAGTTCATGGTTAGTGTACAGGAAAGCAACAGATTTCTTTGTGTTAATTTTGTATCCTGCAACTTTGCTGAATTCAGATATTAGTTCTAGTAGTTTTGGAGTGGAGTCTTTAGGGTTTTTTATGTACAATATCATGTCATCTGCAAATAGTGACGATTTGACTTCTTCTTTACCAATCTGGATGCCTTGTATGTCTTTGTTTTGTCTGATTGCCGTGGCTAGGACCTCCAGTACTATGTTGAATAACAGTGTAGAGAGTGGGTATCCCTGTCTTTTTCCCGATCTTAGATGAAAAGCTTTCAGCTTCTTGCCATTAAGTATGATGTTAGCTGTGGGTTTGTCATATATGGCCTTTATGATGTTGAGGTACTTGCCCTCTATACCCATTTTCTTGAGAGTTTTAATCATGAATGGATGCTGAATTTTGTCAAATGCTTTTTCAGCATCTATGGAGATGATCATGTGGTTTTTGTTCTTCTTTTTGTTGATGTGGTGGATGATGTTGATGGATTTTCGAATGTTGTACCATCCTTGCATCCCTGGGATGAATCCCACTTGATCATGGTGTATGATCCTCTTGATGTATTTTTGAATTCGGTTTGCTAATATTTTGTTGAGTATTTTTGCATCTACGTTCATCAGGGATATTGGTCTGTAATTTTCTTTTTTGGTGAGGTCTTTGCCCGGTTTTGGTATTAGAGTGATGCTGGCTTCATAGAATGAGTTTGGAAGTATTCCCTCCTCTTCTATTTTTTGGAAATCTTTAAGGAGAATGGGTGTTATTTCTTCTCTATATGTCTGGTAGAACTCAGAGGTGAATCCATCTGGTCCGGGGGTTTTGTTCTTGGGTAGTTTTTTGATTACTGCTTCTATTTCGTTGCTGGTGATTGGTCTGTTTAGTTTTTCTGTTTCTTGTTTGGTCAGTCTTGGAAGGTTGTATTTTTCTAAAAAGTTGTCCATTTCTTCTAGGTTTTCCAGCTTGTTAGCATATAGATTCTAGTAATATTCTCTTAAAATTCTTTGTATTTCTGTGGGATCTGTCGTGATTTTTCCTTTCTCATTTCTGATGCAGTAACAGGGATTTTAAATGAATTATCTCAGGTCATGCTTATAGCAATACTACCATATAGGTGCAAATATTATTCTAAGTTTGTGGAAAAATGTTTTGAGGCTTAGAATATTTAAGTGATTTTTCCCAAGTCTGAAAAGTTGGGGGGGTGGGGCTGGTTGGAATTAGCCTTTAACCTGTCCTGCTCATTTTAGGGTTCTCCCCGTAACTCCTTCCACCGCTGCAGGAGGGCAGCTCTGTGTGGAAGTCAGCATCCTCCTTTCCTCAGAGAATTTACACTCAAAATCTGTCCAGAAGTGCAGACTGTAGGAATCCTTCCACTTTCCCTCAGCGTTTCCTGATTTATTGAGCGGATTTCTACTCGGGACGTTCATGGTACCTTGCTCTCAGGCACTGACAGTTCAACAGAGGAAGCTGATTACTCCTTGCGTCCAACTCCTTCTCCATGTTTGTGTTCTCAAATTTTGTACTTTGTAAACACCTGGCGTTTATCTTCAATAGATCGCCCAATAATGGCATATTTATTGACTATTTCTGACCTCTTGCACGTCTGAGGAAAAGTCCATCTGTCACCGTCTCATATATATAACTTGAGTAGGTAAGAAACAGTCCCACTTCATGAACTTTTGCTGACAAACCTCTGTATGGCGTTTGTTAGTATCTCTTTTTGCATTTCATCTTGTAAAGAAGTATGATGTCAGGACGTAAGTTTCCATTTGGAGAGAAGCTCGATTTTTTTTTCTGGATGTTTGTAACACTTTTTTCTTCACTCTTGTTAATCATAAAAATGCTAGAATGGGAGGAAATGCAGCTCTCTTTTCAATTTAGCTATAGCTTGAACCCTATTTCTATTTCTATTGTGTATCGTTTTAATCTCTGAAGCATTTTCTTCTGTAATTTGTGTAATCATTGCTTTTGTCCCAGTTGCTCAGAATTCCTTGGGAAAACCCCTTATCCTCATACGGAACTTCCCCCATCTTTTTACCTGAATATCAGCTGGGTTTTCCAAATCTATTTTATTCTCAACTGACTTTTATTTGGACAGAAGTTCACATTTTAGTTTCTTATCTATTTCCCTCTCCATCTTAAGTATCATTCCCTATTGTTTTGACATCTGGCTAGGCTTGGAATCTACATAAGTTAATTTTATAATAACCTTGCAAAATCACTACATCTAAAACTCTGAAACTAATGGGGTTCATTACTGATATTGTGTCTGAGTCACTCTTTTTACTTTACTGTATTTCCACTGGGCACATGTTACATTTAACAAACTACCATATACATAAAGAGAAGCACACATACCAGTGAATTTCCATAAACTAAACTCACCTTTGTAACTAGCATCCAGATGAGGAAGTCATTTCCTGCCTTCTAGAAACTTCTCTGTCCTCTCTTCCAGATGCTATCTACCCTGCCAACAGAGGCAACTAGTTCAGCTCTTACTTCTATCAACATAGACTAGTGTGACTGATTTATTACCTTACATAAATAGTCATAGTGGTTTTTTTTGTCTTCTTTCTTGCATGTATGTTTTATTCATATAGCTGCATGTAGTTGAATTTTTTTTTATTTCCAATCCTGTGTAATGTTCCAATAAGTATATAAGTCACAATTTCTTTACCTAGTCTATGGTCAGTGACCATTTGGAGAGTTGTCAGTTTGGGGCTACCACGAGAAGTATTACTATGAACTTTCTAATTCATGGCGTTTGAAGTGTACGTACAGCTGCATTCTTGTTGAGTGTAGAGACCTAGGAGTGGAATTGCAGGTTACTGTGTAGGTATAAGTCTAGGGTTCATAAAACTGCTACACTTTTTTCCAAAGTGGTTGTGTCTCTCTTAAAAGCAGAGTATGAGAGTTCTGTCATTCCACATGTTTGCCAACATCTGTTTCAAGTTCCGCATTCTTTTGGGCAGGCAGTGGTATGTCACCATGGCTTTAACTTGCATTCCCAGGCTGGCTGGTGAAGTCGGTACCTAGCACCATGATACCTTCTCACTGGCTTACAGGTCTTTTGTGAGTAGTTTATTCAGCTCTCTTATGCATTTTTCTTTTGGAATGCCTGTATTTTCATTTTTTTAAGTTGATTTATAGGAGTTCTTTATGTTCTGGATGTGAGTCCTCTGTCAAACATACCTATTGCAAATAGGCCTTGCCTTCCCACTCTCTTAATGGTGTCTTAATGAAAGAGCTTCTTAATTTTAACAAGCAATAACTCACCAGTTTTTTCTTGTATTATTAGTATTTATTTGTGTACTGTTTAGGAAATTTTTTCCTAGTTCAAGGTCACAAAAACCTCCCTCTTGATTTTCCTCTAAAAGCCTTACTGTTTACCTTTCCCAATTAGATCTGAAATCTATCAGAAATTGATTCTTGAGTATGGTGTTCAAATACATTTTGTCCCCCCTGTGGATGGCCCATCGACCCAGCTCTGTTTGTTGAAGAGACAGCTCCTCACCTCACTGAACCACAGAAGTGCCTTTGTTTGCAATCCCACACCTGTGCATGAGGTCTTTCTAACTCTAGTCTGTCCCTTTGATCAGTTCCTCAGCCCTGACCTTTCCAACTAAAAATGAATTTCTCTTTGTTGTTCCTCCATTCATTGCATATATACCAGGCTGTGAAAGAAGGGGAATTTCCTAGAATTGAGAAGGCATGGAATTGCATTTGAGGTCTGTTGGTGGTGCTTTGCATATTCCAAAAAAGAAATGGGAATATTTTAGTTTTGAGGCATGTTCCTACTTTTAACTTCTGAAAATCTGGTGACAAGGTCAGAATGACAAAAAAGTTGGGAAGAAATGTGCATCTGTCTGTTTGCGTATTTTTTGAGAACATAACTGACATCATACCAGAAGGGGAGTGTGACTTGTCCTCAGATCACATCATTTTTTTATAGTCTCAGGCAACTAGATGCTGTCCCTCTAACTGATGGACACCAGTGACCAAAGGGACATATGCTCTGGTTAAATTTTAGCAAATGTGTACCAATCTTGTTATAGCAGGAAAGTCAAAAACAGAACAGCCAGGACCTGAGTTTGCTGCAAAAGAGGGAAAAAGGTAGAAAAATAAAAAGATTTGGGTTGATTTCCTAAACTATATATCATTTGGGGCATTTTAAGACATTGTAAAATTTTTTATAAACTACTAAAAATTTCCTCCAAAATGGTCATTTACTTTAATGACCCTGATGAAGACATGGCTTGTCATCTACTTTGCTTGATGAAAAACAATGCAGAAATTTCTGAGAAGGAAATTTTGAACTTTTCAATGAAGTTGAGCACATAATTCTCATTGAAAGTGTGTAAAATTCTACTGTACCTACTTTATATGTGTTTAAAATGGTATTTTAATAAATTGATTCGTTTTTATTTAAAAAAACATGAAGCGATAGGATTCTTACTTTGTAGCCTAGGGGTTTGTTGTTTAGATTTAATTAGATGTGTTATCTATGATCATTTGGCAAACAATGATTATTTGGTAAAGCAGGATGGCTATTAGGAATATGGCTGTTATTTTTTATGGAAATGTATATACAATGTTGGTAGGCTCTGTCTGTCTATTGTATGTATGTGTGTATGTAATGTATGTTGATATTATTAATATATTAATATAGAGAGATATAGTCATATATATATGATACTGATGTTTTCAATCCTTGGAAAAAAACTCAAGGATTCTAAGAGAGCTGAGGAGAACCTTTGTGCTCTTGGTTTGGACCGGGACCAGATGCAAGAGAGGCTGAATGAGAAGCCCAGGGCTGAGCGGAAGAGGAAGGCTGTAAATCTTATTTTTAAATGAGCGCTGCTCAGAATGGGGTGCTTGTTCTCTTTAAGAAAGTGGGGCCTGGGGCTGAGCGCGGTGGTCGGGGAGGCCCGGCAGCAGTCAGGGAGCTTCAACGGGGCTGGCGCCTGGGCAGGGGTCTTCAGCTTCCTGCGGTGATCGGCATGCCAGGCCTCCCTTGGTAAGGAAGACTTGGTGGCTGACATAATTTCAGAAAATCTCCCCTCAAGTGCTCACATTCCGGAGTGGGTTTGTGGAATACTGTTTACAGCAGGGAAATACCTGGGTGGGCCTTTCCTTAAGACATTTTGTAGACTTTTCTCCTTCTTTCCCTTTGACACAGGAGGGAGGAAAGCCAGAAGCCCAGCCTGCACATTTCCAAGCCCCCTTTCCAGGGGAGGCCCAGGGCGCCCCGTCTCGGCCACACGTGTCTCTTGGAGTCGTCCCCCAGGGAGGTGAAAGCGCTTCCAGGGCCCTTTACCGAAACAGAGCGGATGCAATGCAGCCTTCCTTTAAGGGCAGAGGTGGTCTGGAAGGTGTGAGGCCACCAAACCATCTCGCCAGTTTTCTCATTTCATATTTTTAGGGAATATGTAAAAACTACGGAGATTTTATAAGCATGGCATTGATGTGGCTTTGTGCAAAATGAAATCCCTTTTTCACTGGGTCCAAGAGCTGCACGCCACCTCGCCGTGTTTGGTGTTAGGCCGCCTTCTCCGCCCACCCCCGCCCCCCCGATGCCGATGCGGGATGGCACTGGGGGGGGACCCCGGCCCCGCATCTGCCCTTCCTCTGTGCGTGGAGAGGAAGCCGCCCGAAGAGGTGGGCAGAGCCCCGCGCGGCGTCCGCAGTGCCCACGCCGAGGAAGGCAGGCTGTCTCCCTGGAGGAGTCCGATGACACCGGGAGGAAAGCACCAGGCTGAGAAAGACGCCTTTGACGGAGGGGCCTGGGGCTGACAGCGCTTCCTGGCCCCAGGGGCGGCACACAAAGGGGTTGTTTGCTCTCGCCCTGCCAGGCAGGGTGGCCCTGGTGCCAAATGACCCACCACGGTGTGGAGACGCCTGCCAAAGCCCTGTCCGCTGCATAATAGGGATGTTTGTCTCTGGGAAACACTCTAAATTCTCCTGCTGGGGTTTCCAGGGCATGAGAATTTCCAGTCCTGGAAAAGGAATAAAACTCCCAGTCCCTTTCTTTGCTAGCAAGTCCAGAGGCTGGCTGGCCCCAGCGTAGGGTGGCTTTGTTTTTTGCTCAGAGATTGTCTTTGATCCAAGCCAAAGGAACAAAAGCTGATTATCTCACCTTTAAATAGAGAGATTTCAGCAGAAACACTGAAGCGTTCGGGGGAGGGAGAGTGGAGCACGGCCAGGATGCCCCTCCAAGTGTCCGCAGGCGCCCAGCCAGGAGGAAGCAGTGAGAAAGGACGAGGGGGTACAGACGTCGTCGCTGCCAACGCTGGAGACGTCCTCCAGAGCTACTTGTGTTTACAGGAAAGGAGGCTGTGATCAAACAGCCAGATTAACTCATCTGTGGGGAGAAATTCCACTTCCCCCGCCCACGGTTTGTGTGTTAGGCATCTCTAATGCCATCCACACAGTTCAGTCTGCTCTGGGTGGTTTTTTTCCCACCTTCACAAACTGGCTCCAAACGCAGAGCTTTCTTGCACCAAGGAGCCTGCGGGACTGGTTCCGGACCCCAGTGGATCAGAAGGATAGCGTGTCATCAAAGAGGAAGCCAACTGACTCTTGAGGATGCGGCGGCGGACCCAGGGCATCTCCTCTGCTGTGATATAAGTGATACTTCTCTGCTCTCCACCTCAGACCTCATTTTACTAGTAAATCTTTTAAAGGAAAACTTTGTTTTGTGATATTGGAGAAATCACTTCTTGGTGCTTCAGTTTTTGTGTCTGGAAAATGGACCCACCAAACACCTCCCACTTGCAAAATGTATTATCATCTCTGAATTCTAAAAGATGACTTGTTCAAAAAAAAATACAAATACTTGGCTTTCAGGTTATGATTAAAACTATGTACATTTGTACTATGTGTATGTTAATAATAATAGGTGTTAACCATTTAACGTCCTATTTTATGCACAGTGCCAGCTGCTTTAAATGTATTACCTTCTTTCACCAGCCTGTGGAGCCTTCCTAGAGGCCAGTACTAGAATACTCATTTTGCAGGTAAGAAAATTGAATCCCTGGAAGTTTATATACCTATTCATGTACCTAGAGTAAGTGGTGGTTCAGAGGTTCAAGCCCTAAGATTTCAAATTTTGCTCCCTCACCCACAATACTGTACTTCGAGTGAAAATTCCTGTATTTCATTAGTACCCAAGGTTTGTTACTTGCCTCTACGAGGTGCAGATAGAGATCCATGGTGGAAGGCACAATTTCAAAAGCCTGTTGTTGGTTTTTTTTTCGACTGATACTGCCACAAAATCATGCTTTCATCTGGCACAGAGCACAATTCCTGGACAGTGTTTAAGTGAATGGCGGGCCATATGGTTCACGTAAGCAAACGGAGGAGTGAGGGTTCTTTCTGTCCAGACAGTGGCACAAGAAATGTTTCTCAGGAATCTGTCATGGGTAACAAAGTCCCTTTCTTTTAAAATCCCAGGCCTTGTGCCCAGAGTAGATAGATCTCTAATAAACATGGAAGCATTGATTTTAAAGCTGCAGTACTTTGGTGAAATGATTTAAAAACTGACAGGAAACAGCTATCATAAGCAGCTCAGCGAGTTCAGAGAAAGACCCTGGTGTGTGACACCCGGTAACAGGGTGATGAGCTCAGCTCTTCTGGAGACACGCTGTGGTAAACAGAGGACCACTCTTGTTGGGATTAAATAGTTTCCAACCCTTTTTGCATTTTCTTGATTCACTGTGTACCAATAAACTGTTTACGACGCTTTGTTAATTTTACGGACAAGGCATTCAATTCAAATGACATCTTGAATGAGATGTACTCAGTTCACATCTCATTGTGGGATTGTCTCATTATCCAAGCTCATATTTCCGAAGTAGATGAATGTCCCAGACCTTAATGACAGGATAAAAAAGATTCGGTTGGTTCTGTCACCTAAAAATATCCTCTGTCAAACTAATTCTTGATCTTATATATTTCCCATTGTTGGGCAGTTTTGGAAAAGGACCTGAAAAATATTCATGTGTGTGTGTACATTTCCCAAAGTAATAAAACTGATAAAGAGTCCACTCTCAACCCCAAGCCATAATTTCGCGTTTCACTGCTGATCACCGATATTACACTTTCTATGAAACTTGTACTTGCGGCAGGCACATAGGTATAATGGTGTTTCAAGGTTCTGCCAGAAATGCTCGCAAACCCTACCTGGCCCTGAATCTCAGATTGGGTTTTCTGCAGCCCCTACCCCTTGTTTCCCTGCCAGGTGGTTATGGGTATTCAAGGAGAAGTCAGCACTGTATGCAAGCAGGAAAACTTTATTTTCCATTCATTTGTGTGGAAATTATACCATTCCATTTCCTTCCTTTCATCTACAGATATGCATTTTGCAGCTTTTTAAAGTGGAAAGGGTATCATCTTGATGGAAGGTCTCCTGCAATGACTGCAGGCCCCCCACACCTGAGCAGAGGGTTTCATCATTACCTTTTCATTGCTATCCTCTTGTGTCCCTCCATATTTGCAGTAAGGGCTTACTATTTTCCTGAGAATATAATGTTCTAGAAGATAAAATGGAAAGACAGTATTTTTAAAAATGATAAATAGAATTTTTAATCTGAATGAATTTAAATAATTTGGGGTTTAAAAAGAAACTTAAAATTAAAGATGGTATTTTAATATTAGTATGAGTAGGGTCTTAGGTGACTTGCACATTTGTCTCATTATGTATATTATCCCTTACAGAATAAAACACTGAACAATTCCTTAGGTCTATTCCATTCCACACATAGCACATTTTAATAATTTTATACCTGACATTGCTTATTCCAAAAATTTCCAGTGACAACAAGACAATTTTCAAAAAAAAGGGTGTAATTTTTAGTGTTGTATATCAAATTTTCACAGAGAGCCTTTCAGGTCAGTTCTGGAATGGCTCTTATAAGGGTAAAGGTTAATCCTTTGCCTCGTAAGTTCTACAAGTTCACTGGTGGTCAGAAGCAAATGAAACCAGGAAGAAAATGTGCTGAATGTGAGCTGAGCTAAATAATTGCTATTGTGAATGTTTCCAGTTGTAAACCGAGGTTATGGTTTATCTTTTTATTCATTCATTCATTTCTTTATCCAGCACGTATTTTGGGAAACCTACAGGATGCTGAGTGTAGGTCTCAGTGCTGGTCCCTAGAGTCAGCCAAAATTCAAGGTTAATGAATAACTCCAGATAGCCAGCTCCACCCAGGACTTCCAACCTCAACTGAAGAAGTTAGAGTAAAGCTGCAACATCAGAAGGTAGTGTCCACAGAAAACCAAACTCACTTCTGACACCAACAACAAGTTTGGGGGTTTCCCAAAACCACACTCGGTTTCAGTAATTCATTAGAAAGACTCACAGAACTCAGGGGAACCTATTATTCTCATGGTTATGTTCATTACAGGAAAAGGATACATTAATATCAACCAAGGGAGAGACACATGGGGCAGAGTTGGGGAAGTTCCAAATGCAAAGCCTCCATTGTCCTCAGGACACAGAACCCACCCAGCATGGACATGTAACAATGGATATTGTCAACCAAGACCACCAGGGACTTTAATGGAGTTTCATTATGTAGGCATGAGTGATCGATTGATTTCCCATAATGTTAAACTCAATCTCCAGCATCTCCCCTCCCTAGAGGTGGACGGAGAGGCCACTAAGAGTCACCTGATTAGCATAAACTATCAGATGTGGCCCAAGGGACCCACTAGGAGTGATTAGACTCCCTGGTCACTCAAGAAACCAGAAGGGCCTGGAAGTTCTTCCAAGGATCTGCGGAGGGGGGACAGACCACTTTTGGGCCAAGTCCTCCCCGCACATCTGGGGAGACAGCAGCAAACAAATCAAGGTCTCGGCCACATGTGGTCCATGCCCTGGAGTAAAGACATACAGACCTGAGTCACAAAGGAGAGATACATTGTATATCCAGAAATATTAAGAGTTTGGGAAAATAAAGCAGAGAGAGGAGAAAGAGAGCTTTGAGGTGTGAGTGCTGACATTTTAGGTCTGGTGACCACGGCAGACATCAATGAGAAGGAGAAATCTAAGCAAACACCAGAAGGGGGCTGAGGTAGTGGTTCAGGTGGGCATAAGGCACCAGAGAAACCGCGTTCCAGGCACACAGGACAGCGAGTGAAGAACTGCTGAGGCAGAAATGAGCTTCCCATACTCTCAGTTTGAGAACCTGAAAGGAAGGGATTGCCATGTGCCCAGAGCCAAGGGCTAGGGAAATGGGTGTGAAGGGGGCGGAGAGCCCTCTGCTCGGGCCTGGTTAGGGTTGAGTGGAGCACAATGGCGGCGGCAGCTGGATTTTAGAAAGTTGCAAAGAAGCCCAGGCTGGAGACATCAGTGTAGGGACACCACACGGATGTCCTCAAAGACACATGACTGGGAGAGATCAGGAAGATTAGAGCAGTAGAAGGGCCAGGCGCTGAGCTGGGGCTCCCAGATTCTCAGTTCATGGACGTGAGGACGGACTAACAAAGTCCAGAAAGAGCAACCAAACTGGGAAGGGAGGAGGCTGGGGGTGCGGTGTCCAAAAGCCAAGGGGAGAAAGTGTTTCAAGAGACACTGGTGCTCTTGACACAGCAGGTTTGGTGATGTGGCTAGGGCTAAAGTCAGCTTAGGGCGAGTAGTGATTCCAAGAAGAGGAATTCAAGTCAGGAGACAGACAACTCTTTTGGGTGGTCTTGCTGTAAGTGGAAGAGACAGTGCAATAGCTGGATATGTAGGAGCCAAGAGAGGTTTCTAGAGATGGGAAAAACAACAGCATTTTATACATTTGGGGAAAAAAATCCAGTGGGAAGGGGTGAATTTCTGGAGTGATGCCCTTGCTGAGGTGAGAAAGGGTGAAATCCCGGCTTCGATGGGGGTGCCGATCCTTGCCAGGTGTAAGGGGCAAGCAGAGAGCAGCAGAGACGACAGTACATGTGCACAGAAAATAGAACTGCAGTCAGTAAGTAAGGGGTGTGTATGTGCTGGCACACTATTTATGTGCTTTACATATATTAACTTCTTTAATTCCCAACAACCACCCAAAAAGGTAGATGATATTATTATCCCTATTTTACACATGAAAAATGAGACACAGACGGACTAAGTGATCTGAGCGCAATGTCTCCATCTGGTGGTGGCAGGATTGGAACACCAGGTCAGCTTGAGTCTGGACCCTAAGCTACCATTGCACGCCACCTATGAAAGGGGCATGTAGACGTGATAGTGGGAGTGTATGGAAGTCGTCCTCTAGTAACTCCCACGTTTAAGTGAAACAAGAGTGGAGACCATTGGTAAGAGGGTGGGTGAGAGAGCAGGGGAATGAGGTGTGAGGGGAGGGACTAAGGTATGAACTATTGACCTGGACAAGTAGGGAGGGATGGCTAGGGAATACACTAGTACTGCCAGACATTGCTCAGGGCCCGCCTGAGGGTGACGACCATGGATTTAAAACACGAGTCAGCATGGGGATGTGCTGCTCTCCATGTGCCATGGCAGATGTACAGTAAAGCTATGTAGCAAAGAAAGGACACACAGGAAGTGAGAGAGAGTGGAAAGCCAGGATCCTTGGCTTGTAGGTCCCAGGTGGCAAAAACCAACACACCAGCTAATCCTCCCTCTAGTGTAGAGATTGATCTGGAAAATGGGGAGGTGGAAGTGTGAGCAGGATGCTGGAAATCCAGACTGTAGGATGGTCATTGTTACTGTCATAGAAATATCTGGGATTTGGCAAAGGGGATGAGTTTGCTGGAATGTAGTAATGCTCTTCGGAGAAGGGGTCAAGAAGAGGCTGGTCTATTGAAAGGACATCTAGGGGACTATGGCAGTCACCCAGTCACAACGGGAACAGGAGCTCTTCTCCATACAGTTTGACTCTGTGTCACATATTGATCAGCGTTGTAGTCATACCTGATTTCCCTCCCAGGACCACCTTTTTTCTGTCAACACACCCTGAGGGAGCTCCCCCTTCTCAAAATTCTTTCATGGCATTTTTCATCGCCACATTAATCAGGTCACAGCCACCTGTATGGGGGACACCCTATAAGGAAATTGTGATTAGGAACAGATAGCAAGAAGTGGAAAACCAGCACCAGTTAATTCTAATGTCAGCCATAGGAATAAACCATATCATTTAAAAATCTGAGTTCATTAATTCAATGGAGGCAAATAAGTTCCATTTGCACAATTGCTCATTGACCGTGTCTGTCAGACACTGTGTTGAAAAAGAGTCTTGAGGCGAGGTCAAGTCTGATCTCAGTGGAATTGTGCTATGATGGATTAGTGATGTCTGTCGGGGGCAACTCCACCCAATATAACCCAATGGGGTTTTTTGGATAAATTTAAGGGACTGGACAATCTGAAGAAAAAATTAATGAGAAGGCTGATCCAGAGACCTTAAGAAAACTGCCAACCTCACAATACAAGCTAGTTGTAGATTAAGAATTAAGTTCTGTCCAGAGCTTCATGGGATTGTAGGAGCATGAATTTTCAAAGCCTTGTCCTGAGGGAATCAGCAAACAGAGAATGTTATGATAGAATTAACACTACATGTGAATCAGAAAAACTGGACTCTATCCCACATTCTGACACTGTTTAACATGTATGACCACTCAGCTCACAGAATTTTAGTTTTCACATTGGTAAAATGAGACATTTGTGCTAGATCACCTGTAACTCTGGGGGCTGGGGTGGGACTATGTTCCCAGTCTGGGGCAAATAAACCACAAACCATTGAAACTGGAATCAGTTGGTACTAGATAGGGAGAAGGCCTTTTACTGCTTACGAGAAGCCTGCTCCGCTGGTTCTCTGGCTGCCACTCTCGCTCACCTATTTCTGTCTTCTTTTCACTGGGGAGGCCCCAAAAAACCTCTCCTGTTCCAGCGCATGTTCACCTCCCCACCCTCCTTGTAATCACCTATTGATATGGAGATGGACTAAGGCAAGGCGAGAGATTCTGGAAATAATGCAATTTTACCCACATCACCTCTATGTAATTTCCAGCTCTAAAAAGTCAAACCAAACCAAAACGGACAAGCAAACCATTAGATTAATGGGACAAAAAGGCTTGGATTGAAGCGGCTTTAAGGCCCTGGAGGCCTTCCTAAGCAAAGCAAAACCTAAGCCTATAAATGCCTCAGGGTTACAAAGTCAAACTGCCCGAGACAACCAATCACAGCCCACTGGGCTTTAAGCTATAGCCAATCAAGAATTTCCTTCCGTGGCTTCCGTACCTTCTCTCTGCAGGTCTTTCCCTGGGTCCTGTCGGAATTCCAACCAGGTGCTGCCTAATAGGAATTGATTTTTACTCAAATAAGTTCTCAAATGTTTTAAAATGCCCCAGTTAATCTTTAACGAAACAAGTAAACATTTAAGCTCTCCAAGACCGTCAAATCTGGGTTTTCTTTGTAATTTGAGGCAAAGGTGGATGTCTTTTTTTCTTTCATGCTTCCATTGCCAGTAGATTAACGTGACAATGTTACTTCATTTTTCTGTCTCACCTTCCAGTTTTTAAAATTAAAAATGATTTGGAGAGGTCTAGTGGTGGTGAGCCGAGGAAACTTCCTATTTTACTACATTGTTAAGGAAACTTTTATATTGCATCTTATTTAATCCTCTCAATGAAATAGGAATTATAGACATTCTGTGCAGGTGACCTTACAGGGACTGAGGACAGGTCCACGGCTTTTGTAAGGACACTATGTGGAAAATGATGGAACATAAAATACGTGTAAACTCTGAACTCTGCTGACAACAGAAAATGCTCCTTACTATGTATTTTGCTGCCCCACCAAAACACAGTGAGCCAGTAGTCTGAGCTACCTGAGTTCCAGACTTGGTTTGGGTCCTCTAGAAAGCTCCTTTATTTCCCCCTTAAATTCCAAGTTGACCTTGCGTTGTGCACATAAATGCTTTCCCATGACAGCATGTATTTTGCATACTGACATCCAAGAACTGGAACACCCATTGCTGAGATGCACTTACTAGTCCTATGAAAATGCCTATTGCTCTAATGATCGCATCTGAGACTTTGCCAAGGGGTAGGCTGTGAGTTTTTGCCATCACTGTAGGAAAACCATTTTCTGAGCACACTCCCGGCGAGTACAGTCATTAGCTCCTGGGCCATGCAAGGGCCTTTTGAAGCTCTCCTGCAGCAAACTGGAGAGTGATTCAATGAGCAGATGCAAATGGGATGTGCTGCAAAACTCCAGAATTCCTCCAGGGGCATCTTGGGCTATTACAAAAGGACTTTGAAGTTAAGCAAAGTAAATTGTGGAAGAAAGGCTGTTTATCACCCCACACTTTGGTGAGCTACAGTAGGACAGGACTTTAACTTCCCTTAAGAAAATAACTGAGGCTAATTTCATTCTTACACATAAACTATGTGGCTGTTTAGTCCTCTTTTGAGCTCGTTGACTAAGGTAGTGCCAGCAGCTTCTGAGGCAGCGAACAAGCTGTCCCTGGCTGCGGGAGCAGGCCGCAGTGTAGGCCCCTTCCATGGGGCGGGCAAGCCGAGGAGGAATGTTAGGTGAGCTCTGCCCTAAAGCTGCAGCCTTAGGGAAAATTAATTTGGGGCATTCTGGATTCTGTTTTTAGGAGTTGGCCTCTGGTTTGAGCATTCTGAACATGCGTGCTTGAACATGCAGGCATTTCTGTGGCAAGGAGGGCCTCTAACCTGTCAACATACACAGGTCTTTGCAGACATGCAAGTTACACATAATTCTGTCACATCCACTTCTATGGTAATGTCATACCCAGGAAGCAGAATTTCTTCAAATGCTGTAATTATCACAGCACTTTATTTAGCTGGCTTTTAGAAGGATGTAATGGCCACACCCCAAAACAAATATCCAGCCAACACCTTCCCAAGCAGGAAGTGAGGCACATGTTTTTGTGAGAAGGTTCCAGAGACACCATAACTCTTTGGAGATCTAGTTCATTCCTGTCTGGAAACCCCATGCTATCCTGCATGCTGTCAGATTGCTGAAGAAATCTTTACAGATTCTCAGCCAGTCCTGAGCATCAGCCAATGACCCCAGGAAGAATAAACGTCCTCAGTACTGGCCACCCCTCCCCCGCCGCACCCAGGTGACGTGCACAGAGACTTCAGCGCGGCACAGGGCCCATCTGGAGCACTCGTGTGAACCACAAGCTTTTCATTTTTTGTGTTTTGTTCACTTAGTATGTTTTGATTCCATTGTGTTCTATGGATCATTCTGTACACAGGGGACACAGAAAGGAAATTGGCCACCTTTGAGGAATGTCTAACTTTGTTTCCGTCTCAACATTGAGCACGATGTCTCACACCTGGAAGATAATGAACTGATATGAAATGAAGAGATTCATTAATTGCTACCACGTGTGTCCACACCCCAGGCCCACTGTCAGCACCAAGTGCACATTTCCGGGGCGCTCTGAGCATTCCCCCACCCCACCTGAGCAACTTGATCCTGGCTGAAATGGCTTATCCCAGATGGAGATACACCACAGGCTGTATGTAGTCAAGCAGCTATGAGCTGTGCACAAACTATGAAACAAGGAACCATCAACTATGCGGGGGCTTCTGAGCGGTTCCAGTTTGTGGCTACTTCTGCTCTTTTGCTGTTCTTTCAATACAAAACCCATTTTTCTGCCACTCTGGAACATGTCCTCCGTGAAAGCCAGTGCTGGCTTTCTCACCACGTGCTGTGTGCTCTCGTCCTCACACGGACTAGCAGTTGCCTACGTTTCCTCCCTGTGTCCCCTTCCCTCTCCCTGCGAGACTGAACACCTGCCCCTAATCTGCATCTGCAGCCGGGCTTCTGGGCCCCGATCGCTGACCTGGCTCAGCGTGGGCTTCCTAACGATGGCGCTGCCTGTGAGACCCACTCCTGAGCTCCACAGGGCTCCCAGCTCCCTTTGCTTTACTTTCTTAGTTGTCACTAAAGTCAGGAGAATTAGCTTTTGGGTCTCCCAATGGACTCTAACTTTGCATTCCATTTGGAGCCAGGCCAAGATTCACATGCAGAGCGCAGCAGATAAGCAGCCTTGTTTTCTTGCTGCCCAACACTGCTGTTTTCACAAAAATTTCACTGCCCTGGTGAGAACCTTTCACCCTGGGTGCTCCCTGAGAAGTGGGGCTGGCATGGAGTAGTTCAGCTCTAATTAAATCGATCATGAACCTTGAGGAATTCCTGCCAGGAGAATATCCATGCAAGTGCGTTGGCTGGGAAAAGTCCTTCAAATTTGGGATTTGAAAGGTACAGGTAACTTAGCTTTTTGTCACCACAAGCGTGGCCCAGCAGCAGGCAGCAGGCAGCAGGCAGCACCTGAGGCTTATTAGAAATGCAGAACGTCAGGCCTTAGCCCAGAGTCCAAATCTGCATGTTAGGCAGATTCTACGCATGCTGAATTTGACACATTGAGCTGTCTTCCACCAGCAGCTGGGTAGGAGCCCAGCTACTTCAAAGCTTCCAGAACATCTTGAAAGTATATGTTATTTTGTGTATGTGCCATTACCTATTACCATCGTTATGTGAAAAACTGAAGTTTGCTAGCAAAATTCACCCAATCCCACAGAGGAAAAGTCTCCATCTAAATATAGTAAATACTAAGCACAAGTCTCACTAAAAACCGGCATCGCTCATGACCGCTCAGAGGAAATTCCCTTCTAATAGCCCTGGGTGAGACAAAGGAGACTGATTCTCGTTCTCCAGAAAGCAAGACTGGCAGGAGGTGGTTAGTTCTTTTCAAGCACTGCCTTAAGGGCCTCGGTGGGGTTCAGAGGAAATGGGGGCTCAGGAGAGCATCTGAAGTGCTTCTGGGGGACTCTGAAGTGCTTCTTGATAAGAGTCACAAATACTTTCCCAGTTATGGAAGTGAGCACCCATGGGACGGGGCCCGAGGCCGGCAAGTGCATCTGGATTCTGCAGAAAAGCAAAACGTTGATAGGATTGGACATTGCAGGAAATATCACTATGGACTTAGCCAAAAAGGATGCCAGAAGGCAAACTACCTGGGTCCTGATGGATTCATGGGCATCTGAAGGGCATCGCATCATGTCATGTGAAGCTTGGATCCCTTCTCCTAGGCTGGACTGCACTGCTGACAAGAAGCAGAGACATGGGGAAGTCTTTGCTCTGACTTGATTAGTCTCCCTCCAGAAGATAAACATGTGCATCAGCCCCTGGGCAGCACGGCCATCTGGAGCCAGATTCATTAACCTCAGACCTCCAGCAATGAGGCCACGTTGACCTTGTAACCAGGGCAAGGAAATGCTCTCTGCTTGCCTAATATTCCCTATGGTTTCAGACAAATAAGCCATTCTTCATGGTTGGCCTTACACCTTCACCTAATGTTATCCTGATTTATAGGGAAGTTCCCCTGTCCCCCTGAGGTGCCTATATTTTGGTGCTGCGTGAAGTCATCCATGTCTGTGCTGTTTCCAATCCATTTGCAAAACCATTTCTAAGCTGACTGGGGAGGAATGGTTGTCTGCAGATGCCTGGTAATAACAATGGCATAATGCTCATGAGTGGTGAGGGATAAGAGGTGCCACCACAGGCCAGTGCTGCCCACTAGGCTAGTTCTCCTTCTCGAAAATGCCTTCTGACCGACTGGTATTTCAAAAGGAAATCCCCCCTGGAAAGCTTGATGTCTGATTTACCAGGAGTAACCAGCACAGAAAACCACACCGATTGAAAAGGATTGCAATTATGATGCAATTATGTATTGGTGGCTTTACTTATTTGTTTTAAATTAGCAATTGCTTTAATGTCTATGGATGTGAGTTTGGAGTGTGTGCTGAGTCCCTCCTGCACGTGACATACAGTTCCGTTTAGATGTTCAGAACGGAAAGGCCACTGTTCACTTTGGTCTTACGGAGAACAATCGTGGTATTATAGGCATTTTAAAGTATTTAGCTTCATTTCTGAAATATGGCTCTTCTGTGACTCTGCTTCCCCGTAGAGCTCTGGGGCAAGACCAGGCTGGATGGCAGCCTTGGAAGCAGACAGGAATGCAGTGCGGCAGATTTTGTAGATCCCTGGTAATTTCGTCAATCCTTAATCCACACCAGTAGAGCTCTTCCCTGCCAATGTCTGTCCTGCCTTCTTTCTAGTACAGTCTTGGAGTCCATCTACCCTATTATTTCCCTTCAGACATAATCCCACTCTCCTTAAAGGGGTGGGAGCTTTGCAGGGCAGGGAGGAGGAGGGATGGCTCTGTGTACGAAAGTCATGGCATTGAAATCCTGTTGGAATAACTCAGAGGAAGTGACTTGAAAAGAACGGAATGTTTCTGACATCAGAGTGCAGGAAGATCTCTGCCAATAGCCCACAATATATGACTTTTATTCCTACAGTCAGTTAGCCAAAAATATGCCTCATTCAAGGCAATGCACTTTTTAAGTTATATTTTTACAAGAGTATTTTATATTTGTGAGTGAATAGTTCACAACATTTATTATCTTCCATAAACACGTTTTGCTGGTATATGTTAGACAAGATTGCATATCTTCCTCACTGTGACTTCAGAGGAACTTCTTTTTATTTTTATAAATAAAGATATACATATATATTGTGCCTAAGGTCACACAGACACACACACACACACACACACACACAGACACACACACACAATATGTACACATATCAAGATAATTCTTAAACTTTTTAAGCTATAAACAAAGCAGAATTCAGCATTTGAGATGTTTATTACATGATAGGCATTTCAAATGT